>JAQIHN010000119.1:0-400052 GCA_027917425.1 Gastrophryne carolinensis
GGCAAAAAATTATGTGTCTATAACGATACATTTGAATGGTTGTGTTTGCATTTAGTTTCGCTTTTGTTATTAGCTGCCTTTTGAAGGTGACCAGAACGCTAATAATGCTAAAATAATTCTATGCCTGTATCTGTCCTAGGCAAAATAATCCTAAGCCTGCATTTGTCAGGGGCAAACTAATTTAGAATTTTTATTTGTCCTGGGCAAAATAATTATAGGCCTGCATTTGTCCTGGGCACAATAATGAGGATATCCTGGGCAAAATATTTCTACATCTGCATATGTCCTGGGCAAATAATTGTGTCTATAACAATACATTTGAATGGTTGTGTTTGCATTTTGTCCTTTGAAGGCGACCAGAATGCAAATAATGTTAAAATAACTCTATGCCTGTATCTGTCCTGGGCAAAATAATATTACACCTGCATTTGACCGGGGCAAACTAATTTAGCATTTTTATCTGTCCTGGGCAAAATTAATTCTATGCCTGTATCTGTCCTGGGCAAAATAATCATATGCCTGCATTTGTCTGGGGCAAACTAATTTAGTATTTCTATTTGTCCCAAGCAAAATAATTCTATTACTGCATCTGTCCTGAGCAAAATAATGAGGATGTCCTTGGCAAAATATTCTACGTCTGCATATGTCCTGGGCAAATAATTAAGTGTCTATAACAATACATTTGAAAGTTCGTGTTTGCATTTAGTTTTGTTTTTGTTATTATTTGAAGACGACCATAATGATAATTTAGCCTGCGGTTTGAAAAGGAGTTTTACACCCCTGCTCTAGATGGTGCTGCCTGAGGTGACCACCTCACCTGCCCCTGGTTGGAGCATTTCTACTAAGTGACGCAGTCTAAAAGTAGCCTTAAAGGGATTGTCCAGCAGATTGCAGACAGGATGGCAACAGGGTAGGGGTGAAGTTACAAGGCCCGGCATTAAGGTTATTATCAGTAGATGGTGCAGATGGTGTGTACTCCCTATATAAACTTAAACATACAAAACGGTGTGTAACCTTCCCTCTTGCTCTTTCTCTGTTCTTTATTTGTTCTTTGGTTCCATTTGTAAGTCTTGAATAGAAATGTGAAAAGTGAGATTAAACTAAAGGGATTTCCAGGCTTACGAAACAACTTATTCCCCTAAAGCTGATTGCTCCTATTCCAGCTCTTCAATCCCTCCTTCAGTCACAATGATGCAATCACACCCTCTCCATTCATGCCAATGGAGTAGGCATGCCAGGCCAGGCCTAGGCACCCCCCTTTATTGTGGTTAATGGAGGGGGGGTGGCTTTGTGACAAGTATTTTCTGACTTTCCTTCCTCTTTAACTCCTACATGAGCCCTAAAATATTGAAGTGCCCACAGCTGCTTCATGGTAAATCTAGCCACGCTTCAGCCAGAAGCACATGAGGAAACTTTGGTGGGTGAGTAGATGGTATTTTCACTCACCTCCGAGGTGCCGGCCATTGTTCTATACAGAGCTGTAATGATCACAATCGGGGTTGGCGTAGATGCACAACAAGCAGCTCAGCGACAGAGTTAACCAGCCAGTCCACACAGGTGTTTGTGAAACCTCATCTGCCGCTCAACTCCCAACAGAGCATCTCCGTACACAGCAGTGAAATGAAGAGATTAGGATGTAATATAATATCTAACGAAGAAAAAATGCAGCCAATAACAAAGGGGCTTAGTGTTCTAACAAAAGAAATAGAGTGAGGGTCACGGCAGCAGATTGCAGGAAGACAAACACAGATTGAAGCAGAAAATGGGGGGACTTACTCATAATTCCAGCATTTCTTTGTGTGGACAGGACAGTAAAAACAATGCTAAAGGATATATATATATATATCTTCATATTTTATTATATTATATATATTATTTTATTATTATTTATTTCTCTCTATATATCTGTCTCTCTTCTGATCTGTTTTTTTGGACACAGAATAAAAAGATTCAAAAATGTTGAGCCAAACCAGATTGGGTCTCTGGAAAGCAACTGAAGCTGCCAAATGTCTCCAAATCAATTTGAGCAGGAGTGCAACCTCATTGGGGCCCAGGTCAGGGGAGTACCCATCATTGTGTCTCCTCCACCTTATTTATCCTATTTGTGCTGACTTAGCAACATTTAGATGATGCTGTTTCAGTCTTTGGTTGTCTAGCTGCATCCAAGTAAGTTAAAAGACAGAAAAAGTATGAGCCATGGAGGGGTGCCATTAATTAATTAATTCTCCCAATTACAATGGTACCACAATGGTAGACATCCCTTCCTGTCCAGGACACCCCCCAAACTGAATAGAGTGCTTTGAGATTTTTTAATAAAATAACTACTATGTGCACTATCAAGGGTTAAACCCTTAAAAAAATGTTTAAAAATGGGGTCCCCACTTTTTTTGTAATTTTTAGACTTAACCCCTTGAACCAAGGCACCAGCTATAGGGGGCTGGTAGAGCAGCGTGCAAAGGCTGAGTGGCCAGCCCCTAGCCTTGAAGACTACTGGCCCACACGGGCACCAGGCTCATCCCTTTGCAGGTAATGTGACAGGGGAGTTTGACAAGTCACCCATTTGCTGGCAGGTGACTTGCCTCCCCTCCTTCTCTGTGAACTGGTATAGAGTTCTCAATGGCCCCTTACCAGTTCACACAGGCTAAGTGTAAAAAAACACACACACCTATTAAAAAGTCCCTTAATATTTATTTGTTTTTTACTACTCAACTCCTTTTATTGCCCACCACTACAGTCCCACGCTGTCCAATCACTGCTCTGACAGCCAGAAGTGAGCGGCAGAAGCTGATCCTCTACCTTTGCCCCTGGCTTCCACCAATCACTCCAGGCTTCATATCTCACTCCCGCTGCAGGGAGGAGCCTTTTATACCGGCTGAGTGAGCCAACATCAGCCCATCCACCAGAACAAAAGGACCCTTTCTGTATCCGGGAGGGAGTTATCAGAAGCCAGGGTGTTGGACAGAGAATATGTGTTCTCTGCCCCGCTGAAGACCGGTGAAAAGAGGCTGGATCCTGGACGGAGGTGAGGTTTTTTTGGCTCAGGTGGGGAGAAAATGCCAAGCATCTAGAATCTATGGCCTTTGCACTTAACGGTTGGAGAAGCAAGCTCGTAGATGCATGGCATTTACAGGGTTAAAGGGGATACTTATTTCATTTGAAAATACATGACTTTGTTAAACAGGGACTTCAGAATTATATACTAGAGCGGCGATACTCAACTGGCCCCTGCCCTGACAGCCCTGCACTCAGTATTGCAATATGAAGTACTGCACAGGCAAAAATTGGCATTGCAAGGAACACACAAACTTTGTTTCTCTGTCTCTTTGCCCCATCCAATCCTTTCTCCCTGCCCCAGCTTAGCCCCATCCAACCATGTCCCCCTCAGCTCTGCCCCATCCATCCCTGTCCCCTCAGCTCTGCCCCATCCATCACTGTCCCCTCAGCTCTGCCCCATCCATCCCTGTCCCCTCAGTTCTGCCCCATCCATCCCTGTCCCCCTCAGCTCTGCCCCATCCATCCCTGTCCCCTCAGCTCTGCCCCATCCATCCCTGTCCCCTCAGCTCTGCCCCATTCATCCCTGCCCCCTCAGCTCTGCCCCATCCAGCCCTGTCCCCTCAGCTCTGCCCAATCCATCCCTGTCCCCTCAGCTCTGCCCCACCCATTCTTGCCCCCCTCAGCTCTGTCCCATACATCCCTGTCCCCTCAGCTCTGTCCCATCCATCCCTGTCCCCTCAGCTCTGCCCCATCCATCCTTGTTCCCTCAGCTCTGCCCCATCCATCCCTGTCCCCTCAGCTCTGCCCATCCATCCATGTACCCTCAGCTCTGCCCCATATATCCCTGTCCCCTCAGCAATGACCCATCCATCCCTGTCCCCTCAGCTCTGCCCCATCCATCCCTGTCCCCTCAGCTCTGCCCCATCCATCCCTGTCCCCTCAGCTCTGCCCCATCCATCCCTGTCCCGCCAGCTCTGTCCCATCCATCCTGTCCCCTCAGCTCTGTCCCATCCATCCCTGTCCCCTCAGCTCTGCCCCATCCATCCCTGTCCCCTCAGTTCTGCCCCATCCATCCCTGTCCCCTCAGCTCTGCCCCATCCATCCCTGTTCCCTCAGCTCTGCCCCATCCATCCCTGTCCCCTCAGCTCTTCCCCATCCATCCGTGCCCCCTCAGCTCTGCCCCATCTATCCCTGCCCCCTCAGCTCTGCCCCATCCATCCCTGTCCCCTCAGCTCTGCCCATCCATCCCAGTCCCCTCAGCTCTTCCCCATCCATCCCTGTCCCCTCAGCTCTGCCCCATCCATCCCTGCACCCTCAGCTCTGCCCCATCCATCCCTGTCCCCTCAGCTCTTCCCCATCCATCCCTGTCCCCTCAGCTCTTCCCCATCCATCCCTGCCCCCTCAGCTCTGCCCCTCAGCTCTGCCATCCATCCCTTCCCCCTCAGCTCTGCCCCATCCATCCCTTCCCCCTCAGCTCTGCCCCATCCATCCCTGTCCCCTCAGCTCTGCCCCATCCATCCCTGCCCCCTCTGCTCTGCCCCATCCATCCCTGTCCCCTCAGCTCTGCCCCATCCATCCCTGCCCCCTCTGCTCTGCCCCATCCATCCCTGTCCCCTCAGCTCAGCCCCATCCATCCCTGTCCCCTCAGCTCTGCCCCATCCATCCCTGTCCCGCCAACTCTGTCCCATCCATCCCTGTCCCCTCAGCTCTGTCCCATCCATCCCTGTCCCCTCAGCTCTGCCCCATCCATCCCTGTCCCCTCAGTTCTGCCCCATCCATCCCTGTCCCCTCAGCTCTGCCCCATCCATCCCTGTCCCCTCAGCTCTGCCCCATCCATCCCTGTCCCCTCAGCTCTTCCCCATCCATCCGTGCCCCCTCAGCTCTGCCCCATCTATCCCTGCCCCCTCAGCTCTGCCCCATCCATCCCTGTCCCCTCAGCTCTGCCCCATCCATCCCTGTCCCCTCAGCTCTGTCCTATCCATCCCTGTCCCCTCAGCTTTGCCACATCCAGCCCAGTCTATTTGCCCATCCATTCCTGTCCCCTCACCTCTGCCCCATCCAGCCCAGTCTATTTGCCCATCCATCCCTGTCCCCTCAGCTCTGCACCATCCATCCCTGTCCCCTCAGCTCTGCCCCATCCATCCCTGTCCCCTCAGCTCTGCCCATCCATCCCTGTCCCCTCAGTTCTGCCCCATCCATCCCTGTCCCTCAGCTCTGCCCATCCATCCCTGTCCCCTCAGCTCTGCCCCATCCATCCCTGTCCCCTCAGCTCTTCCCCATCCATCCGTGCCCCCTCAGCTCTGCCCCATCTATCCCTGCCCCCTCAGCTCTGCCCCATCCATCCCTGTCCCCTCAGCTCTGCCCCATCCATCCCTGTCCCCTCAGCTCTGTCCTATCCATCCCTGTCCCCTCAGCTTTGCCACATCCAGCCCAGTCTATTTGCCCATCCATTCCTGTCCCCTCACCTCTGCCCCATCCAGCCCAGTCTATTTGCCATCCATTCCTGTCCCCTCACCTCTGCCCCATCCAGCCCAGTCTATTTGCCCATCCATCCATGTCCCCTCAGCTGTGCCCCATTCATCCCTCTCCCCGCAGCTCTGCACAATCCATCCCTGTCCCCTCAGTCCTGCCCCATCCATCCCTGTCCCCTCATCTCTGTCCCTTCCATCCCTGTCCCCTCAGCTCTGCCACATCCATCCCTGTCCCCTCAGCTCTGCCCCATCCATCCCTATCTCCCTCAGCTCTGCCCCATCCATCCCTGTCCCCTCAGCTCTGCCCCATCCATCCCTGTCCCCTCAGCTCTGCCCCATCCATCCCTGCCCCCTCTGCTCTGCCCCATCCATCCCTGTCCCCTCAGCTCAGCCCCATCCATCCCTGTCCCTTCAGCTCTGCCCCATTCATCCCTGTCCCGCCAACTCTGCCCCATCCATCCCTGTCCCCCTCAACTCTGTCCCATCCATCCCTGTCCCCTCAGCTCTGATCCATCCATCCCTGTCCCCTCAGCTCTGCCCCATCCATCCCTGTCCCCTCAGCTCTGCACCATCCATCCCTGTCCCCTCAGCTCTGCACCATCCATCCCTGTCCCCCTCAGCTCTCCCCAATCCATCCCTGTCCCCTCAGCTCTGCCCCATCCATCCCTGTCCCCTCAGCTCAGCCCCATCCATCCCTGTCCCCCTCAACTCTGTCCCATCCATCCCTGTCCCCTCAGCTCTGATCCATCCATCCCTGTCCCCTCAGCTCTGCCCATCCATCCCTGTCCCCTCAGCTCTGCACCATCCATCCCTGTCCCCTCAGCTCTGCACCATCCATCCCTGTCCCCTCAGCTCTGCCCCATCCATCCCTGTCCCCTCAGCTCTGCACCATCCATCCCTGTCCCCTCAGCTCCGCACCATCCATCCCTGTCCCCTCAGCTCCGCACATCCATCCCTGTCCCCTCAGTCCTGCCCATCCATCCCTGTCCCCTCTGCTCGGCAGCATCCATCCCTGTTCCCTCAGCTCCGCACCATCCATCCCTGTCCCCTCAGCTCCACACAATCCATCCCTGTCCCCTCAGCTCCACACAATCCATCCCTGTCCCCTCAGTCCTGCCCCATCCATCTCTGTCCCCTCAGCTCTGCCCCATCCATCCCTGTCCCCTCAGCTCTGCCCCATCCATCCCTGTCCCCTCAGCTCAGCCCCATCCATCCCTGCCCCCCTCAGCTGTGCCCAATCCATCCATGTCCCCTCAGCTCTGCCCTATTCATCTCTCTCTCTCTCTCTGGGGTCTAGGCTGTATTGCAAGGTCTTTGACCCTTCCACCCCATGGCTTGCACTTGAGGTTTAGGGCAACCTCAGGTAAGCCTGCTCCCAATTTATCTATTGCATTGTATGTCCCAAATGGGGCTCTTAGAGACTAGAATTAGTACTAGAGTTAGGACTGCACCTCACAGGGGCACCTTGCGCCGGTGGTGCAGCTTAAGCATACTTCTGCAGATGTGTGTGACCGAGCCCCCTGTTTTTAACCTAGTTTAGAGACAGATTGTAGGTTGGTCAGCAAGCTAACTGGTTTGAGTGCTGTGGCCCCTTTAAGACTTTTCTATTCATCTCTCTCCCCTCAGCTCTGCCCCATCCATCCCTGTCCCCTCAGCTCTGCACCATCCATCCCTGTCCCCTCAGCTCCGCACAATCCATCCCTGTCCCCTCAGTCCTGCCCCATCCATCCCTGTCCCCTCCGCTCGGCCCCATCCATCCCTGTCCCCTCCGCTCGGCACCATCCATCCCTGTCCCCTCAGCTCTGCACCATCCATCCCTGTCCCCTCAGCTCTGCACCATCCATCCCTGTCCCCTCAGCTCCGCACCATCCATCCCTTTTCCCTCAGCTCCGCACAATCCATCCCTGTCCCCTCAGTCCTGCCCCATCCATCCCTGTCCCCTCAGCTCGGCACCATCCATCCCTGTCCCCTCAGCTCGGCACCATCCATCCCTGTCCCCTCAGCTCGGCACCATCCATCCCTGTCCCCTCAGCTCGGCACAATCCATCCCTCTCCCCTCAGCTTTGCACCATCCATCCCTGTCCCCTCAGCTCTGTCCCATCCATCCCTGTCCCCTCAGCTCTGCCCCATCCATCTCTGTCCCCTCAGCTCTGCCCCATCCATCCCTGCCCCCTCAGCTCTGTCCTATCCATCCCTGTCCCTTCAGCTTTGCCCCATCCATCCCTGTCCCCTCAGCTCTGCCCCATCCATCCCTGTCCCCTCAGGTCTGCCCCATCCATCCATGTGCCCCTCAGCTCTGTCCCATCCATCCCTGTCCCTTCAGCTTTGCCCCATCCATCCCTGTCCCCTCAGCTCTGCCCCATCCAGCCCAGTCTATTTGCCCATCCATCCCTGTCCCCTCAGCTCTGCCCCATCCATCTCTGTCCCCTCAGCTCTGCCCCATCCATCCCTGTCCCCTCAGCTCTGCCCCATCCAGCCCAGTCTATTTGCCCATCCATTCCTGTCCCCTCAGCTCTGCCCCATCCAGCCCAGTCTATTTGCCCATCCATTCCTGTCCCCTCAGCTCTGCCCCATCCAGCCCAGTCTATTTGCCCATCCATTCCTTTCCCCTCAGCTCTGTCCCATTCAGCCCAGTCTCTCTGCCCTATCCAGCCCAGTCTATTTGCCCATCCATTCCTGTCCCCTCAGCTCTGCCCCATCCAGCCCAGTCTATTTGCCCATCCATTCCTGTCCCCTCACCTCTGCCCCATCCAACCCAGTCTATTTGCCCATCCATTCCTGTCCCCTCAGCTTTGCCCCAGCCAGCCCAGTCCCCCTCAGCTGTGCCCCATCCATCCATGTCCCCTCAGCTGTGCCCCATTCATCCCTCTCCCCGCAGCTCTGCACAATCCATCCTTGTCCCCTCAGTCCTGCCCCATCCATCCCTGTCCCCTCATCTCTGTCCCTTCCATCCCTGTCCCCTCAGCTCTGCCCCATCCATCCCTGTCCCCTCAGCTCTGCCCCATCCATCCCTATCCCCCTCAGCTCTGCCCCATCCATCCCTGTCCCCTCAGCTCTGCCCCATCCATCCCTGTCCCCTCAGCTCTGCCCCATCCATCCCTGTCCCCTCAGCTCTGCCCCATCCATTCCTGTCCCCTCAGCTCTGCCCCATCCAGCCCAGTCTATTTGCCCATCCATTCCTGTCCCCTCAGCTCTGCCCCATCCAGCCCAGTCTATTTGCCCATCCATTCCTTTCCCCTCAGCTCTGTCCCATCCAGCCCAGTATCTCTCCCCCTCCAGCCCAGTCTATTTGCCCATCAATTCCTGTCCCCTCAGCTCTGCCCCATCCAGCCCAGTCTATTTGCCCATCCATTCCTGTCCCCTCACCTCTGCCCCATCCAGCCCAGTCTATTTGCCCATCCATTCCTGTCCCCTCAGCTTTGCCCCATCCAGCCCAGTCCACCTCAGCTGTGCCCCATCCATCCATGTCCCCTCAGCTGTGCCCCATTCATCCCTCTCCCCGCAGCTCTGCACAATCCATCCCTGTCCCCTCAGTCCTGCCCCATCCATCCCTGTCCCCTCATCTCTGTCCCTTCCATCCCTGTCCCCTCAGCTCTGTCCCATCCATCCCTGTCCCCTCAGCTCTGCCCCATCCATCCCTATCCCCCTCAGCTCTGCCCCATCCATCCCTGTCCCCTCAGCTCTGCCCCATCCATCCCTGTCCCCTCAGCTCTGCCCCATCCATCCCTGTCCCCTCAGCTCTGCCCCATCCATCCATGTCCCCCTCAGCTCTGCCCCATCCATCCCTGTCCCCTTAGCTCAGCCCCATCCATCCCTGTCCCCTCAGCTCTGACCCATCCATCCATTTCCCCCTCAGCTCTGCCCCATCCATCCCTGTCCCCCTCAGCTCTGCCCCATACATTCCTGTCCCACTCAGCTCTGCCCCATCCATCCCTGCCCCCTCAGCTCTGCCCATCCATCCTGCCCCCTCAGCTCTGCCCCATCCATCCCTGCCCCCTCGCGCTCTTCCCCATCCATCCCTGTCCCCTCAGCTCTGCCCATCCATCCATGTCCCAGCTTTGCCCATCCACCCCTGTCCCCTCAGCTCTGCCCCATCCATCCCTGCCCCCTCAGCTCTTTCCCATCCATCCTGTCCCCTCAGCTCTGCCCCATCCATCCCTGCCCCTTCAGCTCTGCCCCATCCATCCCTGCCCCTCCACCTGCCCCATCCATCCTGTCCCCTCAGCACTGTCCCATCCATCCCTGCCCCCTCAACTCTACCCCATCCATCCCTGTCCCCTCAGCTCTGCCCCATCCATCCCTGCCCCCTCAGCTCTGCCCCATCCATCCCTGCCCCCTCAGCTCTGCCCATCCATACCTGCCCCCTCAACTCTGCCTCATCCATCCTGTCCCCTCAGCTCTGCCCCATCCATCGCCCTGTCCCTCAGCTCTGACCCATCCATCCCTTTTACCCTCAACCTTGCCCCATCTATCCCTGTCCCCTCAGCCCTGCACCATCCATCCCTGTCCCCTCAGCTCTGCACCATCCATCCTTGTCTCCTCAGCTCTGCCCCATCCATCCCTGCCCCCTCAGCTCTGCCCCATCCATCCCTGCCCCCTCAGCTCTGCCCCATCCATCCCTGTCCCCTCAGCTCTGCTCCATCCATCCTCTCCCTCAGCCCAGCAAAATCCATCCCTGTCATCTCAGCTCTGCCCCATCCACCCCTATCCTCAGCTCTGCCCCATCCATCCCTGTCCCCCTCATCTCTGATCCACATCCCTGTCAACTCAGCTCTGCCCCATCCATCTCTGTCCCCGCTCCTGCCCCACCCATCCCTGTCCCCTCAGCTCTGCCCCATCCATCCTGTCCCCTCAGCTCTGCCCACCCATCCCTGCCCCCTCAGCTCTTTCCCATCCATCCCTGTCCCTCAGCTCTGCCCATCCATCCCTGCCCCTTCAGCTCTGCCCCATCCATCCCTGCCCCCTCAACTCTGCCCCATCCATCCCTGTCCCATCATCCTGCCCCTGCCCTTCACACTCTACCTCCCATCCAACCTGTCCCTCAGCTCTGCCCATCCATCCCTGCCCCCTCAGCTCTGCCCCATCCATCCCTGCCCAGCAACTCTGCCCATCCCATCCCTGTCCCCTCAGCTCTGCCCCATCCATCCCTGTCCCCTCAGCTCTGACCCATCCCATCCATTACCCTCAGCTCTGCCCCATCTATCCTGACCCCTCAGCCCTGCACCATCCATCCCTGTCCCCTCAGCTCTGCACCATCCATCCCTGTCCGCTCAGCTCTGCCCCATCCATCCCTGTCCCTCAGCTCTGCACCATCCATCCCTGTCCGCTCAGCTCTGCCCCATCCATCCCAGCCCCCTCAGCTGTGCCCATCCCACCATCCCCTCAGCTGTGCCCCATCATCCCTCGTCCCGCAGCTCTGCACAATCCATCCCTGTCCCTCAGTCCTGCCCCATCCATCCAGTCCCCTCATCGTCCATCCATCCCTGTCCCCTCATCTGTCCCTTCCATCCTGTCCCCTCAGCTCTGCTACATCCTCCTGTCCCTCACTCTGCCCATCCATCCTATCCCCTTAGCTCTGCCATCCTCCCTGTCCCACAGCTCTGCCCATCCATCCCTGTCCCACAGCTCTGCCCATCCATCCCTGTCCCCTCAGCTCTGCCCATCCATCCATGTCCCCCTCAGCTCTGCCCCATCCATCCCTGTCCCCTTAGCTCAGCCCATCCATCCCTGTCCCCTCAGCTCTGACCATCCATCCATGTCCCCCTCAGCTCTGCCCCATCCATCCATGTCCCAGCTTTGCCCCATCCACCCCTGTCCCTCAGCTCTGCCCATCATCCCCTGCCCCTTCAGCTCTGCCCCATCCATCCTGCCCCTCACTCTGCCCCATCCATCCCTGTCCCCCTCAGCTCTGTCCCATCCATCCCTGCCCCCTCAACTCTACCCCATCCATCCCTGTCCCTCAGCTCTGCCCCATCCATCCCTGCCCCCTCAGCTCTGCCCCATCCATCCCTGCCCCCTCATCTCTGCCTCATCCATCCCTGTCCCCTCAGCTCTGCCCCATCCATCCCTGTCCCCTCAGCTCTGCTACATCCATCCCTGTCCCCTCAGCTCTGCCCCATCCATCCTATCCCCCTCAGCTCTGCCCATCCATCCCTGTCCCCACAGCTCTGCCCATCCATCCCTGTCCCCACAGCTCTGCCCCATCCATCCCTGTCCCCTCAGCTCTGCCCCATCCATCCATGTCCCCCTCAGCTCTGCCCCATCCATCCCTGTCCCCTTAGCTCAGCCCCATCCATCCCTGTCCCCTCAGCTCTGACCCCATCCATCCATGTCCCCTCAGCTCTGCCCCATCCATCCATGTCCAGCTTTGCCCATCCACCCTGCCCCCTCAGCTCTGCCCCATCATCCCTGCCCTTCAGCTCTGCCCATCCATCCCTGCCCCCTCAACTCTGCCCATCCATCCCTCTCCCCTCAGCTCTGTCCCATCCATCCCTGCCCCCTCAACTCTACCCCATCCATCCCTGCCCCCTCAGCTCTGCCCCATCCATCCCTGCCCCCTCAGCTCTGCCTCATCCATCCCTGTCCCCTCAGCTCTGACCCATCCATCCCTGTCCCCTCAGCTCTGACCCATCCATCCCTTTTCCCCTCAGCTCTGACCCATCCATCCCTTTTCCCCTCAGCTCTGCCCCATCCATCCGTCCCCTCAGCCCTGCACCATCCATCCCTGTCCGCTCAGCTCTGCCCAATCCATCCCTGTCCCCTCAGCTCTGCACCATCCATCCCTGTCCCCTCAGCTCTGACCCATCCATCCCTTTTCCCCTCAGCTCTGCCCCATCTATCCCTGTCCCCTTAGCCCTGCACCATCCATCTCTGTCCGCTCAGCTCTGCCCAATCCATCCCTGTCCGCTCAGCTCTGCCCAATCCATCCCTGTCCCCTCAGCTCTGCCCCATCCATCCCTGCCCCCTCAGCTCTGCCCCATCCATCCCTGCCCCCTCAGCTCTGCCCCATCCATCCCTGCCCCCTCAGCTCTGCCCCATCCATCCCTGTTCCCTCAGCTCTGCTCCATCCATCCCTCTCCCCTCAGCCCAGCACAATCCATCCCTGTCCCCTCAGCTCTGCACCATCCATCCCTGCCCCCTCAGCTCTGCTCCATCCATCCCTCTCCCCTCAGCCCAGCACAATCCATCCCTGTCCCCTCAGTTCTGCACCATCCATCCCTGTCCCCTCAGCTCTGCGCCATCCATCCCTGTCCCCTCTGCACCATCCATCCCTGTCCCCTCAGCTCTGCGCCATCCATCCCTGTCCCCTCAGCTCTGCGCCATCCATCCCTGTCCCCTCAGCTCTGCTCCATCCATCCCTGTCCCCTCAGCTCTGCGCCATCCATCCCTGTCCCCTCAGCTCTGCGCCATCCATCCCTGTCCCCTTAGCTCTGCGCCATCCATCCCTGTCCCCTCAGCTCTGCTCCATCCATCCCTGTCCCCTCAGCTCTGCGCCATCCATCCCTGTCCCTCAGCTCTGCGCCATCCATCCCTGTCCCCTCAGCTCTGCTCCATCCATCCCTGTCCCCTCAGCTCTGCGCCATCCATCCCTGTCCCCTCAGCTCTGCGCCATCCATCCCTGTCCCCTCAGCTCTGCACCATCCATCCCTGCCCCCTCAGCTCTGCTCCATCCATCCCTGTCCCCTCAGCTCTGCGCCATCCATCCCTGTCCCCTCAGCTCTGCGCCATCCATCCCTGTCCCCTCAGCTCTGCACCATCCATCCCTGTCCCCTCAGCTCTGCGCCATCCATCCCTGTCCCCTCAGCTCTGCCCCCTCCACCCATGTCCCCCCTCAGCTCTGTCCCATCCATCCCTGTCCCTCAGCTCTGTCCCATCCATCCCTGTCCCCTCAGCTCAGCCCCATCCATCCCTGTCCCCCTCAGCTGTGCCCCATCCATCCATGTCCCCTCAGCTCTGCCCCATTCATCTCTCCCCTCAGCTCTGCCCGATCCAACCCTGTCCCCTCAGCTCTGCACCATCCATCCCTGTCCCCTCAGCTCTGCACCATCCATCCCTGTCCCCTCAGATCTGCACCATCCATCCCTGTCCCCTCAGCTCTGCACACTCCATCCCTGTCCCCTAAGTACTACCCCATCCATCCCTGTCCCTTCAGCTCGGCACCATCCATCTCTGTCCCCTCAGCTCTGCACCATCCATCCCTGCCCCCTCATCTGTGCCCCATCCATCCCTGTCCCCTCAGCTCAGCCCCATCCATCCCTGCCCCCTCAGCTATGCCCCATCCATCTTTGCCCCCTCAGCTCTGCCCCCTCAGCTCTGCCCCATCCATCCCTGACCCCTCAGGTCTGCTCCATCCATCCCTGTCCCCTCAGCTCTGCACCATCCATCCCTGTCCCCTCAGCCCAGCACAATCCATCCCTGTCATCTCAGCTCTGCCCCATCCATCCCTGTCCCGCCAACTCTGCCCCATCCATCCCTGTCCCCTCAGCTCTGATCCATCCATCCCTGTCCCCTCAGCTCTGCACCATCCATCCCTGTCCCCTCAGCTCTGCCCCATCCATCCCTGCCCCCTCAGCTGTGCCCCATCCATCCCTGTCCCCTCAGCTCTGCCCCATCCATCCCTGTCCCCTCAGCTCTGCCCCATCCATCCCTGCCCCCTCAGCACTGCCCCATCCAATCCTGCCCCCTCAGCTCTGCCCCATCCATCCCTGTCCTCTCAGCTCTGACCCATCTATCCCTGTCCCGCCAACTTTGCCCCATCCATCCCTGTCCCCCTCAACTCTGTCCCATCCATCCCTGTCCCCTCAGCTCTGATCCATCCATCCCTGTCCCCTCAGCTTTGCCCCATCCATCCCTGTCCCCCTCAACTCTGCCCCATCCATCCCTGTCCCTCAGCTCTGCCCCATCCATCCCTGTCCCCTCAGCTCTGCCCATCCATCCCTGTCCCCCTCAAATCTGTCCCATCCATCCCTGTCCCCCTCAACTCTGTCCCATCCATCCCTGTCCCCTCAGCTCTGATCCATCCATCCCTGTCCCCTCAGCTCTGCCCCATCCATCCCTGTCCCCTCAGCTCTGCACCATCCATCCCTGTCCCCTCAGCTTTGCCCCATCCATCCCTGTCCCCCTCAACTCTGCCCCATCCATCCCTGTCCCCTCAGCTCTGCCCCATCCATCCCTGTCCCCTCAGCTCTGCCCCATCCATCCCTGTCCCCCTCAAATCTGTCCCATCCATCCCTGTCCCCCTCAACTCTGTCCCATCCATCCCTGTCCCCTCAGCTCTGATCCATCCATCCCTGTCCCCTCAGCTCTGCCCCATCCATCCCTGTCCCCTCAGCTCTGCACCATCCATCCCTGTCCCCTCAGCTATGCCCCATCCATCCCTGTCCCCTCAGCTCTGCACCATCCATCCCTGTCCCCTCAGCTCTGCCCCACCCATCCCTGTCCCCTCAGCTCTGCCCCATCCATCCCTGTCCCCTCAGCTCTGCCCCACCCATCCCTGCCCCCTCAGCTCTTTCCCATCCATCCCTGTCCCCTCAGCTCTGCCCCATCCATCCCTGTCCCTTCAGCTCTGCCCCATCCATCTCTGCCCCCTCAGCTCTGCCCATCCATCCCTGTCCCCTCAGCTCTTTCCCATCCATCCCTGTCCCCTCAGCTCTTTCCCATCCATCCCTGTCCCCTCAGCTCTGCCCCATCCATCCCTGCCCCTTCAGCTCTGCCCCATCCATCCCTGCCCCCTCAACTCTGCCCCATCCATCCCTGTCCCCTCAGCTCTGTCCCATCCATCCCTGCCCCCTCAACTCTACCCATCCATCCCTGTCCCCTCAGCTCTGCCCCATCCATCCCTGCTCCCTCAGCTCAGCCCCATCCATCCCTGCCCCCCTCAGCTGTGCCCCATCCATCCATGTCCCCTCAGCTCTGCCCCATTCATCTCTCCCCTCAGCTCTGCCCCATCCATCCCTGTCCCCTCAGCTCTGCACCATCCATCCCTGTCCCCTCAGATCTGCACCATCCATCCCTGTCCCCTCAGCTCTGCACACTCCATCCCTGTCCCCTAAGTACTACCCCATCCATCCCTGTCCCCTCAGCTCTGCACCATCCATCCCTGCCCCCTCATCTCTGCCCCATCCATCCCTGTCCCCTCAGCTCAGCCCCATCCATCCCTGCCCCCTCAGCTATGCCCCATCCATCCCTGCCCCCTCAGCTCTGCCCCATCCATCCCTGTCCCCTCAGCTCTTTCCCATCCATCCCTGTCCCCTCAGCTCTGCCCCATCCATCCCTGCCCCTTCAGCTCTGCCCCATCCATCCTGCCCCTTCAGCTCTGCCCCATCCATCCCTGCCCCCTCAACTCTGCCCCATCCATCCCTGTCCCCTCAGCTCTGTCCCATCCATCCCTGCCCCCTCAACTCTACCCCATCCATCCCTGTCCCCTCAGCTCTGCCCCATCCATCCCTGCCCCCTCAGCTCTGCCCCATCCATCCCTGTCCCCTCACCTCTGCCCCATCCATCCTGTCCCCTCACCTCTGCCCCATCCATCCCTGCCCCCTCAGCTCTACCCCATCCATCCCTGTCCCCTCAGCTCTGCTCCATCCATCCCTGCCCCCTCAGCTCTGCCCCATCCATCCCTGCCCCCTCAGCTCTACCCCATCCATCCCTGTCCCCT
Source organism: Gastrophryne carolinensis (assembly GCA_027917425.1). NCBI lineage: Eukaryota > Metazoa > Chordata > Amphibia > Anura > Microhylidae > Gastrophryne > Gastrophryne carolinensis. The sequence goes on from JAQIHN010000119.1 coordinate 16,123, forward strand.
CAGCTCTGCCCCATCCATCCCTGCCCCCTCAGCTCTGCCCCATCCATCCCTGTCCCCTCACCTCTGCCCCATCCATCCCTGTCCCCTCACCTCTGCCCCATCCATCCCTGCCCCCTCAGCTCTACCCCATCCATCCCTGTCCCCTCAGCTCTGCTCCATCCATCCCTGCCCCCTCAGCTCTGCCCCATCCATCCCTGCCCCCTCAGCTCTGCCCCATCCATCCCTGTCCCCTCAGCTCTGCTCCATCCATCCCTGTCCCCTCAGCTCTGCCCCATCCATCCCGGTCCCGCCAACTCTGCCCCATCCATCCCTGTCCCCTCAGCTCTGATCCATCCATCCCTGTCCCCTCAGCTCTGCACCATCCATCCCTGTCCCCTCAGCTCTGCCCCATCCATTCCTGTCCCCTCAGCTCTGAACCATCCATCCCTGTCCCCTCAGCTCTGCGCCATCCATCCCTGTCCCCTCAGCTCTGCCCCCTCCACCCACGTCCCCCCTCAGCTCTGCCCCCTCCACCCACGTCCCCCCTCAGCTCTGCCCCATCCATCCCTGTCCCCTCAGCTCTGCCCCATCCATCCCTGTCCCCTCAGCTGTGCCCCATCCATCCATGTCCCCTCAGCTCTGCCCCATTCATCTCTCCCCTCAGCTCTGCCCCATCCATCCCTGTCCCCTCAGCTCTGCCCCATCCATCCCTGTCCCCTCATCTCAGCCCCATCCATCCCTGCCCCCTCAGCTCTGCCCCATCCATCCCTGCCCCCTCAACTCTGCCCCATCCATCCCTGTCCCCTCAGCTCTGCCCCATCAATCCCTGCCCCCTCATCTCTGCCCCATCCATCCCTGTCCCCTCAGCTCTGCCCCATATATCTCTGCCCCTCAGCTCTGCCCCATCCATCCCTGTCCCCTCAGCTCTGCCCCATCCATCCCTGCCCCTTCAGCTCTGCCCCATCCATCCCTGCCCCCTCAACTCTGCCCCATCCATCCCTGTCCCCTCAGCTCTGTCCCATCCATCCCTGCCCCCTCAACTCTACCCCATCCATCCTTGTCCCCTCAGCTCTGCCCCATCCATCCCTGCCCCCTCAGCTCTGCCCATCCATCCCTGCCCCCTCAACTCTGCCCATCCATCCCTGTCCCCTCACCTCTGCCCCATCCATCCCTGTCCCCTCAGCTCTGACCCATACATCCCTTTTCCCCTCAGCTCTGCCCCATCCATCCCTGTCCCCTCAGCCCTGCACCATCCATCCCTGTCCCCTCAGCTCTGCACCATCCATCCCTGTCCGCTCAGCTCTGCCCAATCCATCCCTGTCCCCTCAGCTCTGCCCCATCCATCCCTGTCCCTCAGCTCTGCCCCATCCATCCCTGTCCCCTCAGCTCTGCCCCATCCATCCCTGCCCCCTCAGCTCTGCCCCATCCATCCCTGCCCCTCAGCTCTGCCCCATCCATCCCTGTCCCCTCAGCTCTGCTCCATCCATCCCTCTCCCCTCAGCCCAGCACAATCCATCCCTGTCATCTCAGCTCTGCCCCATCCATCCCTGTCCCGCCAACTCTGCCCCATCCATCCCTGTCCCCTCAGCTCTGATCCATCCATCCCTGTCCCTCAGCTCTGCACCATCCATCCCTGTCCCCTTAGCTCTGCACCATCCATCCCTGTCCCCTAAGCTCTGCCCCATCCATCCCTGTCCCCTCAGCTCTGCGCCATCCATCCCTGTCCCCTCAGCTCTGCCCCCTCCACCCATGTCCCCCCTCAGCTCTGTCCCATCCATCCATGTACCCTCAGCTCTGCCCCATTCATCTCTCCCCTCAGCTCTGCCCCATCCATCCCTGTCCCCTCAGCTCAGCCCCATCCATCCCTGTCCCCTCAGCTATGCCCCATCCATCCCTGTCCCTCAGCTCAGCCCCATCCATCCCTGTCCCTCAGCTATGCCCCATCCATCCCTGTCCCCTCAGCTCAGCCCCATCCATCCCTGTCCCCTCAGCTATGCCCCATCCATCTCTGCCCCCTCAGCTCTGCCCCATCCATCCCTGTCCCCTCAGCTCTTTCCCATCCATCCCTGTCCCCTCAGCTCTGCCCCATCCATCCCTGCCCCTTCAGCTCTGCCCCATCCATCCCTGCCCCCTCAACTCTGCCCCATCCATCCGTGTCCCCTCAGCTCTGTCCCATCCATCCGTGTCCCCTCAGCTCTGTCCCATCCATCCCTTCCCCCTCAACTCTACCCCATCCATCCCTGTCCGCTCAGCTCTGCCCCATCCATCCCTGCTCCCTCAGCTCAGCCCCATCCATCCCTGCCCCCCTCAGCTGTGCCCCATCCATCCATGTCCCCTCAGCTCTGCCCCATTCATCTCTCCCCTCAGCTCTGCCCCGTCCATCCCTGTCCCTCAGCTCTGCACCATCCATCCCTGTCCCCTCAGGTCTGCACCATCCACCCCTGTCCCCTCAGCTCTGCACCATCCATCCCTGTCCCCTCAGCTCGGCACCATCCATCCCTGTCCCCTCAGCTCTGCGCCATCCATCCCTGTCCCCTCAGCTCTGCCCCCTCCACCCATGTCCCCCCTCAGCTCTGTCCCATCCATCCCTGTCCCCTCAGCTCTGCCCCATCCATCCCTGTCCCCTCAGCTCTGCCCCATCCATCCCTGTCCCCCTCAACTCTGCCCCACCCATCCCTGTCCCCTCAGCTCTGTCCCATCCATCCCTGCCCCCTCAACTCTACCCCATCCATCCCTGCCCCCTCAGCTCTGCCCCATCCATCCCTGCCCCCTCAGCTCTGCCCCATCCATCCCTGCCCCCTCAACTCTGCCCCATCTATCCCTGTCCCTCAGCTCTGCCCCATCCATCCCTGTCCCCTCAGCTCTGCCCCATCCATCCCTGTCCCCTCAGCTCTGCCCCATCCATCCCTGTCCCCTCAGCTCTGCCCAATCCATCCCTGTCCCCTCAGCTCTGCCCCATCCATCCCTGTCCCCTCAGCTCTGCCCCATCCATCCCTGCCCCCTCAGCTCTGCCCCATCCATCCCTGCCCCCTCAGCTCTGCCCCATCCATCCCTGTCCCCTCAGCTCTGCTCCATCCATCCCTCTCCCCTCAGCCCAGCACAATCCATCCCTGTCATCTCAGCTCTGCCCCATCCATCCCTGTCATCTCAGCTCTGCCCCATCCATCCCTGTCCCGCCAACTCTGCCCCATCCATCCCTGTCCCCTCAGCTCTGATCCATCCATCCCTGTACCCTCAGCTCTGCACCATCCATCCCTGTCCCCTCAGCTCTGCCCCATCCATCCCTGTCCCCTCATCTGTGCCCCATCCATCCCTGTCCCCTCAGCTCTGCACCGTCCATCCCTGCCCCCTCAGCTCTGCTCCATCCATCCCTGTCCCCTCAGCTCTGCGCCATCCATCCCTGTCCCCTCAGCTCTGCGCCATCCATCCCTGTCCCCTCAGCTCTGCCCCCTCCACCCATGTCCCCCCTCAGCTCTGTCACATCCATCCATGTCCCCTCAGCTCTGCCCCATTCATCTCTCCCCTCAGCTCTGCCCCATCCATCCCTGTCCCCTCAGCTCTGCCCCATCCATCCCTGTCCCCTCAGCTCTGCACCATCCATCCCTGTCCCCTCAGCTCTGCACCATCCATCCCTGTCCTCTCAGATCTGCCCCATCCATCCCTGTCCCCTCAGCTCAGCCCCATCCATCCCTGTCCCCTCAGCTATGCCCCATCCATCCCTGTCCCCTCAGCTCAGCCCCATCCATCCCTGTCCCCTCAGCTATGCCCCATCCATCTCTGCCCCCTCAGCTCTGCCCCATCCATCCCTGTCCCCTCAGCTCTTTCCCATCCATCCCTGTCCCCTCAGCTCTGCCCCATCCATCCCTGCCCCTTCAGCTCTGCCCCATCCATCCCTGCCCCCTCAACTCTGCCCCATCCATCCGTGTCCCCTCAGCTCTGTCCCATCCATCCCTTCCCCCTCAACTCTACCCCATCCATCCCTGTCCCCTCAGCTCTGTCCCATCCATCCCTGCTCCCTCAGCTCAGCCCCATCCATCCCTGCCCCCCTCAGCTGTGCCCCATCCATCCATGTCCCCTCAGCTCTGCCCCATTCATCTCTCCCCTCAGCTCTGCCCCGTCCATCCCTGTCCCCTCAGCTCTGCACCATCCATCCCTGTCCCCTCAGATCTGCACCATCCATCCCTGTCCCCTCAGCTCTGCACCATCCATCCCTGTCCCCTCAGCTCTGCGCCATCCATCCCTGTCCCCTCAGCTCTGCCCCCTCCACCCATGTCCCCCCTCAGCTCTGTCCCATCCATCCCTGTCCCCTTAGCTCTGCCCCATCCATCCCTGTCCCCTCAGCTCAGCCCCATCCATCCCTGTCCCCCTCAGCTGTGCCCCATCCATCCATGTCCCCTCAGCTCTGCCCCATTCATCTCTCCCCTCAGCTCTGCCCCATCCATCCCTGTCCCCTCAGCTCTGCACCATCCATCCCTGTCCCCTCAGCTCTGCACCATCCATCCCTGTCCCCTCAGCTCTGCCCCATCCATCCCTGTCCCCTCAGCTCAGCCCCATCCATCCCTGTCCCCTCAGCTATGCCCCACCCATCCCTGTCCCCTCAGCTCAGCCCCATCCATCCCTGTCCCCTCAGCTATGCCCCATCCATCCCTGTCCCCTCAGCTCTGCACCATCCATCCCTGTCCCCTCAGCTCTGCCCCACCCATCCCTGTCCCCTCAGCTCTGCCCCATCCATCCCTGTCCCCTCAGCTCTGCCCCACCCATCCCTGCCCCCTCAGCTCTTTCCCATCCATCCCTGTCCCCTCAGCTCTGCCCCATCCATCCCTGTCCCTTCAGCTCTGCCCCATCCATCCCTGTCCCCTCAGCTCTGCACTATCCATCCCTGTCCCCTCAGCTCTGCCCCACCCATCCCTGTCCCCTCAGCTCTGCCCCATCCATCCCTGTCCCCTCAGCTCTGCCCCACCCATCCCTGCCCCCTCAGCTCTTTCCCATCCCTGCCCCCTCAGCTCTTTCCCATCCATCCCTGTCCCCTCAGCTCTGCCCCATCCATCCCTGCCCCTTCAGCTCTGCCCCATCCATCCCTGCCCCCTCAACTCTGCCCCATCCATCCCTGTCCCCTCAGCTCTGTCCCATCCATCCCTGCCCCCTCAACTCTACCCCATCCATCCCTGTCCCCTCAGCTCTGCCCCATCCATCCCTGCCCCCTCAACTCTGCCCCATCCATCCCTGCCCCCTCACCTCTGCCCCATCTATCCCTGTCCCCTCAGCTCTGCCCCATCCATCCCTGTCCTCTCAGCTCTGACCCATCCATCCCTTTTCCCCTCAGCTCTGCCCCATCTATCCCTGTCCCCTCAGCTCTGCTCCATCCATCCCTTTTCCCCTCAGCTCTGCCCCATCCATCCCTGCCCCCTCATCTGTGCCCCATCCATCCCTGTCCCCTCAGCTCAGCCCCATCCATCCCTGCCCCCTCAGCTATGCCCCATCCATCTCTGCCCCCTCAGCTCTGCCCCATCCATCCCTGCCCCCTCAGCTCTGCCCCATCCATCCCTGTCCCCTCAGGTCTGCTCCATCCATCCCTCTCCCCTCAGCCCAGCACAATCCATCCCTGTCATCTCAGCTCTGCCCCATCCATCCCTGTCCCCTCAGCTCTGCCCCATCCATCCCTGTCCCGCCAACTCTGCCCCATCCATCCCTGTCCCCTCAGCTCTGCACCATCCATCCCTGTCCCCTCAGCTCTGCACCATCCATCCCTGTCCCCTCAGCTCTGCCCCATCCATCCCTGTCCCCTCAGTTCTGCACCGTCCATCCCTGCCCCCTCAGCTCTGCTCCATCCATCCCTATCCCCTTAGCTCTGCGCCATCCATCCCTGTCCCCTCAGCTCTGCACCATCCATCCCTGTCCCCTCAGCTCTGCACCATCCATCCCTGTCCCCTCAGCTCTGCGCCATCCATCCCTGTCCCCTCAGCTCTGCCCCCTCCACCCATGTCCCTCCTCAGCTCTGTCCCATCCATCCCTGTCCCCTCAGCTCTGCCCTATCCATCCCTGTCCCCTCAGCTCAGCCCCATCCATCCCTGTCCCCCTCAGCTGTGCCCCATCCATCCATGTCCCCTCAGCTCTGCCCCATTCATCTCTCCCCTCAGCTCTGTCCCATCCATGCCTGTCCCCTCAGCTCTGCACCATCCATCCCTGTCCCCTCAGCTCTGCACCATCCATCCCTGTCCCCTCAGATCTGCCCCATCCATCCCTGTCCCCTCAGCTCAGCCCCATCCATCCCTGTCCCCTCAGCTATGCCCCACCCATCCCTGTCCCCTCAGCTCAGCCCCATCCATCCCTGTCCCCTCAGCTATGCCCCATCCATCTCTGCCCCCTCAGCTCTGCCCCATCCATCCCTGTCCCCTCAGCTCTTTCCCATCCATCCCTGTCCCCTCAGCTCTTTCCCATCCATCCCTGTCCCCTCAGCTCTGCCCCATCCATCCCTGCCCCTTCAGCTCTGCCCCATCCATCCCTGCCCCCTCAACTCTGCCCCATCCATCCCTGTCCCCTCAGCTCTGTCCCATCCATCCCTGCCCCCTCAACTCTACCCCATCCATCCCTGTCCCCTCAGCTCTGCCCCATCCATCCCTGCTCCCTCAGCTCAGCCCCATCCATCCCTGCCCCCCTCAGCTGTGCCCCATCCATCCATCCCCATCCATCCATGTCCCCTCAGCTCTGCCCCATTCATCTCTCCCCTCAGCTCTGCCCCATCCATCCCTGTCCCCTCAGCTCTGCACCATCCATCCCTGTCCCCTCAGATCTGCACCATCCATCCCTGTCCCCTCAGCTCTGCACACTCCATCCCTGTCCCCTAAGTACTACCCCATCCATCCCTGTCCCCTCAGCTCTGCACCATCCATCCCTGCCCCCTCATCTCTGCCCCATCCATCCCTGTCCCCTCAGCTCAGCCCCATCCATCCCTGCCCCCTCAGCTATGCCCCATCCATCCCTGCCCCCTCAGCTCTGCCCCATCCATCCCTGTCCCCTCAGCTCTTTCCCATCCATCCCTGTCCCCTCAGCTCTGCCCCATCCATCCCTGCCCCTTCAGCTCTGCCCCATCCATCCCTGCCCCTTCAGCTCTGCCCCATCCATCCCTGCCCCCTCAACTCTGCCCCATCCATCCCTGTCCCCTCAGCTCTGTCCCATCTATCCCTGCCCCCTCAACTCTACCCCATCCATCCCTGTCCCCTCAGCTCTGCCCCATCCATCCCTGCCCCCTCAGCTCTGCCCCATCCATCCCTGTCCCCTCACCTCTGCCCCATCCATCCCTGTCCCCTCACCTCTGCCCCATCCATCCCTGCCCCCTCAGCTCTACCCCATCCATCCCTGTCCCCTCAGCTCTGCTCCATCCATCCCTGCCCCCTCAGCTCTGCCCCATCCATCCCTGCCCCCTCAGCTCTACCCCATCCATCCCTGTCCCCTCAGCTCTGCCCCATCCATCCCTGCCCCCTCAGCTCTGCCCCATCCATCCCTGTCCCCTCACCTCTGCCCCATCCATCCCTGTCCCCTCACCTCTGCCCCATCCATCCCTGCCCCCTCAGCTCTACCCCATCCATCCCTGTCCCCTCAGCTCTGCTCCATCCATCCCTGCCCCCTCAGCTCTGCCCCATCCATCCCTGCCCCCTCAGCTCTGCCCCATCCATCCCTGTCCCCTCAGCTCTGCTCCATCCATCCCTGTCCCCTCAGCTCTGCCCCATCCATCCCGGTCCCGCCAACTCTGCCCCATCCATCCCTGTCCCCTCAGCTCTGATCCATCCATCCCTGTCCCCTCAGCTCTGCACCATCCATCCCTGTCCCCTCAGCTCTGCCCCATCCATTCCTGTCCCCTCAGCTCTGCACCATCCATCCCTGTCCCCTCAGCTCTGCGCCATCCATCCCTGTCCCCTCAGCTCTGCCCCCTCCACCCACGTCCCCCCTCAGCTCTGCCCCCTCCACCCACGTCCCCCCTCAGCTCTGCCCCATCCATCCCTGTCCCCTCAGCTCTGCCCCATTCATCCCTGTCCCCTCAGCTCAGCCCCATCCATCCCTGTCCCCCTCAGCTGTGCCCCATCCATCCATGTCCCCTCAGCTCTGCCCCATTCATCTCTCCCCTCAGCTCTGCCCCATCCATCCCTGTCCCCTCAGCTCTGCCCCATCCATCCCTGTCCCCTCATCTCAGCCCCATCCATCCCTGCCCCCTCAGCTCTGCCCCATCCATCCCTGCCCCCTCAACTCTGCCCCATCCATCCCTGTCCCCTCAGCTCTGCCCCATCAATCCCTGCCCCCTCATCTCTGCCCCATCCATCCCTGTCCCCTCAGCTCTGCCCCATATATCTCTGCCCCTCAGCTCTGCCCCATCCATCCCTGTCCCCTCAGCTCTGCCCCATCCATCCCTGCCCCTTCAGCTCTGCCCCATCCATCCCTGCCCCCTCAACTCTGCCCCATCCATCCCTGTCCCCTCAGCTCTGTCCCATCCATCCCTGCCCCCTCAACTCTACCCCATCCATCCTTGTCCCCTCAGCTCTGCCCCATCCATCCCTGCCCCCTCAGCTCTGCCCCATCCATCCCTGCCCCCTCAACTCTGCCCCATCCATCCCTGTCCCCTCACCTCTGCCCCATCCATCCCTGTCCCCTCAGCTCTGACCCATACATCCCTTTTCCCCTCAGCTCTGCCCCATCCATCCCTGTCCCCTCAGCCCTGCACCATCCATCCCTGTCCCCTCAGCTCTGCACCATCCATCCCTGTCCGCTCAGCTCTGCCCAATCCATCCCTGTCCCCTCAGCTCTGCCCCATCCATCCCTGTCCCCTCAGCTCTGCCCCATCCATCCCTGTCCCCTCAGCTCTGCCCCATCCATCCCTGCCCCCTCAGCTCTGCCCCCTCAGCTCTGCCCCATCCATCCCTGTCCCCTCAGCTCTGCTCCATCCATCCCTCTCCCCTCAGCCCAGCACAATCCATCCCTGTCATCTCAGCTCTGCCCCATCCATCCCTGTCCCGCCAACTCTGCCCCATCCATCCCTGTCCCCTCAGCTCTGATCCATCCATCCCTGTCCCCTCAGCTCTGCACCATCCATCCCTGTCCCCTTAGCTCTGCACCATCCATCCCTGTCCCCTAAGCTCTGCCCCATCCATCCCTGTCCCCTCAGCTCTGCGCCATCCATCCCTGTCCCCTCAGCTCTGCCCCCTCCACCCATGTCCCCCCTCAGCTCTGTCCCATCCATCCATGTACCCTCAGCTCTGCCCCATTCATCTCTCCCCTCAGCTCTGCCCCATCCATCCCTGTCCCCTCAGCTCAGCCCCATCCATCCCTGTCCCCTCAGCTATGCCCCATCCATCCCTGTCCCCTCAGCTCAGCCCCATCCATCCCTGTCCCCTCAGCTATGCCCCATCCATCTCTGCCCCCTCAGCTCTGCCCCATCCATCCCTGTCCCCTCAGCTCTTTCCCATCCATCCCTGTCCCCTCAGCTCTGCCCCATCCATCCCTGCCCCTTCAGCTCTGCCCCATCCATCCCTGCCCCCTCAACTCTGCCCCATCCATCCGTGTCCCCTCAGCTCTGTCCCATCCATCCGTGTCCCCTCAGCTCTGTCCCATCCATCCCTTCCCCCTCAACTCTACCCCATCCATCCCTGTCCGCTCAGCTCTGCCCCATCCATCCCTGCTCCCTCAGCTCAGCCCCATCCATCCCTGCCCCCCTCAGCTGTGCCCCATCCATCCATGTCCCCTCAGCTCTGCCCCATTCATCTCTCCCCTCAGCTCTGCCCCGTCCATCCCTGTCCCCTCAGCTCTGCACCATCCATCCCTGTCCACTCAGATCTGCACCATCCACCCCTGTCCCCTCAGCTCTGCACCATCCATCCCTGTCCCCTCAGCTCGGCACCATCCATCCCTGTCCCCTCAGCTCTGCGCCATCCATCCCTGTCCCCTCAGCTCTGCCCCCTCCACCCATGTCCCCCCTCAGCTCTGTCCCATCCATCCCTGTCCCCTCAGCTCTGCCCCATCCATCCCTGTCCCCTCAGCTCTGCCCCATCCATCCCTGTCCCCCTCAACTCTGCCCCACCCATCCCTGTCCCCTCAGCTCTGTCCCATCCATCCCTGCCCCCTCAACTCTACCCCATCCATCCCTGCCCCCTCAGCTCTGCCCCATCCATCCCTGCCCCCTCAGCTCTGCCCCATCCATCCCTGCCCCCTCAACTCTGCCCCATCTATCCCTGTCCCCTCAGCTCTGCCCCATCCATCCCTGTCCCCTCAGCTCTGCCCCATCCATCCCTGTCCCCTCAGCTCTGCCCCATCCATCCCTGTCCCCTCAGCTCTGCCCAATCCATCCCTGTCCCCTCAGCTCTGCCCCATCCATCCCTGTCCCCTCAGCTCTGCCCCATCCATCCCTGCCCCCTCAGCTCTGCCCCATCCATCCCTGCCCCCTCAGCTCTGCCCCATCCATCCCTGTCCCCTCAGCTCTGCTCCATCCATCCCTCTCCCCTCAGCCCAGCACAATCCATCCCTGTCATCTCAGCTCTGCCCCATCCATCCCTGTCATCTCAGCTCTGCCCCATCCATCCCTGTCCCGCCAACTCTGCCCCATCCATCCCTGTCCCCTCAGCTCTGATCCATCCATCCCTGTACCCTCAGCTCTGCACCATCCATCCCTGTCCCCTCAGCTCTGCCCCATCCATCCCTGTCCCCTCATCTGTGCCCCATCCATCCCTGTCCCCTCAGCTCTGCACCGTCCATCCCTGCCCCCTCAGCTCTGCTCCATCCATCCCTGTCCCCTCAGCTCTGCGCCATCCATCCCTGTCCCCTCAGCTCTGCGCCATCCATCCCTGTCCCCTCAGCTCTGCCCCCTCCACCCATGTCCCCCCTCAGCTCTGTCCCATCCATCCATGTCCCCTTAGCTCTGCCCCATTCATCTCTCCCCTCAGCTCTGCCCCATCCATCCCTTTCCCCTCAGCTCTGCCCCATCCATCCCTGTCCCCTCAGCTCTGCACCATCCATCCCTGTCCCCTCAGCTCTGCACCATCCATCCCTGTCCTCTCAGATCTGCCCCATCCATCCCTGTCCCCTCAGCTCAGCCCCATCCATCCCTGTCCCCTCAGCTATGCCCCATCCATCCCTGTCCCCTCAGCTCAGCCCCATCCATCCCTGTCCCCTCAGCTATGCCCCATCCATCTCTGCCCCCTCAGCTCTGCCCCATCCATCCCTGTCCCCTCAGCTCTTTCCCATCCATCCCTGTCCCCTCAGCTCTGCCCCATCCATCCCTGCCCCTTCAGCTCTGTCCCATCCATCCCTGCCCCCTCAACTCTGCCCCATCCATCCGTGTCCCCTCAGCTCTGTCCCATCCATCCCTTCCCCCTCAACTCTACCCCATCCATCCCTGTCCCCTCAGCTCTGCCCCATCCATCCCTGCTCCCTCAGCTCAGCCCCATCCATCCCTGCCCCCCTCAGCTGTGCCCCATCCATCCATGTCCCCTCAGCTCTGCCCCATTCATCTCTCCCCTCAGCTCTGCCCCGTCCATCCCTGTCCCCTCAGCTCTGCACCATCCATCCCTGTCCCCTCAGATCTGCACCATCCATCCCTGTCCCCTCAGCTCTGCACCATCCATCCCTGTCCCCTCAGCTCTGCACCATCCATCCCTGTCCCCTCAGCTCTGCGCCATCCATCCCTGTCCCCTCAGCTCTGCCCCCTCCACCCATGTCCCCCCTCAGCTCTGTCCCATCCATCCCTGTCCCCTCAGCTCTGCCCCATCCATCCCTGCCCCGTCAACTCTGCCCCATCTATCCCTGTCCCCTCAGCTCTGCCCCATCCATCCCTGTCCCCTCAGCTCTGCCCCATCCATCCCTGTCCCCTCAGCTCTGTACCATCCAACCCTGTCCACTCAGCTCTGCCCAATCCATCCCTGTCCCCTCAGCTCTGCCCCATCCATCCCTGTCCCCTCAGCTCTGCCCCATCCATCCCTGCCCCCTCAGCTCTGCCCCATCCATCCCTGCCCCCTCAGCTCTGCCCCATCCATCCCTGTCCCCTCAGCTCTGCTCCATCCATCCCTCTCCCCTGAGCCCAGCACAATCCATCCCTGTCATCTCAGCTCTGCCCCATCCATCCCTGTCCCCTCAGCTCTGCCCCATCCATCCCTGTCCCGCCAACTCTGCCCCATCCATCCCTGTCCCCTCAGCTCTGCCCCATCCATCCCTGTCCCCTCAGCTCTGCCCCATCCATCCCTGTCCCCTCAGCTCTGCACCGTCCATCCCTGCCCCCTCAGCTCTGCTCCATCCATCCCTATCCCCTCAGCTCTGCGCCATCCATCCCTGTCCCCTCAGCTCTGCACCATCCATCCCTGTCCCCTCAGCTCTGCCCCCTCCACCCATGTCCCCCTCAGCTCTGTCCCATCCATCCCTCTCACCTCAGCTCTGCCCCATCCATCCCTGTCCCCTCAGCTCTGCCCCATCCATCCCTGTCCCCTCAGCTCAGCCCCATCCATCCCTGTCCCCCTCAGCTGTGCCCCATCCATCCATGTCCCCTCAGCTCTGCCCCATTCATCTCTCCCCTCAGCTCTGCCCTCTCCATCCCTGTCCCCTCAGCTCTGCACCATCCATCCCTGTCCCCTCAGCTCTGCACCATCCATCCCTGTCCCCTCAGATCTGCCCCATCCATCCCTGTCCACTCAGATCTGCACCATCCACCCCTGTCCCCTCAGCTCTGCACCATCCATCCCTGTCCCCTCAGCTCGGCACCATCCATCCCTGTCCCCTCAGCTCTGCGCCATCCATCCCTGTCCCCTCAGCTCTGCCCCCTCCACCCATGTCCCCCCTCAGCTCTGTCCCATCCATCCCTGTCCCCTCAGCTCTGCCCCATCCATCCCTGTCCCCTCAGCTCTGCCCCATCCATCCCTGTCCCCCTCAACTCTGCCCCACCCATCCCTGTCCCCTCAGCTCTGTCCCATCCATCCCTGCCCCCTCAACTCTACCCCATCCATCCCTGCCCCCTCAGCTCTGCCCCATCCATCCCTGCCCCCTCAGCTCTGCCCCATCCATCCCTGCCCCCTCAACTCTGCCCCATCTATCCCTGTCCCCTCAGCTCTGCCCCATCCATCCCTGTCCCCTCAGCTCTGCCCCATCCATCCCTGTCCCCTCAGCTCTGCCCCATCCATCCCTGTCCCCTCAGCTCTGCCCAATCCATCCCTGTCCCCTCAGCTCTGCCCCATCCATCCCTGTCCCCTCAGCTCTGCCCCATCCATCCCTGCCCCCTCAGCTCTGCCCCATCCATCCCTGCCCCCTCAGCTCTGCCCCATCCATCCCTGTCCCCTCAGCTCTGCTCCATCCATCCCTCTCCCCTCAGCCCAGCACAATCCATCCCTGTCATCTCAGCTCTGCCCCATCCATCCCTGTCATCTCAGCTCTGCCCCATCCATCCCTGTCCCGCCAACTCTGCCCCATCCATCCCTGTCCCCTCAGCTCTGATCCATCCATCCCTGTACCCTCAGCTCTGCACCATCCATCCCTGTCCCCTCAGCTCTGCCCCATCCATCCCTGTCCCCTCATCTGTGCCCCATCCATCCCTGTCCCCTCAGCTCTGCACCGTCCATCCCTGCCCCCTCAGCTCTGCTCCATCCATCCCTGTCCCCTCAGCTCTGCGCCATCCATCCCTGTCCCCTCAGCTCTGCGCCATCCATCCCTGTCCCCTCAGCTCTGCCCCCTCCACCCATGTCCCCCCTCAGCTCTGTCCCATCCATCCATGTCCCCTTAGCTCTGCCCCATTCATCTCTCCCCTCAGCTCTGCCCCATCCATCCCTTTCCCCTCAGCTCTGCCCCATCCATCCCTGTCCCCTCAGCTCTGCACCATCCATCCCTGTCCCCTCAGCTCTGCACCATCCATCCCTGTCCTCTCAGATCTGCCCCATCCATCCCTGTCCCCTCAGCTCAGCCCCATCCATCCCTGTCCCCTCAGCTATGCCCCATCCATCCCTGTCCCCTCAGCTCAGCCCCATCCATCCCTGTCCCCTCAGCTATGCCCCATCCATCTCTGCCCCCTCAGCTCTGCCCCATCCATCCCTGTCCCCTCAGCTCTTTCCCATCCATCCCTGTCCCCTCAGCTCTGCCCCATCCATCCCTGCCCCTTCAGCTCTGTCCCATCCATCCCTGCCCCCTCAACTCTGCCCCATCCATCCGTGTCCCCTCAGCTCTGTCCCATCCATCCCTTCCCCCTCAACTCTACCCCATCCATCCCTGTCCCCTCAGCTCTGCCCCATCCATCCCTGCTCCCTCAGCTCAGCCCCATCCATCCCTGCCCCCCTCAGCTGTGCCCCATCCATCCATGTCCCCTCAGCTCTGCCCCATTCATCTCTCCCCTCAGCTCTGCCCCGTCCATCCCTGTCCCCTCAGCTCTGCACCATCCATCCCTGTCCCCTCAGATCTGCACCATCCATCCCTGTCCCCTCAGCTCTGCACCATCCATCCCTGTCCCCTCAGCTCTGCACCATCCATCCCTGTCCCCTCAGCTCTGCGCCATCCATCCCTGTCCCCTCAGCTCTGCCCCCTCCACCCATGTCCCCCCTCAGCTCTGTCCCATCCATCCCTGTCCCCTCAGCTCTGCCCCATCCATCCCTGCCCCGTCAACTCTGCCCCATCTATCCCTGTCCCCTCAGCTCTGCCCCATCCATCCCTGTCCCCTCAGCTCTGCCCCATCCATCCCTGTCCCCTCAGCTCTGTACCATCCAACCCTGTCCACTCAGCTCTGCCCAATCCATCCCTGTCCCCTCAGCTCTGCCCCATCCATCCCTGTCCCCTCAGCTCTGCCCCATCCATCCCTGCCCCCTCAGCTCTGCCCCATCCATCCCTGCCCCCTCAGCTCTGCCCCATCCATCCCTGTCCCCTCAGCTCTGCTCCATCCATCCCTCTCCCCTGAGCCCAGCACAATCCATCCCTGTCATCTCAGCTCTGCCCCATCCATCCCTGTCCCCTCAGCTCTGCCCCATCCATCCCTGTCCCGCCAACTCTGCCCCATCCATCCCTGTCCCCTCAGCTCTGCCCCATCCATCCCTGTCCCCTCAGCTCTGCCCCATCCATCCCTGTCCCCTCAGCTCTGCACCGTCCATCCCTGCCCCCTCAGCTCTGCTCCATCCATCCCTATCCCCTCAGCTCTGCGCCATCCATCCCTGTCCCCTCAGCTCTGCACCATCCATCCCTGTCCCCTCAGCTCTGCCCCCTCCACCCATGTCCCCCTCAGCTCTGTCCCATCCATCCCTCTCACCTCAGCTCTGCCCCATCCATCCCTGTCCCCTCAGCTCTGCCCCATCCATCCCTGTCCCCTCAGCTCAGCCCCATCCATCCCTGTCCCCCTCAGCTGTGCCCCATCCATCCATGTCCCCTCAGCTCTGCCCCATTCATCTCTCCCCTCAGCTCTGCCCTCTCCATCCCTGTCCCCTCAGCTCTGCACCATCCATCCCTGTCCCCTCAGCTCTGCACCATCCATCCCTGTCCCCTCAGATCTGCCCCATCCATCCCTGTCCCCTCAGATCTGCCCCATCCATCCCTGTCCCCTCAGCTCAGCCCCATCCATCCCTGTCCCCTCAGCTATGCCCCATCCATCCCTCTCCCCTCAGCTCAGCCCCATCCATCCCTGTCCCCTCAGCTATGCCCCATCCTTCTCTGCCCCCCTCAGCTCTGCCCCATCCATCCCTGTCCCCTCAGCTCTTACCCATCCATCCCTGTCCCCTCACCTCTGCCCCATCCATCCCTGCCCCCTCAACTCTGCCCCATCCATCCCTGTCCCCTCAGCTCTGCACCATCCATCCCTGTCCCTTCAGCTCGGCACCATCCATCCCTGTCCCCTCAGCTCTGCACCATCCATCCCTGCCCCCTCATCTCTGCCCCATCCATCCCTGTCCCCTCAGCTCAGCCCCATCCATCCCTGCCCCCTCAGCTCAGCCCCATCCATCCCTGCCCCCTCAGCTCAGCCCCATCCATCCCTGCCCCCTCAGCACTTTCCCATCCATCCCTGTCCCCTCAGCTCTGCCCCATCCATCCCTGCCCCTTCAGCTCTGCCCCATCCATCCCTGCCCCCTCAACTCTGCCCCATCCATCCCTGTCCCCTCAGCTCTGTCCCATCCATCCCTGCCCCCTCAGCTCTGCCCCATCCATCCCTGCCCCCTCAACTCTGCCCCATCCATCCCTGTCCCCTCACCTCTGCCCCATCCATCCCTTTTCCCCTCAGCTCTGCTCCATCTATCCCTGTCCCCTCAGCCCTGCACCATCCATCCCTGTCCCCTCAGCTCTGCACCATCCATCCCTGTCCGCTCAGCTCTGCCCAATCCATCCCTGTCCCCTCAGCTCTGCCCCATCCATCCCTGTCCCCTCAGCTCTGCCCCATCCATCCCTGCCCCCTCAGCTCTGCCCCATCCATCCCTGTCCCCTCAGCTCTGCTCCATCCATCCCTGCCCCCTCAGCTCTGCCCCATCCATCCCTGCCCCCTCAGCTCTGCCCCATCCATCCCTGTCCCCTCAGCTCCATCCATCCCTCTCCCCTCAGCCCAGCACAATCCATCCCTGTCATCTCAGCTCTGCCCCATCCATCCCTGTCCCCTCAGCTCTGCCCCATCCATCCCTGTCCCGCCAACTCTGCCCCATCCATCCCTGTCCCCTCAGCTCTGATCCATCCATCCCTGTCCCCTCAGCTCTGCACCATCCATCCCTGTCCCCTCAGCTCTGCACCATCCATCCCTGTCCCCTCAGCTCTGCCCCATCCATCCATGTCCCCTCAGCTCTGCCCCATTCATCTCTCCCCTCAGCTCTGCCCCATCCATCCCTGTCCCCTCAGCTCTGCACCATCCATCCCTGTGCCCTCAGATCTGCACCATCCATCCCTGTCCCCTCAGCTCTGCACACTCCATCCCTGTCCCCTCAGCTCAGCCCCATCCATCCCTGCCCCCTCATCTCTGCCCCATCCATCCCTGTCCCCTCAGCTCAGCCCCATCCATCCCTGCCCCCTCAGCTCTGCCCCATCCATCCCTGCCCCCTCAACTCTGCCCCATCCATCCCTGTCCCCTCAGCTCTGCCCCATCCATCCCTGTCCCCTCAGCTCTGCCCCATCCATCCCAGTCCCCCCAGCTCTGCCCCATCCATCCCTGTCCCCCCAGCTCTGCCCCATCCATCCCAGTCCCCCCAGCTCTGCCCCATCCATCCCAGTCCCCCCAGCTCTGCCCCATCCATCCCAGTCCCCCCAGCTCTGCCCCATCCATCCCAGTCCCCTCAGCTCTGCCCCATCCATCTCTGCCCCCTCAGCTCTGCCCCATCCATCCCTGTCCCCTCAGCTCTGCCCCATCCATCTCTGCCCCTCAGCTCTGCCCCATCCATCCCTGTCCCCTCAGCTCTGCCCCATCCATCTCTGCCCCCTCAGCTCTGCACCATCCATCCCTGTCCCCTCAGATCTGCACCATCCATCCCTGTCCCCTCAGCTCTGCACACTCCATCCCTGTCCCCTCAGCTCAGCCCCATCCATCCCTGCCCCCTCATCTCTGCCCCATCCATCCCTGTCCCCTCAGCTCAGCCCCATCCATCCCTGCCCCCTCAGCTCTGCCCCATCCATCCCTGCCCCCTCAACTCTGCCCCATCCATCCCTGTCCCCTCAGCTCTGCCCCATCCATCCCTGTCCCCTCAGCTCTGCCCCATCCATCCCAGTCCCCCCAGCTCTGCCCCATCCATCCCTGTCCCCCCAGCTCTGCCCCATCCATCCCAGTCCCCCCAGCTCTGCCCCATCCATCCCAGTCCCCCCAAGTCCCCCCAGCTCTGCCCCATCCATCCCAGTCCCCCCAGCTCTGCCCCATCCATCCCAGTCCCCCCAGCTCTGCCCCATCCATCCCAGTCCCCTCAGCTCTGCCCCATCCATCTCTGCCCCCTCAGCTCTGCCCCATCCATCCCTGTCCCCTCAGCTCTGCCCCATCCATCTCTGCCCCCTCAACTCTGCCCCATCCATCTCTGCCCCCTCATCTCTGCCCCATCCATCCCTGTCCCTCAGCTCTGCCCCATCCATCTCTGTCCCCTCAGCTCTGCGCCATCCATCCCTGTCCCCTCAGCTCTGCACCATCCATCCCTGTCCGCTCAGCTCTGCCCAATCCATCCCTGTCCCCTCAGCTCTGCCCCATCCATCCCTGTCCCCTCAGCTCTGCCCCATCCATCCCTGCCCCCTCAGCTCTGCCCCATCCATCCCTGCCCCCTCAGCTCTGCCCCATCCATCCCTGCCCCCTCAGCTCTGCCCCATCCATCCCTGTCCCCTCAGCTCTTTCCCATCCATCCCTGTCCCCTCAGCTCTGATCCATCTATCCCTGTCCCCTCAGCTCTGATCCATCTATCCCTGTCCCCTCAGCTCTGCACCATCCATCCCTGCCCCCTCAGCTCTGCCCCATCCATCCCTGTCCCCTCAGCTCTGCCTCATCCATCCCTGCCCCCTCAGCTCTGCCCCATCCATGCCTGCCCCCTCAGCTCTGCTCTATCCATCCCTGTCCCCTCAGCTCTGCGCCATCCATCCCTGTCCCCTCAGCTCTGCACCATCCATCCCTGTCCCCTCAGCTCTGCACCATCCATCCCTGTCCCCTCAGCTCTGCGCCATCCATCCCTGTCCCCTCAGCTCTGCCCCCTCCACCCATGTCCCCCCTCAGCTCTGTCCCATCCATCCCTGTCCCCTCAGCTCTGCCCCATCCATCCCTGTCCCCTCAGCTCTGCCCCATTCATCTCTCCCCTCAGCTCTGCCCCATCCATCCCTGTCCCTTCAGCTCGGCACCATCCATCCCTGTCCCCTCAGCTCTGCACCATCCATCCCTGCCCCCTCATCTCTGCCCCATCCATCCCTGTCCCCTCAGCTCAGCCCCATCCATCCCTGCCCCCTCAGCTATGCCCCATCCATCTCTGCCCCCTCAGCTATGCCCCATCCATCTCTGCCCCCTCAGCTCTGCCCCATCCATCCCTGCCCCCTCAGCTCTGCCCCATCCATCCCTGTCCCCTCAGCTCTTTCCCATCCATCCCTGTCCCCTCAGCTCTGCCCCAACCGTCCCTGCCCCTTCAGCTCTGCCCCATCCATCCCTGCCCCCTCAACTCTGCCCCATCCATCCCTGTCCCCTCAGCTCTGTCCCATCCATCCCTGCCCCCTCAACTCTACCCCATCCATCCCTGTCCCCTCAGCTCTGCCCCATACATCCCTGCCCCCTCAGCTCTGCCCCATTCATCCCTGCCCCCTCAACTCTGCCCCATCCATCCCTGTCCCCTCAGCTCTGCCCCATCTATCCCTGTCCCCTCAGCTCTGCCCCATCCATCCCTGTCCCCTCAGCTCTGCCCCATCCATCCCTGTCCCCTCAGCCCTGCACCATCCATCCCTGTCCCCTCAGCTCTGCACCATCCATCCCTGTCCGCTCAGCTCTGCCCAATCCATCCCTGTCCCCTCAGCTCTGCCCCATACATCCCTTTTCCCCTCAGCTCTGCCCCATCCATCCCTGTCCCCTCAGCTCTGCACCATCCATCCCTGCCCTCTCAGCTCTGCTCCATCCATCCCTGCCCCCTCAGATCTGCGCCATCCATCCCTCTCCCCTCAGCCCAGCACAATCCATCCCTGTCATCTCAGCTCTGCCCCATCCATCCCTGTCCCCTCAGCTCTGCCCCATCCATCCCTGCCCCCTCAGCTATGCCCCATCCATATCTGCCCCCTCAGCTCTGCCCCATCCATCCCTGTCCCCTCAGCTCAGCCCCATCCATCCCTGCCCCCTCAGCTATGCCCCATCCATCCCTGCCCCCTCAGCTATGCCCCATCCATCTCTGCCCCCTCAGCTCTGCCCCATCCATCCCTGTCCCCTCAGCTCTGCTCCATCCATCCCTCTCCCCTCAGCCCAGCACAATCCATCCCTGTCATCTCAGCTCTGCCCCATCCATCCCTGCCCCCTCAGCTATGCCCCATCCATCCCTGCCCCCTCAGCTATGCCCCATCCATCTCTGCCCCTCAGCTCTGCCCCATCCATCCCTGTCCCCTCAGCTCTGCTCCATCCATCCCTCTCCCCTCAGCCCAGCACAATCCATCCCTGTCATCTCAGCTCTGCCCCATCCATCCCTGTCCCCTCAGCTCTTTCCCATCCATCCCTGTCCCCTCAGCTCTGATCCATCCATCCCTGTCCCCTCAGCTCTGCCCCATCCATCCCTGTCCCCTCAGCTCTGCACCATCCATCCCTGTCCCCTCAGCTCAGCCCCATCCATCCCTGTCCCCTCAGCTCAGCCCCATCCATCCCTGTCCCCTCAGCTCTGCCTCATCCATCCCTGTCCCCTCAGCTCTGCCCCATCCATCCCTGTCCCCTCAGCTCTGCACCATCCATCCCTGTCCCCTCAGCTCTGCCCCATCCATCCCTGTCCCCCTCAGCTGTGCCCCATCCATCCATGTCCCCTCAGCTCTGCCCCATTCATCTCTCCCCTCAGCTCTGCCCCATCCATCCCTGTCCCCTCAGCTCGGCACCATCCATCCCTGTCCCCTCAGCTCTGCACCATCCATCCCTGCCCCCTCAGCTCAGCCCCATCCATCTCTGCCTCTCAGCTATGCCCCATCCATCTCTGCCCCCTCAGCTCTGCCCCATCCATCCCTGCCCCCTCAGCTCTGCCCCATCCATCCCTGTCCCCTCAGCTCTTTCCCATCCATCCCTGCCCCTTCAGCTCTGCCCCATCCATCCCTGCCCCCTCAACTCTGCCCCATCCATCCCTGTCCCCTCAGCTCTGTCCCATCCATCCCTGCCCCCTCAATTCTACCCCATCCATCCCTGTCCCCTCAGCTTTGCCCCATCAATCCCTGCCCCCTCAGCTCTGCCCCATCCATCCCTGCCCCCTCAGCTCTGCCCCATCCATCCCTGTCCCCTCACCTCTGCCCCATCCATCCCTGTCCCCTCACCTCTGCCCCATCCATCCCTGTCCCCTCAGCTCTGCCCCATCCATCCCTGTCCCCTCAGCCCTGCACCATCCATCCCTGTCCCCTCAGCTCTGCACCATCCATCCCTGTCCGCTCAGCTCTGCCCAATCCATCCCTGTCCCCTCAACTCTGCCCCATCCATCCCTGTCCCCTCAGCTCTGCCCCATCCATCCCTGCCCCCTCAGCTCTGCCCCATCCATCCCTGCCTCCTCAGCTCTGCCCCATCCATCCCTGTCCCCTCAGCTCTGCTCCATCCATCCCTCTCCCCTCAGCACAGCACAATCCATTCCTGTCATCTCAGCTCTGCCCCATCCATCCCTGTCCCCTCAGCTCTGCCCCATCCATCCCTGTCCCGCCAACTCTGCCCCATCCATCCCTGTCCCCTCAGCTCTGATCCATCCATCCCTGTCCCCTCAGCTCTGCACCATCCATCCCTGTCCCCTCAGCTCTGCACCATCCATCCCTGTCCCCTCAGCTCTGCCCCATCCATCCCTGTCCCCTCAGCTCTGCACCATCCATCCCTGCCCCCTAAGCTCTGCTCCATCCATCCCTGTCCCCTCAGCTCTGCTCCATCCATCCCTGTCCCCTCAGCTCTGCACCATCCATCCCTGTCCCCTCAGCTCTGCACCATCCATCCCTGTCCCCTCAGCTCTGCGCCATCCATCCCTGTCCCCTCAGCTCTGCGCCATCCATCCCTGTCCCCTCAGCTCTGCCCCCTCCACCCATGTACCCCCTCAGCTCTGTCCCATCCATCCCTGTCCCCTCAGCTCTGCCCCATCCATCCCTGTCCCCTCAGCTCAGCCCCATCCATCCCTGTCCCCCTCAGCTGTGCCCCATCCATCCATGTCCCCTCAGCTCTGCCCCATTCATCTCTCCCCTCAGCTCTGCCCCATCCATCCCTGTCCCCCCAGCTCTGCACCATCCATCCCTGTCCCCTCAGCTCTGCCCCATCCATCCCTGCCCCCTCATCTCTGCCCCATCCATCCCTGTCCCCTCAGCTCTGCGCCATCCATCCCTGTCCCCTCACCTCTGCCCCCTCCACCCATGTACCCCCTCAGCTCTGTCCCATCCATCCCTGTCCCCTCAGCTCTGCCCCATCCATCCCTGTCCCCTCAGCTCTGCTCCATCCATCCCTCTCCCCTCAGCCCAGCACAATCCCTCCCTGTCATCTCAGCTCTGCCCCATCCATCCCTGTCCCCTCAGCTCTGCCCCATCCATCCCTGTCCCGCCAACTCTGCCCCATCCATCCCTGTCCCCTCTGCTCTGATCCATCCATCCCTGTCCCCTCAGCTCTGCACCATCCATCCCTGTCCCCTCAGCTCTGCCCCATCCATCCCTGCCCCCTCAGCTGTGCCCCATCCATCCCTGTCCTCTCAGCTCTGACCCATCTATCCCTGTCCCGCCAACGTTGCCCCATCCATCCCTGTCCCCCTCAACTCTGTCTTATCCATCCCTGTCCCCTCAGCTCTGATCCATCCATCCCTGTCCCCTCAGCATTGCCCCATCCATCCCTGTCCCCCTCAACTCTGCCCCACCCATCCCTGTCCCCTCAGCTCTGCCCCATCCATCCCTGTCCCCTCAGCTCTGCATCATCCATCCCTGTCCGCTCAGCTCTGCCCCACCCATCCCTGTCCCCTCAGCTCTGCCCCATCCATCCCTGTCCCCTCAGCTCTGCCCCATCCATCCCTGTCCCCTCAGCTCTGCCCCACCCATCCCTGTCCCCTCAGCTCTGCCCCACCCATCCCTGTCCCCTCAGCTCTGCCCCACCCATCCCTGTCCCCTCAGCTCTGCCCCATCCATCCCTGTCCCCTCAGCTCTGCCCCATCCATCCCTGTCCCCTCAGCTCTGCCCCATCCATCCCTGTCCCCTCAGCTCTGCTCCATCCATCCCTCTCCCCTGAGCCCTGCACAATCCATCCCTGTCATCTCAGCTCTGCCCCATCCATCCCTGTCCCCTCAGCTCTGCCCCCATCCATCCCTGTCCCGCCAACTCTGCCCCATCCATCCCTGTCCCCCTTAACTCTGTCTCATCCATCCCTGTCCCCTCAGCTCTGCCCCATCCATCCCTGTCCCCTCAGCTCTGCCCCACCCATCCCTGTCCCCTCAGCTCTGCCCCACCCATCCCTGTCCCCTCAGCTCTGCCCCACCCATCCCTGTCCCCTCAGCTCTGCCCCATCCATCCCTGTCCCCTCAGCTCTGCCCCATCCATCCCTGTCCCCTCAGCTCAGCCCCATCCATCCCTGTCCCCCTCAGCTGTGCCCCATCCATCCATGTCCCCTCAGCTCTGCCCCATCCATCCCTGTCCCCTCAGCTCTGCACCATCCATCCCTGTCCCCTCAGCTCTGCACCATCCATCCCTGCCCCCTCAACTCTGCCCCATCCATCCCTATCCCCTCAGCTCTGCACAATCCATCCCTGTCCCCTCAGCTCTGCACAATCCATCCCTGTCCCCTCAGTACTGCCCCATCCATCCCTGTCCCCTCAGCTCGGCACCATCCATCCCTGTCCCCTCAGATCTGCCCCCTCAGCTCTGCCCCATCCATACCTGTCCCCTCAGCTCTGCCCCCTCCCTCAGCTCTGCCCCATCCATCCCTGTCCACTCAGCTTTGCCCCATCCAATCCTGCCCCCTCTGCTCTGCCCCATCCATCCCTGTCCCCTCAGCTCTGATCCATCCATCCCTGTCCCCTCTGCTCTGCCCCATCCATTCCTGTCCCCTCAGCTCTGCACCATCCATCCCTGTCCCCTCAGCTCTGCCCCCTCCACCCATGTACCCCTCAGCTTTGTCCCATCCATCCCTGTCCCCTCAGCTCTGCCCCATCCATCCCTGTCCCCTCAGCTCAGCCCCATCCATCCCTGTCCCCTCAGCTCTGCCCCATCCATCCCTGTCCCCTCAACTCTGCCCCACCCATCCCTGTCCCCTCAGCTCTGCACCATCCATCCCTGTCCCCTCAGCTCTGCACCATCCATCCCTGTCCCCTCAGCTCTGCACAATCCATCCCTGTCCCCTCAGTACTGCCCCATCCATCCCTGTCCCCTCAGCTCGGCACCATCCATCCCTCTCCCCTCAGCTCTGCTCCATCCATCCCTGCCCCCTCAGCTCTGCCCCATCCATACCTGTCCCCTCAGCTCTGCCCCCTCCCTCAGCTCTGCCCCATCCATCCCTGTCCCCTCAGCTTTGCCCCATCCAATCCTGCCCCCTCTGCTCTGCCCCATCAGCTCTGCTCCATCCATCCCTGCCCCCTCAGCTCTGCCCCATCCATACCTGTCCCCTCAGCTCTGCCCCATCCATTCCTGTCCCCTCAGCTTTGCCCCATCCAATCCTGCTCCCTCTGCTCTGCCCCATCAGCTCTGCTTTATCCATCCCTGCCCCCTCAGCTCTGCCCCATCCATACCTGTCCCCTCAGCTCTGCACCCTCCCTCAGCTCTGCACCATCCATCCCTGTCCCCACAGCTCTGCCCCCTCCACCCATGTACCCCTCAGCTCTGTCCCATCCATCCCTGTCCCCTCAGCTCTGCCCCATCAATCCCTGTCCCCTCAGCTCAGCCCCATCCATCCCTGCTCCCCTCAGCTGTGCCCCATCCATCCATATCCCCTCAGCTCTGCCCCATTCATCCCTCTCCTCTCAGCTCTGTCCCATCCATCCCTATCCCCTCAGTCCTGCCCCATCAATCCCTGTCCCCTCAGCTCTTCCCCATCTATCCCTGTCCCCTCAGCTCTGCCCCATCCATCCCTGCCCCCTCAGCTCTGCCCCATCCATCCCTGTCCCCTCATCTCAGCCCCATCCATCCCTGCTCCCTCAGCTCAGCCCCATCCATCCCTGCCCCCCTCAGCTGTGCCCCATCCATCCCTGTCCCCTCAGCTCTGCCCCATTCATCCCTCTCCTCTCAGTTCTGTCCCATCCATTCCTGTCCCCTCAGCTCTGCTCCATCCATCCCTGTCCCATCAGCTCTGCACCATCCATCCCTGTCCCCTCAGCTCTGCCCCATCCATCCCTGTCCCCTCAACTCTGCCCCATCAATCCCTGCCCCCTCAGCTCTGCCTCATCCATCCCTGTCCCCTCAGCTCTGCTCCATCCATCCCTGTCCCCTCAGCTCTGCTCCATCCATCCCTGTCCCCTCAGCTCTGCCCCATCCGTCCCTGTCCCCTCAGCTCTGCCCCATCCATCCCTGCCCCCTCAGCTCTTTCCCATCCATCCCTGTCCCCTCAGCTCTGCTCCATCCATCCCTGTCCCCTCAGCTCTGCCCCATCCATCCCTGTCCCCTCAGCTCTGCCCCATCCATCCCTGCCCCCTCAGCTCTGCCCCATCCATCCCTGTCCACTCAGCTCTGCCCCATCCATCCCTGCCCCCTCAACTCTGCCTCATCCATCCCCGTCCCCTCAGCTCTGCCCCATCCATCCCTGTCCCCTCAGCTCTGCCCCATCCATCCATGTCCCCCTTTAGCTTTGCCCCATCCATCCCTGTCCCCTCAGCTCTGACCCATCCATCCCTTTCCCCTCAGCTCTGACCCATCCATCCCTGTCCCCTCAGCTCTGCCCCATCCATCCATGTCCCCCTCTGCTCTGCCCCATCCATCCCTGTCCCCTTAGCTCTGCCCCATCCATCCCTGCCCCCCTCAGCTGTGCCCCATCCATCCCTCTCCCCTCAGCTCTGCCCCATCCATCCCTGTCCCCTCAGCTCTGCCCCATCCATCCCTGTCCCCTCAGCTCTGCACCATCCATCCCTGTCCCCTCAGCTCTGCCCCCTCCACCCATGTCTCCCATCAGCTCTGTCCCATCCATCCCTGTCCCCCTCAGTTGTGCCCCATCCATCCATGTCCCCTCAGCTCTGGACCATTCATCTCTCCCCTCAGCTCTGCCCCATCCATCCCTGTCCCCCTCAGCTGCGCTTCATCCATCCATCCCTGTCCCATCAGCTCTGCACCATCCAATCCTGCCCCCTCTGCTCTGCCCCATCCATCCCTGTCCTCTCAGCTCTGCACACTCCATCCCTGTCCCCTCAGCTCTGCCCCATCCATCCCTGTCCCCTCAGCTCTGCCCCATCCATCCCTGTCCCCTCAGCTCTGCCCCCTCCACCCATGTACCCCTCAGCTCTGTCCCATCCATCCCTATCCCCTCAGCTCTGCCCCATCCATCCTTGCCCCCCTCAGCTCAGCCCCATCCATCCCTGCCCCCCTCAGCTGTGCCCCATCCATCCAGGCCCACACAGCTCTGCCCCATCCATCCCTGTCCCCTCAGCTCTGCCCCATCCATCCCTGTCCCCTCAGCTCTGCCCCCTCCACCCATGTACCCCTCAGCTCTGTCCCATCCATCCCTGTCCCCTCAGCTCTGCCCCATCCATCCCTGTCCCCTCAGCTCAGCCCCATCCATCCCTGCCCCCCTCAGCTTTGCCCCATCCATCCCTGTCCCCTCAGCTCTGCCCCATCCATCCCTGTCCCCTCAGCTCTGCACCATCCATCCCTGTCCCCTCAGCTCTGCACCATCCATCCCTGTCCCCTCAGCTCTGCACCATCCATCCCTGTCCCCTCAGCTCCGCACAATCCATCCCTGTCCCCTCAGTCCTGCCCCATCCATCCCTGTCCCCTCAGCTCTGCCCCATCCATCCCTGTCCCCTCAGCTCTGCCCCATCCATCCCTGTCCCCTCGGCTCGGCACCATCCATCCCTGTCCCCTCAGCTCTGCCCCATCCATCCCTGTCCCCTCAGCTCTGCACAATCCATCCCAGTCTATTTGCCCATCCATCCCTGTCCCCTCATCTCTGCACCATCCATCCCTGTCCCCTCAGCTCTGCACAATCCATCCCTCTCCCCTCAGCTTTGCACCATCCATCCCTGTCCCCTCAGCTCTGTCCCATCCATCCCTGTCCCCTCAGCTCTGCCCCATCCATTCCTGTCCCCTGAGCTCTGCCCCATCCAGCCCAGTCTATTTGCCCATCCATTCCTGTCCCCTCAGCTCTGCCCCATCCAGCCCAGTCTATTTGCCCATCCATTCCTGTCCCCTCAGCTCTGCACCATCCAGCCCAGTCTATTTGCCCATCCATTCCTGTCCCCTCAGCTCTGACCCATCCAGCCCAGTCCCCTCAGCTGTGCCCCATCCATCCCTCTCCCCTCAGCTCTTCCCCATCCATCCCTGTCCCCTCAGCTCTGCACCATCCATCCCTGTCCCTTCACCTCTGCACCATCCATCCCTGTCCCCTCAGCTCTGCACCATCCATCCCTGTCCCCTCAGTCCTGCCCCATCCATCCCTGTCCTCTCAGCTCTGCCCCATCCATCCCTGTGCCCTCAGCTCTGCCCCATCCATCCCTGTCCCCTCAGTCCTGCCCATCCATCCCTGTCCCCTCAGCTCTGACCCATCCATCCCTGTCCCCTCAGCTCTGACCCATCCATCCCTGTCCCCTCAGCTCTGCTCCATCCATCCCTGTCCCCTCAACTCTGCCCCATCCATCCATGTCCCTCTCTGCTCTGCCCCATCCATCCCTGTCCCCTTAGCTCAGCCCCATCCATCCCTGTCCCCCTCAGCTCAGCCCCATCCATCCCTGTCCCCTCAGCTATGCCCCATCCATCCCTGTCCCCTCAGCTCAGCCCCATCCATCCCTGTCCCCTCAGCTATGCCCCATCCATCTCTGCCCCCTCAGCTCTGCCCCATCCATCCCTGTCCCCTGAGCTCTGCCCCATCCATCCATGTCCCCCTCAGCTTTGCCCCATCCATCCCTGTCCCCTCAGCTCTGCCCCATCCATCCCTGCCCCCTCAGCTCTTTCCCATCCATCCCTGTCCCCTCAGCTCTGCCCCATCCATCCCTGTCCCCTCAGCTCTGCCCCATCCATCCCTGTCCCCTCAGCTCTGCACCATCCATCCCTGTCCCTTCACCTCTGCACCATCCATCCCTGTCCCCTCAGCTCTGCACCATCCATCCCTGTCCCCTCAGTCCTGCCCCATCCATCCCTGTCCTCTCAGCTCTGCCCCATCCATCCCTGTGCCCTCAGCTCTGCCCCATCCATCCCTGTCCCCTCAGTCCTTCCCATCCATCCCTGTCCCCTCAGCTCTGACCCATCCATCCCTGTCCCCTCAGCTCTGACCCATCCATCCCTGTCCCCTCAGCTCTGCTCCATCCATCCCTGTCCCCTCAACTCTGCCCCATCCATCCATGTCCCTCTCTGCTCTGCCCCATCCATCCCTGTCCCCTTAGCTCAGCCCCATCCATCCCTGTCCCCCTCAGCTCAGCCCCATCCATCCCTGTCCCCTCAGCTATGCCCCATCCATCCCTGTCCCCTCAGCTCAGCCCCATCCATCCCTGTCCCCTCAGCTATGCCCCATCCATCTCTGCCCCCTCAGCTCTGCCCCATCCATCCCTGTCCCCTGAGCTCTGCCCCATCCATCCATGTCCCCCTCAGCTTTGCCCCATCCATCCCTGTCCCCTCAGCTCTGCCCCATCCATCCCTGCCCCCTCAGCTCTTTCCCATCCATCCCTGTCCCCTCAGCTCTGCCCCATCCATCCCTGTCCCCTCAGCTCTGCCCCATCCATCCCTGTCCCCTCAGCTCTGCCCCATCCATCCCTGCCCCCTCAGCTCTGCCCCATCCATCCCTGTCCCCTCAGCTCTGCCCCATCCATTCCTGCCCCCTCAACTCTGCCCCATCCATCCCTGCCCCCTCAGCTCTGCCTCATCCATCCCCGTCCCCTCAGCTCTGCCCCATCCATCCCTGTCCCCTCAGCTCTGCCCCATCCATCCATGTCCCCCTTTAGCTTTGCCCCATCCATCCCTGTCCCCTCAGCTCTGACCCATCCATCCCTTTCCCCTCAGCTCTGCCCCATCTATCACTGTCCCCTCAGCCCTGCACCATCCATCCCTGTCCCCTCAGCTCTGCCCCATCCATCCCTGTCCCCTCAGCTCTGCCCCATCCATCCCTGTCCCCTCAGCTCTGCCCCATCCATCCCTGTCCCCTCAGCTCTGCCCCATCCATCCATGTCCCCCTCTGCTCTGCCCCATCCATCCCTGTCCCCTTAGCTCTGCCCCATCCATCCCTGTCCCCCTCAGCTGTGCCCCATCCATCCTTCTCCCCTCAGCTCTGTACCATCCATCCCTGTCCCCTCAGCTCTGCCCCATCCATCCCTGTCCCCTCAGCTCTGCACCATCCATCCCTGTCCCCTCAGCTCTGCCCCATCCATCCCTGTCCCCCTCAGTCGTGCCCCATCCATCCATGTCCCCTCAGCTCTGGACCATTCATCTCTCCCCTCAGCTCTGCCCCATCCATCCCTGTCCCCCTCAGCTGCGCTTCATCCATCCATCCCTGTCCCATCAGCTCTGCACCATCCATCCCTGCCCCCTCTGCTCTGCCCCATCCATCCCTGTCCTCTCAGCTCTGCACACTCCATCCCTGTCCCCTCAGCTCTGCCCCATCCATCCCTGTCCCCTCAGCTCTGCCCCATCCATCCCTGTCCCCTCAGCTGTGCCCCATCCATCCATGTCCCCCTCTGCTCTGCGCCATCCATCCCTGTCCCCTTAGCTCTGCCCCATCCATCCCTGTCCCCCTCAGCTGTGCCCCATCCATCCCTCTCCCCTCAGCTCTGCCCCATCCATCCCTGTCCCCTCAGCTCTGCCCCATCCATCCCTGTCCCCTCAGCTCTGCCCCATCCATCCCTGTCCCCTCAGCTCTGCCCCATCCATCCCTGTCCCCTCAGCTCTGACCCATCCATCCCTGTCCCCTCAGTCCTGCACCATCCATCCCTGTCCCCTCAGCTCTGCCCCATCCATCCCTGTCCCCTCAGCTCTGTCCCATCCAGCCCAGTCTATTTGCCCATCCATTCCTGTCCCCTCAGCTCTGCCCCATCCAGCCCAGTCTATTTGCCCATCCATTCCTGTCCCCTCAGCTCTGCCACGTCCAGCCCAGTCTATATGCCCATCCATTCCTGTCCCCTCAGCTCTGCCCCATCCATCTCTGTCTCTCTCCCCTATCCATTCCTGTCTTCTCAGTTTTGCCTATCCAATCCCCGGCCTCCCAGCTTACCCAATCCATTACTCTTTCTTCCAGCTCTGGCCATCTACCCCCCTAGCTCTCTCCATCCCTCCCTGCCCTTCTAGTTCAATCTATCCATCCCTCTTCCTTACAGCTTCTCTCTCATTCATCCCTCCCCCCCAGCCCTATCTATCCATTCTTGTTACCAGACCTTATTGCCAGTAACATTTTGGGCCCTAGTCCACCCCTTTACATGGCCTGCACAGAATGCAGGGGGGGGGGTTAAAGTAGTGTGCTGCAGGCCAGAGCTGTAGGTTCTGTGGGGCCAAAAAAAACTCCTGTTTTTCCCAGTTCCCAATAGGATTTTGGGGTGGAGGGGCAAGCAGCCTTTTTAGTTTTGCCTGCGGAATCTATAACCCCTCCCCCAGTGTGCTGATTTCTATCTATCCACCCCTCCCCCCAAGACAGCCCTCCATCTGGACCTTCACCTCTCATCGGATGCCTTTAAATGGACCTTTACAAGAAGTGGTTGAGTACCCCTGCTCTAGAGTTTTATATTACTCTAAAAATGTATTAGTTAGCTAAGGTAGAACATTTGCATCATCTACAAATGAATTGCTGGAGTTAAGGGGCTTTTTAAAGTGGAACAAAACCCACCAGCGGCCTAGAATCTAAAAGATAGGTCTGCCGCTGTGTGACATGTGGCAAGCACATGCTCGGGTTCTCATCCAATCAGAGCTGCTTGCCTTTCGGCAAACGGCTCTGATTGTTTACAATGGGGAGTGTGTGCTGCTGCCAGGGGTGAAGCTAGAGGGGAGCAGGGGGGGCACATGCCCCAAGTGCAGCAGGTCAGAGGGGCGCCAAAGGGGGGCCTGGGCACAGTTGGGGGGCGCCATTTCGAATCTTTGCCCTGGGTTCCAGATAGCCTAGCGACTTCTCTGGCTGCTGCATCCCTTGCATTGTGCATACCTCACAACCGCCCCGATTTGGGCGGGACTGTCCCGGATTTGCCAGGCTGTCCCGTGTCCCGCCCGATTAGGGCGGAGTCCCGCAATGAGCGACCAGTTGGAAGGCACGTTTTCATTGCCGAACACTGCCTGGGTTGCGGGCTCCCAGCGATGACTAATGCAGCACGTGTGTACAGACAGTTATACTTCCTAGTCCAGGTGAGCCATGCCTTAGCCCTGAGTGCAGGGGCAGACAGTGGGGCACTGTATTCACATGTGAGCTTTGCCTATGATGGGCTTTGTATAAACTCGCTGATGTAAACACACACACACAGAAAAGCAGAGTGCGGGGAAGGAAAGTGCTGCCTTCAGCTGT
This sequence comes from Gastrophryne carolinensis, assembly GCA_027917425.1. Taxonomy (NCBI): domain Eukaryota; kingdom Metazoa; phylum Chordata; class Amphibia; order Anura; family Microhylidae; genus Gastrophryne; species Gastrophryne carolinensis. Next base: position 47,300 of record JAQIHN010000119.1, read on the forward strand.
CTGCTGCGGCTGTCATTGGTGAGCCCCCCCCACCGCTCTAAGCACAGGGGCAGCATGTCGGGTGTGGGGAGGATGCAGCACTGCTACTGCTGGGTCTCTCTACCACACAGCTGGTGGAATCCAATACTTTGGCCAGGAGAGTGGAAAGCGCCCCCCCCCCCCCCGCCATTTGTCTTCCGAGTCTGTGTGCTCCCGGGCTGTGTGAGGTCACACTGGGAGCTGGGCAGACGAGACAACCTCTGTGCTGCTGTGTTAAGCCCTGTGAGGTGTTTTAGGCAATAAATGGGGGAGGAATAGAAGTACAAGGACTTGCAGTGATTGCATACATCCTGACCTCAATCACTCCATCTGTGTGACTTTTTTTCTCTGGTCCTGCACTTTCCTTTGTGACATCAGTTATAAGTGCATACCTCCTAAGTTTCCCTGATTTGGAGGGACTTTCCCTATTTGGAGGCCGTGCCCCCCTGTCCCTCGTTGTTCCCCTTTGTCTTTCAGGTGTAACATGCAGTTCTGCAGCAATAAATGGTTAATTTGCCCATTCAAAGTGTTTCTATTGTTGTAACTGTTACAATGTATCTCCTATCCATCCCTCAATGAGGGGGCGTGGCTTAATTTACATATTGTCCCGATTTCCCATTCTGAAAAGTTGGGAGGTATGCATTGTGTGCCGCTCATGTCCGAGCCTTTCAGATAGGAGCTCCCCATTGATTTCGATCAGAGCCCTTTGCTGTCATAGTCAAGGCGCTGTTGGAGTGGGGAAAGGTATATTTAAAGTGGACCTTCACCCTGAATAACAGCATTTCTTATATGTTTCCCAGACCCTGTACATACATATTGCTCACATAAAAAATATAATAGTTTTTTAAGGTTTTTTTTAGATCATGCTGAAGGTCTGATTTAAATGAGTCAACTGGGGGGTTTCACACACCCCGGGGGCACGGAACATAACCCACAAATTCCCAGTTTTTTTCCTGCTTCAAAAAAATTGGAGTTGGCAGAATTGCAGACATGTATCCAGCATTATATGCTGAGGCTTAGCCTTAAATAGGACCCAAACATTACTTTGTTTTTCCTCCTTTCACGTTACATCAGTCTCTTTCCTTGCACACCTACCTTTATTTTTCCCTGGCTTTTTCTTTCCCAGTCTCTGTCTCTCTTCTCAGTCTCGATCTTTTCCATATTCCCCCGAGAATGCACCACTAACATCAATTAAAACCCTATTTTAGTTTATTAGATCATTAAACACATACCAACATAAAAAGACAGGACATTAAAAGGATGAGAATCATTAAAAATGACTTAAACCAGACCAACACAACAAACAGCTTACATGCATCCCTCCCCAGGGCAATTTAGCTGTGCATTAAAAAGCATGGCATACAGCGCTGACTGGGCGAGAAAGGTACATTTTTAGGATGATTTGGGGGGCGTTCATGCAGCAGGGCATTCCAAATTGAGATTCCTCAGGAGAGTTGACCAAAACCTGCATAGACAAAATCCCAAGTTTTGGTCCACATAATATCTGCACAAAGCGGTAAAAGCATCTACACATATTAAAATCATTGCTATAGCAATAAGCTGTTATTCCAGCGCAGGCACCAAAGAAAGGGCGTTCAAGTTACATAGTCCGCCCCTGCACAGAATGGTATGTTTAAAGTAGACCAAAACCCAGGAGTTTGACTATCCTGGGTTTTGGTCCTTGACCGCGGGGCAACCCAATTGGGGATGCCCCGCTGTGTGAAACCCCCCAGGTCCACCAATCTCACTCACCCTTCCTCGGTCCTACAGCGCATGTGCAGCCCTCTCGTCCGGGGCAGCCGCATCCCCCGCTACCCTCTAACAGGTATCGCGCCCGCGCTGGCCATTCACAAATGCCTGACGCAGGTATGCGCCCTGCTAAAGGGACAGCGGGGGATGCGGCCGCAGCTCGAGCTTGCGCCAAGAAGGTGAGTTCCCGAAGGCACACAAAGTTTGGTGTTGGTGAAGGCACACAAAGGGGACCATGGGTTTTTTCCTGGTAACCCTGTGGGCCAGTCCAAGCCTGGGTATGGTAGACCCGGGAACCTTGGTTGAGTGGCCACGCTTCTCCCCTAAAGTCTACCAGCCCGGATAGCCCTCTTCTGCACCCCCCCCCCCCCGGGCTGTGGAGAGACAGGTAATAGGGCGGGGGGGTTATGGCAGGTCACTTACCAGGCCCTCCTGCCCCATGGACCCCTTACCAGTTCACAAAGGGTTAAATGTAAAAATACATAGAAAAGTATTTTATTTATTTTTTTCTACCTACCTCAATTCCCTTGCTGATTGATGTGTCCCACACCAATCACTGACAGCTGGAAGCTGGAAGCAGGGCAGGTAATCTGAGTCTTCTGCCCTGCTACCGTGTACTGATCACTCCCGAGCCTCTGACTGATTGCTCCCACTGCCAGAGGAGGGGCCTTTTATACTGACAGAGTGAGGTGATGTCATCTAACTCCCAGTATTAAAGGCCCCTCCCAGTGTCGGTGTCGGTTGTTAGTCATAACAGAAGATAGACTAGTAACATAGTTATAACTGAAAGGTAGTGATTGGTTTACCAACCATCCTATCAGATGTCGGACATGAGGCCAAACATGTGATAGGAGGTTCTGGAAGGTAGTGAGAAGGGATATAGGGAAGCCCAAAACCAAAGCCGTTTTTCTCTAACCATTTGAATTGTAAAGAGCAGGAGCACAGACTCTGAGAGAGAGAAAAGAGAGATTCAAGCAAAGGACATAATTCTCTATGGAAGCAATGCTTGATGATTGTACCTGATTATGGAAAGAACCAGAACTGTAACTGGATGGACATGTACTTGTTCCGTGTTTGCTGTTTGCTTGTGGATTAAATAAAGAGGAACTCTGCTTTCATCAGTTGTACTGCTCTTCATCTTTCCAAGCGGCAACAGTGAGTACTAACCTTTCCCTGCAACTCTAACCCTTACCTACTCACAACACACACGCTGATCACCCTGGGCCCAGAAGAACCTGCTCCCTGCCGTCACTCGCCGGACACCCTGGTAGGTGAGGGCTACATATATTACTTGTTTTACCCAGTCTACCTTGTACAGCGCCATGGAACATGATGGCGCTTTATAAATGTAAAATGATAAAATAAAATGTTCAATGGTCAACAGTTTGTTGCATGGAAACCTTTTAGAATGTTTGTTAACTTTGTTTGCCCTCGAGGGTTTCCCCAAGAGAGATGGGTGGGAGGACAGGACGAGCCGTGTGTGCAGGCAGCGGTTGCTTGTGGCAACACCAATCAGATTCCAGTCCATCCTTTTTATCTTGTTGTTTTTTTCACTCGATAACACTGAAACAAAGTTACTTTATTAGAATAATGGCTTCACCCTAAATGAAACTGGCGGCAGCAAACAAACGTGTGATTCCTCCAGCAGGGCTGGGCGCCCGTTTGCTGCTGCTGCAGATGGAGTAATAAATATTTAAAATGCAGAGGTGTAAAAATAACTTATGCGTATGCAAATCAGCGTGCTACAAAGCAACCAGGTTGATACAATGCTCAGCGCTGCACAGCTTGCGGCATCATCGGGGGACGGCAAAACATGTTTTTCATCTGGCGGGTCATTGCCTGGGAGAGCGGAGACATTGATTTATCTCTAATGTTCTGAGAACTCATCAAACTGGGAGGAAGGGCAAGCGGGCAATTTCCAACCTGTCTCCTCGGCAACATGGCTTCACGTGGCATTAGAGGCACCAATGTTGTAAGGCCATAAGGACCCTGCTGTGTGGCCTTGAGGTTGTCTAGGGGTTAATGCAAAGTTGGGCAGAGGGAGAAGCATGCTAGCTTACCTAACTCTGCAGTTTCCCAGCCTTCCTACTAAGTATTGTGCTGGTAGCAATAGAGGCAGGTAAGCCTCTGCCTGCCTGTTTGTGATATTTAACTTCATGGTGGCTGGGGGGGGGGGGGTATCCATGGTGTGGGTGAGTGTTGTGCTCACTCTGCATATTAAAGAGGAACACTGGCAGGGGCGTACATACCATAGAGGCCATGCAGGCACAGGCCCCCAGAGGGCACGACCCGAGCTACCTACACTATCTCTACAGAATGTATGGCCGCAGCCAGCATACATACTTACCTGGCCATTCATACGACCTCTGTGCGCCCACCTCTGTTTGCGCGATACACGCCATCCTCACCGCCATGAACATGCCTCTGCCTCCCTGACGCCCTAACAGACTAACAGACAGCTAAGCTGGTGTGGTGGGGATTGGGTGCTGAAGCAGCTGGATGTCCAAAAGGTAAGTAGGGGCCGGTGGGGGGGGGGAATCGGGCCCTTTTTATTTTTGGTCCGATGTTCCTCCTTAAAGGGAATGGGCTTTAAAGTGGACCAAAACCCAGTTAGTTTGGCCCAGGAATCTTAAAGAGTCCCGGGCTGATCGATTCCCTTGGGGCATCCAAAATCGGGATGCTCCACTGAGTGGAACCTCCATGTCACCCCGTTTGTTCCTGCTTCAATGGCACATTGGCAAATGCGTGGGATGCAGCCGCATCCCCGCTATCCCTATAGCAGGGCGCAACCCTGCACCAGGCACTTGTGAATGGCCGATGTGGGCACGCTCCCTGCATAAATGTAAACTGCAGCCAACTCAGCAAAAGTCACTCTGCAAAAGACTAAGGGATAGCGCCAGGTAGTGCCTTGTAAGTGGCAGGTAGCGGCAGGTGAACATCAGAGACGGCACGCAATTCCACATTTATGAAGCAGAATCTGATGAGCGACTGGAACAACGCCATGTAGCGTCCGATTCATCATTATCCCAGGCTCAGCGTACAGTGCCAGCGTTCAGCCTTGCAGAGCGCCACATATTACCTCTTGCTACCTGGCGCTCTCCAATACATTTCTATGGACGATCCTTAAATCCCTTTCCTGATCCCAATTTAAAAAAAAAAAAAAACCACAAACCTTCTAAATGTATTCTCTTCCAGTCGGCACGCTCGGATCCGCTGACGTCCTTCGTCTAAGCCTCCCTCTAACAGGGAGCATGCCCACGCTGGCCATTCACAAATGCCTGGAGCAGGCATAGCAGGGATGCAGCTTGCACATACGCCGTTGGACCAGAAAAGAAGGTAAGTGTATGAACGACCTGGGGGGGGGGGGGGGGGTTTCACACAGCGGGGCATCCAGATTTTGGATGACTCGGGGGGGGAAGGGAATCGATCGGCTTGGGAATCTTATAGATTTCTGGGTCGATCGCTGTGGGTTTTGGTCCAGAGTGTTACAAAGTGCTTGAACTTGAAGGAAACTAGACTTGCCGTTCACCCGAGCCACATCTTCTGCTTAACATAAATAATGCATGGCTGAGGCTATGAGGTGTTATTAACTTACCTTGCGGGTATCCAAACAGAATAGTGCATGCCAGAGAATAGGTGTCAAAGCCCCCCCCCCCTATATTCATGCTTGCCTGCTTTATTTGAACCTAAATGGCTTCTAAGTGGCTTCACAAATATTTTTAACCAATCTTCCTCCATATCCAAGATGTGAACCTGACTGTCCTTAAATGAATGTCCTTCAGATACAGGTACACAGCTAAGCTGAGTTATGGTGTGCATTAGTGACTGAACAGGCATTACAGTCACCAGTCTCTTTGTCCTGAATGCAGTGTGCGACTCTGTAGGGCCCCAACAAAAGCCAAGTGAGATGGGTCCTGGAAATCCTACTACACTACGCCTTTAAAGCGCCGGTACCTCATCACCAAGGTTGGACAGTCGCTAACAATCTCTTACCCCTGTTGGGAGCCTTGTGTCTTGCAGTAGACAGTCTTAGCCCCTAGGCCAATGTAACTCCTTCTATCAAGTACCACTTTCCATTTCCTAATGATCTCATGTACCATCTGCTGGTACATATGGGTTGTCTGTCAACTAAAACTGTGTTCAAATACACAAAACAGTCAATTAAAATAAATAAAAGACACAAACGCAGAGAAATCATTATCATCACCTTTCCGAACAGACGAATAGATCAAATTAAAATGAAGTAAAATAGCAGCAGATCCAGTTAGGGTACTCTTCAGTCTTCAGCTTCACTGGGTACTACCTGATGGGATCTCTTGTACCACCACTGTTATGTGTACCCCAGGGGTAGACTGGAGTTAGGGAGACCTGAGAGATATCCCAGTGGGCTGCTTCTCCTAACATCCTCATCCAGTCCCTGCCTCCCTAGGTTCTCACTCAGTCCCTTTACTCCCTAGCCAAGACTCCCCCCGCCCCCCCCAACACACACGTTCTGCCTCTGCAATGCTAAAGCTTCAGCTATAGGGCCGGATTATGAGGGGGTGCAAGGGGCGCGCGCCCCAGGGCCTCCAACACTTACCCTGCAAGGGGGCCTCCACCAATGTTTGGGTTATGGTCTGGTCCAGGAGGCTTTTCAGTCTTTGGTCTGATGGACCGCAGGGCCGGCAACAAAGCTATTGGTGGCAGTAGTGCCCCCTGTGCACCTGGGAAGCCAAAGCCACCACAGGGCAGGACAGAGAGTCTAGGCAGCAAAGCCGCCGCCAGCAACGCTACAGTGATGGGTGTGTGCAGAGCTGTCACTGCACATAAGCCACCAAGCACAGTCTCTTAAAGACTCCAGGGGCCAGCCGAGTTCCGATCCTTGGGGCATCCTAAATTGGGATGCCCCGCTGTGTAAAACCCCCCAAAAGCCCCTTTTGACTCACCTTGTCCCGCATCTCTGCGCCGCATCCAGGCCTTTCTGAATGGGTGGCACAGGCACGCAACGGCGAGGTGAGTGGGGGATGCGGCCGGCACCGCTTAGTTGCTTAGTTGCCCAGGTGGCTTAGGCCTCAGCAGAGCCGAGTGAAAGCGAGCACACTGATTGGCTGAATGGGCCGCTCAGCCAATCAGCACGTTCAGTCTCGCCCGAGTCTGCGTCGTGGGAGTGACAGGAAGACGAGTGTCCTAGGGGCAAACACACAGCGGGGCATCCTAATTCGAGATGCCCCCACGGAGAGGAGCAATCCACCCGAAAAGTGGAACAGGGCTCTAGCGCTGTGACCTGGCTTCACCGCTGGACAAGTGACACTGTATCATTAGTAAATGTGATGTCTGGAGGGCACCATAGAAGCGCACTCCCCGAATCACTGCAGTGCTTGAGGGTTCCAATGCTGCTATTGTTTTATGTAGTGCCAGAGGGAAAGCCGCCCAAGGCAATGCCACATATAACAACATGACAATGCTGCAGCAAATGATAGGTAGCGCCAGTAAAGTGCGGCTGACGCTCGGCGCTGAAGCCCATATTTAAAGTGGAACAAAATCCAGGATTTTGACTATCCCTGATCGGGGGGGGTGAAACCCCCCTAGTTGCCCGAACAAACGTATATTTTCCCAGTCCTACAACGCATGTGGGCCACTCTTCTAGTCAGTGCGCTCAGATCCGCTCGAGCCCCTTTGAGCCTCTGCTGGCACATGCGGCGTTGGAACGGGAAAAAAGGTGAATTTATGGGCGACCTGGGGGGTTTCACACAGAGGGGCATCCCGATTCTGGATTCCCCACAGGGAGGGAATCAACTGGCCAGAGAATCTTATAGATTCCCAGGCTGGTCTTTATGGGTTTTGGTTCACAGACCACAAAACACTAAAATTACAGAAAAATGTCATCCTAACATGATTTCTACACAATCAAAATAAACACCATTGAAGTATATGGGAGAACGCGACTGGGCGACAGGTGCTACATGGTGCTGTTGATCACACAGTGCCAACGCTTTACACTGAGCCACCACTAGTAATACATGTGACGCTATTAGAGGCGCTCACCAAACTGACTTCATATATATGGTTTTTACATACTGCGCCCAGCAGTCACATGACGCTACGAGGTACTTCATGGCGTTAGTGCTTCCTATATAAGTCCTTAACCGTACAGGCTGCAAGCAGTAGTCTCTACCAGACCCTTGTCACACTGGCAGCTATTGTAATCATGATGGTCTCTAATAGACCTTAGAATTTCCCAGACTGCAATTCTACATTATACAGTGTATACACTGCTGGGCTGCATTGTTAGTAACTTGCTGGTAACCTTTACACGGCCATTGTGGCAATTTGCCGTCTAATATCTTCTAGGCTACACACAGAGGCCTTTGCAAGTCCATTGTAAAATATTGTCACACAGGAGAAGGCTATTGAATCCATTGTACTGCTAAATGAATAGAAGCCTAGGGTATACAAAAAGAAACCCGCCACCATATTCCTAGTGGGCGATACTTTACCACCCAGACTGAAAATGATGGACTTCAAGCAATCCTCCTAAATATATACAACTCTGTTGGCCACAATATACATTAAAGTGGACCAAAACTGATCGGCCCGGGAATCTATAAGATGCAGGCTTAGCCGCGCTGACGTGAGCGGATTTGAGTGCGCTGATTGGATGAGTGGCTGCGTATGCGCCATAGGACCGGCAAGAGGTGAGTTTCTTTCGACGACCTGCAGGGTTTCACACAGCCCTGCCCCGGGGGGCAAGGACCAAAACCCAGGATAGTCAAAATCCTGGGTTTTGCTCCACTTAAACCGGACCTTCACCATAATTTATTGAAAAGCCCAAACCCTTAGAAAACAATTCCCCAGCATCTAAAATTAATATATTTTAAGTTTTTAGTCACTTACTTATTATTTTTTCCCCCACTGGGCTGCAACTCTGTTCAGGACTCTAGGATATGGGTGCCGCCATCTTGACTCAGAAGCATCACACTTACTGAGGAGAGGAGAGTGGGATAAAGTACAGGGGGGCGGGTTATAGCTGTGCTTTGCACAGACAGAACAAAGCTGGGGTTAGGAAAAGGTCAGCAGTCCCAGAATGCAGAGCAGCACAGTCAGAAGACACTTCCTGTTTGCAGGCTGCCTGATGCTCCATAAGCCACCATCTTGGATGTTTAAAACCTCAGAAAATGCAGTAGATGCAGGTAGGATAATTTTAATGTGAGCAATCTGTATGTACAAAATGTGGGAAACATATAAGATAGGCTCTTATTCAGAGTGATGGACCGCTTTAAGGTGCACAAAGAAAAAAACAAAAGAAAATCTATGACACCCGGAAAAAAATTTGAGATCAACCTATCAATGTTCTCAAATTGGTCAGGTATGTGTGGCTAACAGGGGCAAATAAGCCTGATTCAAAAATAGATCTACATGGAGGAAGACAGATTGCCTCCAAGTATACACAGTGGGGGCAGGGCGGAAGGGACAGGAAAAGGGAAAAGGTCCACTTTAACTGGTGGAGCCAAATCACTATGCACTGGGGTTGGGGGTGTAAGGGGACCTGAAGTTTTTTTTGTTTTTAGGTCCAGTTTAGTTTCAGTCTGAGTCCCTACCAACCAACATCTCCTATCCATCAATCAATGAGGGGGCGTGGCCTAATTTAACAATTGGCCCTTTTTCCCACCCTGAAAATTTGGTAGATATGCTAAAGGGTTTACAGTACAGTACTACAGCACTGTAGAGCTCAATCCATAGGAAACTATTGTTCCAGACATTTTGAGATTTTGTTTGTAAGACATTTCCAATGAAGGGGTGTGGTGTGTAATAGTGGGTTGCAAAGGTTGTAGCTGCATCAGGGTCCAAGAGGTCAGGGACCCAGAATTACTGACCCACAACCTAATTTATCAGTTTTGTGTTGTAAAGATGTAAAGAAAAGAAGCCTCATTTGTCTCTATGTGTTTGCCTTTAGTAGCCTAATTGTGTCCAGATCACTGGATGAGCCAATGAGGGGGCCCGTTAAGGGTGTGCACCATAGCCCGATAATATTTAGCTTTGCCTCAGGCAAGAAAGCCCTAATGCATTAAAAATGTTAATCTAATAAGCATGTTTCTGTTGTAAAATGCCCTTTTATTTTACAATTTCCAGGTTCATAATAATTAGCAATGCAATTATAATAAATTTAATAAAATATATAAATATAATATTATTGTGAATTATTGTAAAAATTAGAGATGAGCGAACTTTTGAAAAATTCGATTCGACTGATTCGCCGAATTTTCCGACAAAAATCGATTTGACCCGAATTTATTCGCGACGAATCGCTATTAAAAACAGCTATTTCTGAGCCTCCTAGAGCCTCAATAGGGTTGTAAACCATTCTGCCTTGCTGTAACACGCATAGGACGCGTGCTGGGCTATTGAAATAATACTGTAAATAATTATCACATGCAGATCGGAGGCATCGCTAATAGAATCGCAGAGCGGCACAATTGCAGAGAGTTGAGGTGGCATCAATCTGAGGGGCCCCTATAGTGCCTGAAAAACACACCCTGGAGCTGGCAGCAGCAGGAGCCCAAAAATTAGCTGAATCACACGCTGGAGTTGCAAGCAGCAGCAGCAGCCCAAACATTGCTTGAAAGAGACACTGGAGTTGGCTGCAGGAGCCCAAAAATTGGATGAATCACACCCTGGAGTTGCAAGCAGCAGCAGCAGCCCAAACATTGCTTGAAAGAGACACTGGAGTTGGCTGCAGGAGCCCAAGAATTGGATGAATCACACCCTGGGGTTGCAAGCAGCAGCAGCAGGAGCCCAAACATAGCTTGAAAGAGACACTGGAGTTGGCTGCAGGAGCCCAAACATTGTATGAATCACACCCTGGAGTTGCAATCAGCAGCAGCAGCAGGAGCAGGAGCACAAACATTGCTTTAAAGAGACACTGGATTTGGCTGCAGGAGCCTAAAAATTGGCTCAATGACACCCTGGAGTTGTAAGCAGCAGCAGCAGCCCCAACATTGCTTGTAAGAGACACTGGATTTGGCTGCAGGAGCCCAAAAATTGGATGATTCACACCCTGGAGTTGCAAGCAGCAGCAGCAGCAGGAGCCCAAACATTGCAGGAAAGAGACACTGGAGTTGGCAGCAGGTGCCCAAAAATTGGCCTAAAGACACACTGGAGTCGCAAGCAGCAGCAGCAGGAGCCCAAAATTGCCAGAAAGACACACCCTATAGTGCCTGAAAAACACACCCTGGAGCTGGCAGCAGCAGGAGCCCAAAAATAGCTGAATCACACCCTGGAGTTGCAAGCAGCAGCAGCAGCCCAAACATTGCTTTAAAAAGACACTGGAGTTGGCTGCAGGAGCCCAAAAATTGGATGAATCACACCCTGGAGTTGCAAGCAGCAGCAGCAGCCCAAACATTGCTTTAAAGAGACACTGGAGTTGGCTGCAGGAGCCCAAAAATTGGATGAATCACACCCTGGAGTTGCAAGCAGCAGCAGCAGCCCAAACATTGCTTTAAATAGACACTGGAGTTGGCTGCAGGAGCCCAAAAATTGGATGAATCACACCCTGGAGTTGCAAGCAGCAGCAGGAGGAGCACAAACATTGCTTTAAAGAGACACTTGATTTGGCTGCAGGAGCCCAAAAATTGGATGAATCACATGTTGGAAACCATGGCTGGTCAGGGGCATTAGAGACATGGCGCATACATTTCACAGCCACATGAAGCCTGTGGGGGCTGAAGTGGAGGAGGAGGAGGGGGTGGGGCACAGCGAAGCACAGTTTAGGTTTGACAAAATGACCATTTTATCTAGTCATCTGACAGGAGAGGAGGAGCAGGAGCAGCCAGAGGAGCTAGAGGGTTGTGAGGAAGGCGAGACAGGGGACCCAGACACACCGTGGCAGTTTGCAGTTGAGATGGAGACAGGTAGTCCCTCCAAGTCACTTGCATAAATGGCACGATGCATGCTCACGTGCTTGCGTAGTGACCACAGAATTGTCTCCATTTGTCAGCAGGATGACTTCTGGCTCTCCACCTTCTTTTTCTTCTGCTTCTGGCACAAAATGGGGGCATTTTTTACACCCACGGAGAGGGAGGACAAACTGACCTACTACAGAGACATCCTACGTAGTAAGTTGGGCGATGTTTATCTGCGTCATGGTCCATACTCTCGCAGGTCTGACTCGAGGGGACCTCTGCGCTCACCTTCCACTGCCATGGCTGCTGGGGGGGGGTGGCAGCAGCAGCAGCAGCTCCATCAGCAGCAGCCTCAGTCTTCAGTCGCTAATGAGTAGCTTTCTACACCCGCATAGTGAGTTTACTCATGAGCAGCAAGAAGACCTGAAGCAGGACCTGAATCAGCAGCTCATGTCATACCTTGACATGACCATGCCAACACACCTTGAGGATCCGCTGGACTTCTGGGCAGCCAAACTTGACTTGTGGCCGCAACTAGCAGAGTTTGCCCTGGAAAAGCTGTCCTGCACGGCCAGTAGTTGATTTCGATGGCAACTGGGCTGCTCTATATTATGCTGCAAAATGGCAAATTTACCTCACTATATAAGCTAATGCCCCTCAGATTTACACAGGGGCTGCTCTATATTATGCTGCAAAATGGCAAATTTACCTCACAATATAAGTTATTGCCCCTCAGATTTACACAGGAGCTGCTGTATAGAATGCTACAAAACCAAGAGCAGATTTAACTCACACAATATAACCTATTTCTCAGGTTTATATAGGGACTGCTCTATGTAATGGTTCAAAACCATGAATATAAACTATTGCCCCCCAGATTTACTCAGGGGCTGCTCCATATAATGGTGCAAAACAGGGCAAATGTATTGTCCAATATAAACTATTGTGGCTCTGATTTACACAGGTGGGCCACTCTAAAGAATGGTGCAACATGGCGAATTTAGCTCACAATATAACATAGATTGCAAAATGAGATTTTCAGACAGGGCCTGCTCTATAAAATGGCAATTTTACCTCACAATATAAACTATTGCTCCTCAGATTTACACAGGGATTTAGGTTGATATACATAATAGTGCAAAACAGCGAATTTACCTCACAATTCTGTATAAACTATTGCTCCTCAGATTTACACAGTGGGCTTCTCTATATACTGGTGCAAAATGGCGAATTCACCTCACTATATAATCTATTACAGCTCTATATAAAAAAATAAAAAAAGGGCCTGTAGAAGCTTATTTAGTATAACAGATAGGGTGACATGTGCTAGTTTGGGATGCCCATGTGGGCTAGTGTTTTGACAGCAGGACAAAAACCAATTCAAAATGCAATAGCTTAATAAAACTGAGGCTGAACAAGCTTATTTAGTATAAAAGATAGGGTGACGTGCTGGTTTGGGATGCCCATGTGGGCTGGTGTTTTGACGGCAGGACAAAAACCAATTCAAAATGCAATACTTTGATTAAGCCGAGGAAGGATGAACAAGCGTATTTAGTATAACAGATAGGCTGCTAAGTGCAGGTTTGGGATGCCCCGCGGCCTAGTGTTTTGGCAGCAGGACAAAAACCAATTCAAAATGCAATACTTTGATTAAGCTGAGGAAGGATGAACAAGCGTATTTGGTATAACAGGCTGCTAAGTGCAGGTTTGGGATGCCCTGCGGCCTGGTGTTTTTTTTTGTTAAAGGCAGACCAAAAACCAATTCAAAATGCAATACTTTGATTAAGCTGAGGAAGGATGAACAAGCGTATTTAGTATAACAGATAGGCTGCTAAGTGCAGGTTTGGGATGCCCTGCGGCCTAGTGTTTTGGCAGCAGGACAAAAAACAATTCAAAATGCAATACTTTGATTAAGCTGAGGAAGGATGAACAAGCGTATTTAATATAACAGATAGGCTGCTAAGTGCAGGTTTGGGATGCCCTGCGGCCTGGTGTTTTTTTTGTTAAAGGCAGACCAAAAACCAATTCAAAATGCAATACTTTGATTAAGCTGAGGAAGGATGAACAAGCGTATTTAGTATAACAGATAGGCTGCTAAGTGTAGGTTTGAGATACCCAGGTGGGCTGGTGTTTTTTTTGTTAAAGGCAGACCAAAAAATATTTAAACTAATCCAGTTATATATTATGATAAATGCTTGTGTGTAACAGATAGGGTTAAATAAGCCACTGCATAGATGGCATGCACAGTGGCAAGGCAGATTTACAGCACAAAGAACTGAAATCGAATTGAAAACTGATCTGGCTAATGAAAAAAAAAAAAATTTCACTGTCACTTCTAAGCTGTCCCTGGTTGAATGGTTCCAGTTTTTCCCTGTCTTTCCCTGGCTCTGTCTACCTCTGTCTGCCTCTCTGACTCTCCCTACCTATCTCTAACTCTCTGTCCCTGTCTCTAACGAGCTGTGCTCTGGCCGCAGTGCAAGGCTGAAATGCGCACAAGCAAGATGGCCGCCGCTTTATATAGCACGGTGACGTCACCAGGCTTCCTGGCTGCTGATAGAATGCATGTGACTTACCCATGATACCTTGCCCCAGGGGATATGTCTGGACATGTTCATCCACCATTTTAGAATTCCTGTAATTGAAATAAATGGAGTCTAAAGGAAAACTTCGATCGATCGAATCGATGGGAAATTCGGATTCATTCAGAATCGAATTTTCCATGAAATTCGGAACGAATCCGGGTTCGTCCGGATCGATTCGCTCATCCCTAGTAAAAATGTCCTTTTATTTTACTGTTTTCAGATTCATAGTATTCAGCAATGCCTTTTTTATTTTTAGCATTTTTTGTGCTTACTGGATCGCATAAGTGCACCTGAAAAACGTGTATTAAGTGCATGTATGTATATTTTGAAACTTGTTTTTTTGCTTGTTTTTGTTTGTTCTTTTTCTGCCTGCCAGGAGCTGGTATAAATGTTTGCTCAAATTATTTTTTTAAAGTAGTGCCACAAATGGCAGCATGGTTTCTTTCAAGGAAAAAGACATGTTGAGTGCTAATTGTTTCTGTATTTTTTTTTTACTTCTAACAAAAAACAAAAGTGCAACAGGCATAGGGGCTGGCAACCCAGAGGCTAAACAGTGCTCTTCCATGGGGGGCACACAAGACCCAGACTAAAGGGCACCAAGCTCTTCTGCACCAATTTGCCCGGGGGGGGGGGGGGGGGTTGCAAGAAACCGGGCAAATTTAAAAGCATTTTTAATAAACAAAATTAACCTTCACTCTGAATAAGAGCCTATATTGTATGTTTCCCCCACCCATACAGATTGCCCAGATTAAAAAATCATCCTACCTGCACCTATTGCAGTTTTTTTAGCTTTTTAACATCCAAGATGGCGGCTGTGGAGTCTCAGACTGCCTGCAAACGGGAATTGGCTTCTGACTATGCCACTCTGCATTGTGGGATGGCTGTTCATTTCCTGCCACCAGCTCTGCTCTGTCTGTGCAGTCACAGCTATAACCTGTCCCCGCCCCCCTGCACTTTTCACCCCTCTCCTCAGTGTGTGTGATGCTTCTGAGGCAAGATGGCGGCGCCCGTATCCTAGAGTCCCGAACAGAGTTGCAACCAAGCAGGGGAAAGAATATTAAGTAAGCGACTTAAAACATATATAATATATTTTAGATGCTGGGAAATAGTTTTTTAAGGGTTTGGGCTTTTCATTAAATGATGCTGAAGGTCCGGTTTAATATACGCTTCCCCTGTCTTTCTGCCCACATAAAAATACCCTCCATTTCCTTTCTCTCTGGCGTTGCAGTCACATGGGTAAGAATCCACAGAGGCTCTGTCTTTGTAATATTCAGTTTTACCCCTGGGATCCTCATCATTACCCCTGGTGGGATGCCAGGGTATAAGGATAGAGGACCTGTGTACCTCTTTCATCATCTTGATGAGAAGAGGACGGTGGCTGGATAAAATTGCGGGTGTAAGTATAGTTCATTTAAGTTGATTTGTGTGTTTTTATTTTAGTGTTTAAGTGTTTGTGAACTGGTATGGGGTCCAGGGCAGGGGAGTTGCTGGGGGGGGGGGGGAGTCAGCGGTGTGGCTGGAGGGGCAGGTGACCTGGGTGCAGCAGGTCATCGGGGAAACAAAGAGGCCTGAGCACAGGTGGGGGGGCTCCATTTCGAATCTTTGCCCCAGGTGCCAGAAAGCCTAGCCACATATACTGGTTTATAGTGTAAGGGAACCGGCATGCCACCTTTCACAGGAAAGTACAGCCCAACCCACGTACCTGCTACACAGTGTATCTGGCACTCGGGTAGATATATTTTTATATCCTGAAACGCATCCAGTTCCAACATACAGCATCCAATGTTACAGGCAAAAGAGGCGCTGCTACGCGTTTTGGGGTCCTAATTGCTCCTTACTCATGCATGCCACCCGCTTGCACCGCCCAATGGCATGTCCATACCCTGATTACCTGCACCCCCTCCTGGACACTGGGGAAGCCACATGTTCTTATGGGGGTGTCACAAGCTTCTAAGCACTGGGTTGCCAGCCCCGATGTCTTGTGTAAGAGGTTAGTTGACTTGGAGAGGACACGCATTTTTTTTAACCTTAAAACTCACACATTAGCCTCGATTCAAAGACACATTCGTCCGGACTTCCGTAGCTGTCTGTGAAAGTTTGGGTGGGTGTTTTTCCAAACAAAATCGGAAATTTTTCGTTCGTTCAGATAACTTCCGTTGTTGGGATGGGTTTCTGTCTGATTCAGAGAGCTGATTTCCAACGGGCCACCACCCTATAAATCCGTTTCATTTCCGATCCACTTACGGGACCTTTGAGGGCTCGGATTGCTATTGTTGAACATGTTTTGCAGCTATGTGGAGGAGTCTGCGCGCCTTTAGCACCAAGGCATTGCATGTATCAGCATGGCCGAGGCCATAAATTGTATAGCAATGCATACCTAAATCAATACATTACATGTATGCCTTCTAGATGCATTTTAATGCTGACCTTAATTAGTCCTTAGCATGTAAACATCTATTTTCCCACACATCCATATAATTGCTATATTTTTTTAGACTTATGTCCTTTGTGAATTATATTTGGATTGTTGAACTTGAATCTAAATTTGTTGTAGGAGTTATTGTTTTAGTCGGTTACCTTTGCTTTGTGTAATTATTTTAAATTTGGTTGCAGGAACCGTAAGATGTGCCACTCACACAACATACAAGCAGTCTTTGGTCCAGCTATGCGATTCCTCAGTGTTCTTGCAGGGCATCCAGGGTCGTCCCATGATGCTTATATATTGCAGAGCTCCGGCTTATTTTGTCAGTTTGAGTCAGGAGAATTATCTGGTAGATGGCTCCTGGGTAAGTTTGCGCACATTCCATCAATCCATTTTCACTGTATGGCAATGAATATAGTTGATGACTCATGACTTAACCTACTGCTGTTTTTACCCCTTTATGACATGTTAAATAGTGATGAGCGAGTAGTATTCGACCGAGCCGGTATTCGATTGAATACTACGCTGTTCGTCATACTCGATTTCGATCGAGTACAGCGGCGATGGCGCACTCACAATTCGTTTCCCCTCCCACCTTCCCTGGCGCGTTTTTTACACCAATCACCATGCAGGGGGGGTGGGACAGGTCCTGGGAGGACGCTGGCATCGCGAAAACGGCGTCTACACGCATTGGCTGGAAAAACCATGTGACCTCGAATATACAAAACTCAGCACTTCCTCTTCGTCAGCATTAGCAGCTTGAACTTAGTGAGGGACAGACGCTCACAGCAGGGAAAGACAGGCTGTCGCTGGCAGGGCCCCAGAAGCTCGGAATATCGCATTTACCACCATCTATACCAGCTACCAGAAGACAAGAGAGTCATTAAGAGCCCTTATTAGGGCTACTACGCTGAACGGTATATGGCTCATATGTAGGCAGGCAGGGCCCCAGAAGCTCAGAATATCGCTTTTACCACCATATATACCAGCTACCAGAAGACAAGAGAGTCATTAAGAGCCCTTATTAGGGCTACTACGCTGAACAGTATATAGCTCATATCCTATGTAGGCAGGCAGGGCCCCAGAAGCTCAGAATATCGCTTTTACCACCATATATACCAGCTACCAGAAGACAAGAGAGTCCTTAAGAGCCCTTATTAGGGCTACTACGCTGAACAGTATATAGCTCATATTCTATGTAGTCAGGCAGGGCCCCAGAAGCTCAGAATATCGCTTTTACCACCATATATACCAGCTACCAGAAGACAAGAGAGTCCTTAAGAGCCCTTATTAGGGCTACTATGCTGAACAGTATATAGCTCATATGTAGGCAGGCAGGGCCCCAGAAGCTCAGAATATCGCTTTTACCACCATATATACCAGCTACCAGAAGACAAGAGAGTCCTTAAGAGCCCTTATTAGGGCTACTACGCTGAACAGTATATAGCTCATATCCTATGTAGGCAGGCAGGGCCCCAGAAGCTCAGAATATAGCTTTTACCACCATATATACCAGCTACCAGAAGACAAGAGAGTCCTTAAGAGCCCTTATTAGGGCTACTACGCTGAACAGTATATAGCTCATATTCTATGTAGTCAGGCAGGGCCCCAGAAGCTCAGAATATAGCTTTTACCACCATATATACCAGCTACCAGAAGACAAGAGAGTCCTTAAGAGCCCTTATTAGGGCTACTACGCTGAACAGTATATAGCTCATATCCTATGTAGGCAGGCAGGGCCCCAGAAGCTCAGAATATAGCTTTTACCACCATATATACCAGCTACCAGAAGACAAGAGAGTCCTTAAGAGCCCTTATTAGGGCTACTACGCTGAACAGTATATAGCTCATATTCTATGTAGTCAGGCAGGGCCCCAGAAGCTCAGAATATAACTTTTACCACCATATATACCAGCTACCAGAAGACAAGAGAGTCATTAAGAGCCCTTATTAGGGCTACTATGCTGAACAGTATATAGCTCATATGTAGGCAGGCAGGGCCCCAGAAGCTCAGAATATAGCTTTTACCACCATATATACCAGCTACCAGAAGACAAGAGAGTCCTTAAGAGCCCTTATTAGGGCTACTACGCTGAACAGTATATAGCTCATATTCTATGTAGTCAGGCAGGGCCCCAGAAGCTCAGAATATAGCTTTTACCACCATATATACCAGCTACCAGAAGACAAGAGAGTCCTTAAGAGCCCTTATTAGGGCTACTACGCTGAACAGTATATAGCTCATATTCTATGTAGTCAGGCAGGGCCCCAGAAGCTCAGAATATCGCTTTTACCACCATATATACCAGCTACCAGAAGACAAGAGAGTCCTTAATCCCTTATTAGTGCTGCTATGTTGAACAGTATATAGCTCATATCCTATGTAGTCAGGCAGGGCCCCAGAAGCTCAGAATATCGCTTTTACCACCATATATACCAGCTACCAGAAGACAAGAGAGTCCTTAATCCCTTATTAGTGCTGCTATGTTGAACAGTATATAGCTCATATACTATGTAGGCAGGCAGGGCCCCAGAAGCTCAGAATATAGCTTTTACCACCATATATACCAGCTACCAGAAGACAAGAGAGTCATTAAGAGCCCTTATTAGGGCTACTACGCTGAACAGTATATAGCTCATATCCTATGTAGGCAGGCAGGGCCCCAGAAGCTCAGAATATCGCTTTTACCACCATATATACCAGCTACCAGAAGACAAGAGAGTCCTTAAGAGCCCTTATTAGGGCTACTACGCTGAACAGTATATAGCTCATATTCTATGTAGTCAGGCAGGGCCCCAGAAGCTCAGAATATAGCTTTTACCACCATATATACCAGCTACCAGAAGACAAGAGAGTCCTTAAGAGCCCTTATTAGGGCTACTACGCTGAACAGTATATAGCTCATATTCTATGTAGTCAGGCAGGGCCCCAGAAGCTCAGAATATAACTTTTACCACCATATATACCAGCTACCAGAAGACAAGAGAGTCATTAAGAGCCCTTATTAGGGCTACTATGCTGAACAGTATATAGCTCATATGTAGGCAGGCAGGGCCCCAGAAGCTCAGAATATAGCTTTTACCACCATATATACCAGCTACCAGAAGACAAGAGAGTCCTTAAGAGCCCTTATTAGGGCTACTACGCTGAACAGTATATTGTAGCTCATATTCTATGTAGTCAGGCAGGGCCCCAGAAGCTCAGAATATAGCTTTTACCACCATATATACCAGCTACCAGAAGACAAGAGAGTCATTAAGAGCCCTTATTAGGGCTACTATGCTGAACAGTATATAGCTCATATGTAGGCAGGCAGGGCCCCAGAAGCTCAGAATATAGCTTTTACCACCATATATACCAGCTACCAGAAGACAAGAGAGTCCTTAAGAGCCCTTATTAGGGCTACTACGCTGAACAGTATATAGCTCATATTCTATGTAGTCAGGCAGGGCCCCAGAAGCTCAGAATATAGCTTTTACCACCATATATACCAGCTACCAGAAGACAAGAGAGTCCTTAAGAGCCCTTATTAGGGCTACTACGCTGAACAGTATATAGCTCATATTCTATGTAGTCAGGCAGGGCCCCAGAAGCTCAGAATATCGCTTTTACCACCATATATACCAGCTACCAGAAGACAAGAGAGTCCTTAATCCCTTATTAGTGCTGCTATGTTGAACAGTATATAGCTCATATCCTATGTAGTCAGGCAGGGCCCCAGAAGCTCAGAATATCGCTTTTACCACCATATATACCAGCTACCAGAAGACAAGAGAGTCCTTAATCCCTTATTAGTGCTGCTATGTTGAACAGTATATAGCTCATATCCTATGTAGGCAGGCAGGGCCCCAGAAGCTCAGAATATAGCTTTTACCACCATATATACCAGCTACCAGAAGACAAGAGAGTCATTAAGAGCCCTTATTAGGGCTACTACGCTGAACAGTATATAGCTCATATTCTATGTAGTCAGGCAGGGCCCCAGAAGCTCAGAATATCGCTTTTACCACCATATATACCAGCTACCAGAAGACAAGAGAGTCCTTAATCCCTTATTAGTGCTGCTATGTTGAACAGTATATAGCTCATATCCTATGTAGGCAGGCAGGGCCCCAGAAGCTCAGAATATAGCTTTTACCACCATATATACCAGCTACCAGAAGACAAGAGAGTCCTTAAGAGCCCTTATTAGGGCTACTACGCTGAACAGTATATAGCTCATATCCTATGTAGGCAGGCAGGGCCCCAGAAGCTCAGAATCTCGTATTTACCACCATATATACCAGCTACCAGAAGACAAGAGAGTCATTAAGAGCCCTTATTAGGGCTACTATGCTGAACAGTATATAGCTCTTTCTAGCTATATACACACTGCACACAACGGCTGCTTTAGTGAGGGGTAGCTGCTGCTGCTGGAATAGGGACAGAAAGACTTCAGTGGTGTATTACCACCTATATACAAAACTATATACACTCTGCTCAAAACGGCTGCTTTAGTGAGGGGTAGCTGCTGATGCTGCAATAGGGACAGAAAGACTTCAGTGGTGTATTAGCACCTATATACAAAACTATATTTTGCACTACTGTTTTGTGTCCTCTGTGCCAACAAAACCTTGTTATATACCCGGTGCGTATAGGCACCATTTCACCTTCTGGCAGTATACGGCTGTATAGCCAGGTGTTTTTCTTAAAAATATTTTTATATTTGGCACTACTGTTTTGTGTCCTCTTTACCAACAAAACCTTGTTATATACCCGGTGCGTATAGGCACCATTTCACCTTCTGGCAGTATACGGCTGTATAGCCAGGTGTTTTTCTTAAAAATATTTTTATATTTGGCACTACTGTTTTGTGTCCTCTTTACCAACAAAACCTTGTTATATACCCGGTGCGTATAGGCACCATTTCACCTTCTGGCAGTATACGGCTGTATAGCCAGGTGTTTTTCTTAAAAATATTTTTATATTTGGCACTACTGTTTTGTGTCCTCTTTACCAACAAAACCTTGTTATATACCCGGTGCGTATAGGCACCATTTCACCTTCTGGCAGTATACGGCTGTATAGCCAGGTGTTTTTCTTAAAAATATTTTTATATTTGGCACTACTGTTTTGTGTCCTCTTTACCAACAAAACCTTGTTATATACCCGGTGCGTATAGGCACCATTTCACCTTCTGGCAGTATACGGCTGTATAGCCAGGTGTTTGTCTTAAAAATATTTTTATATTTGGCACTACTGTTTTGTGTCCTCTTTACCAACAAAACCTTGTTATATACCCGGTGCGTATAGGCACCATTTCACCTTCTGGCAGTATACGGCTGTATAGCCAGGTGTTTTTCTTAAAAATATTTTTATATTTGGCACTACTGTTTTGTGTCCTCTTTACCAACAAAACCTTGTTATATACCCGGTGCGTATAGGCACCATTTCACCTTCTGGCAGTATACGGCTGTATAGCCAGGTGTTTTTCTTAAAAATATTTTTATATTTGGCACTACTGTTTTGTGTCCTCTTTACCAACAAAACCTTGTTATATACCCGGTGCGTATAGGCACCATTTCACCTTCTGGCAGTATACGGCTGTATAGCCAGGTGTTTTTCTTAAAAATATTTTTATATTTGGCACTACTGTTTTGTGTCCTCTTTACCAACAAAACCTTGTTATATACCCGGTGCGTATAGGCACCATTTCACCTTCTGGCAGTATACGGCTGTATAGCCAGGTGTTTTTCTTAAAAATATTTTTATATTTGGCACTACTGTTTTGTGTCCTCTTTACCAACAAAACCTTGTTATATACCCGGTGCGTATAGGCACCATTTCACCTTCTGGCAGTATACGGCTGTATAGCCAGGTGTTTTTCTTAAAAATATTTTTATATTTGGCACTACTGTTTTGTGTCCTCTTTACCAACAAAACCTTGTTATATACCCGGTGCGTATAGGCACCATTTCACCTTCTGGCAGTATACGGCTGTATAGCCAGGTGTTTGTCTTAAAAATATTTTTATATTTGGCACTACTGTTTTGTGTCCTCTTTACCAACAAAACCTTGTTATATACCCGGTGCGTATAGGCACCATTTCACCTTCTGGCAGTATACGGCTGTATAGCCAGGTGTTCTTCTTAAAAATATATTTATATTTGGCACTACTGTTTTGTGCCCTCTGTGCCAACAAAACACTGTTTTATACCCGGTGCGTATAGGCACCATTTCACCTTCTGGCAGTATACGGCTGTATAGCCAGGTGTTCTTCTTAAAAATATTTTTATATTTGGCATAACGCGTGGCCAAAAAAGTAAAACGTCTGAAATGCGGAGGGCTAGCGCAAAGGGACGTGGACGAGGAGGGGGGCGCGGAAATGCTGGTGGGGGCACAAACCGCGTTGAAGCCAGTGGGGATACAATGCGTGCTGGTGAGGGGCAGCCAGCATTACGCTCATCCAGCTTCCCTGCCTTTATGGGACAGTTATGCGGGGGGCGGGGTACACCTCTGTTGAGGCCTGAGCAGCGTGAACAGGTGGTGCAATGGATGGCCGATAACGCTTCCAGTCACTTGTCCACCACCCAGTCATCCACACAGTCTCACTCTGACCCTCCTTCCTCCCAACCTGGCCAACAGAGTCAGCCCACCCTTGACCCCTCCCAGGACCTCTTTTCGGGTCCTTTTCCAGATGTGCTGCAAGAATCCCAGGAGCTAGCAGAGGAATTTGTTTGTAGTGATGCCCAAACACTTGAGTATCCGCCATCTGCTAGTGATGTGGACCCGGAACCAGCATCTGCTATCATGAGCGATGATGATGATGAGACGCAGTTGCCATCAAGGGAGGCTGTTGGAATGTCCAGTGGGCAGGAGGAGGAGCAGAGAGAGGAAGTGGAAGAGGAGGTGGTGGACGACGAAATGACCGACCCCACTTGGACAGGGGTGATGTCCAGCGGGGAAAGCAGTGGAGATGCGGTCTGCGCATCACCGAATAAGGCAGCAAGAGGCAGAGGACAGTCCAGAGGCAGAGGACAGTCCAGACAGAGAAGGCAGGCCACAGCCAGCAGGGCCAAAGCTCTTCCCGGCAGCAGGCAGTCGCGCGAAGCTCCCCCATCGAGGCCTCGTACTTCTGTGGTGTGGAGATTTTTTAATGTTTGCGCGGATGACAAACTGAGCGCGGTTTGCGCAATCTGCCACTCAAAACTGAGTAGGGGCTCTGAGAAGAGCAATCTGACCACATCAGGCATGCGCCGTCACTTGGAATTCAAGCACTGGGCTGAGTGGGAGAGAGCAAACGCAATACAACCTGCGCCCCGTCTTGCTGCCACTGCCTCTTCCCCTTTGTTGTGTGCTGCCACTGCGGTCCAGACCTCCAGCCAGGACACCTCCACATCTGCCTCTGCCTCGGCTACTTTGGGGCCTTCTCCTTCAGCCCCCCCTTCCCCCGCATCTTCGTCTGCACCTTCCATCTCCTCGTCCCATCAACTGTCCATCTCGCAGGCGTTCAACCGCAGGCGGAAGTACGCCTCCAGTCACCCCCAAGCCCAAGCCTTAACCTGCCTCATCTCCAAACTGCTGGCCCTGGAGATGTTGCCGTTTAGGCTTGTGGAGACGCAGGCCTTCCGCGACCTGATGGCGGCTGCCGCACCTCGCTATTCCGTCCCTAGCCGCCACTATTTTTCCCGGTGTGGCGTCCCCGCCCTGCACCAGCACGTGTCGCGTAACATCAGGCGGGCCCTGAGGTACGCAGTCAGTGCAAAGGCCCTCTTGACCACCGACTCGTGGACAAGCGCTTGCGGCCAAGGACGCTACATCTCTTTGACGGCACACTGGGTGAATGTTGTGGAAGCGGGGACGGGGTCGCAAACAGGGACGGCCTACATACCACCCCCGCCCAAGATTGCCAGCACGGGTTCTGATAGACCCCCCTCCTCTTCCTCCTCCTCCTCCTCCTCTGCCTTAACATCGCCCTCAGCCCCTAGCTGGAAGCGTTGCAGCACTGGCGCGGGGGGACGTCAGCAGGCGGTGCTTAGGCGACAGGAAGCACAGCGCCGCAGAGGTGAGGCACGCCATATTGCAGCAGACAGAGATGTGGCTGTCGCCGCTGCAGCTAGGACCAGGCATGGTCGTGTGCGATAATGGCCGTAACCTGGTGGCGGCTCTGGAGCTTGCAGAACTCAATCACGTACCATGCCTGGCCCACGCTTTTAATTTGGTAGTACAAAAGTTTCTAAAGACTTACCCCAACCTGGCAGAGCTACTGGTCAAAGTGCGGCGCTTGTGCGCTCACTTTCGGAAGTCAACTGTAGCTGCTGCTAGCTTAAAAAAAATCCAGCAACGCCTCCATTTGCCTCAACATCGGCTGTTGTGCGACCTGCCCACTCGCTGGAATTCCACCTATTGCATGTTGGCCAGGGTGTGTGAGCAGCAGAAAGCATTGATGGAGTACCAGATGATGCATCCACGCGTGCCTCCAACTCAGCTCCCTCAGTTTGCCAACCACGAGTGGCCATGGATGGCAGACATATGCGATGTATTGCGTATCTTTGAGGAGTCCACTAAGAAGGTCAGCAGCGAGGACGCTATAGTGAGCGTAACCATCCCGCTCCTATGCGTCCTTAAAGAATCGCTCATCGCAATAAGGGAGAACGCATTGCACACAGAGGAGACGGGGGTAGGAGGAGACGCAACGCAGGTAGACAGTCAGACCACACTTTTGTCTGCTGCTCGGTGGCAGTTGCAGGAGGAGGAGGATGAGGAGGAGGACAACGTGGAGGTGGCTGTGGAAGAGGATGCTGGCGGCGAGGGTAGCAGTCAGGCTGTGTGCGTCCCATTGGTTCAGCGCGGATGGGGCGGAGAGGAGGAGGAAGAGGAGGAAATGGAAAATGATCCTTCTGGTGGGGGCAGTGAGGTCATGCCTACTCAGAGTCTGGCACACATGGCTGACTTCATGCTGGGCTGCTTTTCCCGGGACATACGTGTTGTCCGGATATTGGAGAACAAACTATACTGGGTCTTCGCACTCCTGGACCCCCGGTATAAAGATAACTTCTCCTCTTTTATTCCGGTAGAGGAGAGGACGAATCGATTACTGGAATACCAGAGGGAACTCTTGCAGAACATGATGCAGATTTTCCCACCCAGCATCGCTGGCGGCAGAGAGGAGAGTGTCTCCCAGAGTCTGACAACATCGATCAGGCCCACAGCCACCAGGGGAACACTCTCCAAGGTGTGGGACACGTTCATGTCACCCCCTCGTGCAACTTCCATCACTGCGGGGCCCGCTATCAGCAGGAGGGACAAGTATCGGCGGATGTTGCGGGACTACCTGGCAGACCACACCCCTGTCCTCCCCGATCCCTCGGCGACCTACACTTACTGGGTCTCCAAGTTGGACACCTGGCTGGAACTGTCCCTGTACGCCTTGGAGGTGCTTGCCTGCCCTGCCGCCAGCGTGCTATCAGAAAGGGTGTTCAGCGCAGCCGGGGGCATTATAACCGATAAGCGCAGCCGCCTGTCAACCGACAGTGCCGACAGGCTGACGCTAATCAAAATGAACAGCAAGTGGATTGACCCGGACTTTGCTTGTACAACAGTGGAAAGCAGCCAAGAGTGAAGTGCCATCTGTATGAAGTGCCATTTCCTCCTCCTCCTCCTCCTCCTCCTCCTCCTTAACCGCCGTAGAATTGCTGTATTAATAAAAAAAAATTATGGCTCACCTCTTGGGCTTAATACAATCAATTTTTAAGAGGTCTCAGCTCGCGGGACTCCACACAATTTTTAAAAGGTCTCAGCTCTTGGGCCTCCACACAATTTTTAAGAGGTCTCAGCTCTTGGGCCTCCACACAATTTTTAAGAGGTCTCAGCTCTTGGGCCTCCACACAATTTTTAAGAGGTCTCAGCTCTTGGGCCTCCACACAATTTTTAAGAGGTCTCAGCTCGTGGGACTCCACACAATGTTTGAGAGGTCTCAGCTCTTGGGCCTCCACACAATTTTTAAGAGGTCTCAGCTCGTGGGACTCCACACAATGTTTGAGAGGTCTCAGCTCTTGGGCCTCCACACAATTTTTAAAAGGTCTCAGCTCTTGGGACTCCACACAATGTTTGAGAGGTCTCAGCTCTTGGGCCTCCACACAATTTTTAAGAGGTCTCAGCTCGTGGGACTCCACACAATGTTTGAGAGGTCTCAGCTCTTGGGCCTCCACACAATTTTTAAGAGGTCTCAGCTCGTGGGACTCCACACAATGTTTGAGAGGTCTCAGCTCTTGGGCCTCCACACAATTTTTAAAAGGTCTCAGCTCTTGGGCCTCCACACAATTTTTAAAAGGTCTCAGCTCTTGGGACTCCACACAATGTTTGAAAGGTCTCAGCTCTTGGGCCTCCACACAATTTTTAAAAGGTCTCAGCTCTTGGGCCTCCACACAATTTTTAAAAGGTCTCAGCTCTTGGGCCTCCACACAATTTTTAAAAGGTCTCAGCTCTTGGGCCTCCACACAATTTTTAAGAGGTCTCAGCTCTTGGGCCTCCCCTACTGCTGGGGTGACACACTGTAACAAACCTCCTCCTGTAAGCTTCCCTGACTGCTGGGGTGACACACTGTAACAAACCTCCTCCTGTAAGCTTCCCTGACTGCTGGGGTGACACACTGTAACAAACCTCCTCCTGTAAGCTTCCCTTACTGCTGGGGTGACACACTGTAACAAACCTCCTCCTGTAAGCTTCCCTGACTGCAGGGGTGACACACTGTAACAAACCTCCTCCTGTAAGCTTCCCTTACTGCTGGGGTAACACACTGTAACAAACCTCCTCCTGTAAGCTTCCCTGACTGCTGGGGTGACACACTGTAACAAACCTCCTCCTGTAAGCTTCCCTTACTGCTGGGGTGCCACACTGTAACAAACCTCCTCCTGTAAGCTTCCCTGACTGCTGGGGTGACACACTGTAACAAACCTCCTCCTGTAGGCTTCCCTTACTGCTGGGGTGACACAATGACAAAAGAGGACATGTCTGACCACATCTCACACACACACACACACACACACACACAATGACAATTAGGGGTGGGGTCTATTTATTTTCCCCCTTGCCTATGCCATCTGTGGTTGCCATTAGGCAACGTGATTTTAAGGGGTGCAGAATTTTGTTCTTCTTTTTTGTACAGTTTGGCTTGGGGTCCATGGCAATGTAGAGGAAAGAAGGTTTCCTTGTCTTGTCTCACTTTACGTAGAAGTAATATTGTGTTTGGAGTGTATTGTTGAGAGGCTGTGATAGTGGCGTAATAGTGCGACTTGGGCGCGTTATATGCACCCAGACATGCTTCCCCTGCTGTCCCAGTTGCATTCCAGCAGTGTTGGCATCATTTTCTGATGTTTCAGGGTGGACTTGGTGACCTCCAAGTGGTCGAATTGAGATTTCCAAGTGTCGAGCATTTTTTTCCCATAGACTATAATGGGATTCGATATTCGGTCGAGTAGTCGAGTAACGCGGTCTATTCGAATCGAAATTCGAAATTTCGAATATTTCACTACTCGCTCATCTCTAATGTTAAACAATATTGTAGCTTAGAATGTGTATTTTATGTTATTACTTTTAAATTCTTTCAGGGGATTCTGGATATCCACTCCTGCTCTTGCTTCTGATGCCCGTTCTTTGCCTGCAGAATGCGGGCCAGGGGTTCTCTAATCGGGCACTATGCAAAACCCGGGCCATGGTGGAAAGGGCCCTCTGGCTTTTGAAGTCCAGATTTAGGTGTTTGGACCATACGGGGGGGGGGGGGGGCACTGCAGTATGACAAGGTTATACCAATATTTTAATTTACGTTTTTTAACAGGGATCACACGTGCCAGAGTGGCACAACTCAGTGTCAGGATTCTTCAGTTGGTGGGCGAGATGCAGGAGCTGCGCAACTCGTTGGGGACCACAGATGAAGAATAATGTTCTGTGGCCTGCCATTGCTATGTATTTTGTTTTTTATAGTTGTAAAAATTAGAAATTATCTAAATTTTTACAAATTTTATATTTTATGATGGAATCCAAAAAAAAAAATGTTACAGTGTCATTTCATTTACAAAATACATTAACACAAAACTAATGGGCCCAGAAATATTTTAAGATGAATATTCACATGACCGAGAAGTGATTTGGATGAGCTTTAAGGGTCCAAAAGGGAAGATGGAGGATAGTGCTAAGTGGTTTGGGTGAGCTTTAAGGGTCCAAAAGGGAAGATGGAGGATAGTGCTAAGTGGTTTGGGTGAGCTTTAAGAGTCCAAAAGGGAAGATGGAGGATAGTGCTAAGTGATTTAGCTAAACATTGTAGTAGAAGTGAGGGTGGCAAATATGTAGGCGAGCACTTTAATGAGTTAAGTTTGTAGTGCGCAGGCGCTAGATTGTAAGGATTTCTGTCTGGGCAAATATTTATTGAAAAAGGGAAACAATAGAATGGGAAACGTAAAGGATTCGTTGGAGGATACGATGGGAAAAGGGCAAAAACGAAAGCCTACATTGTAACATGTGAAAATGAAACGGAAAAGTCATGCTGGAAAATGACATCCTCGTATTCATAATCTGCCATACGAACGGACGGAAACTTTACAGAAGGTTTTCAATGCATGCATAGAATCGCTCGTACACTCATACGAGAACGGAAACATTTCACAAAAAAAAGATCGGCACTAAAACTGAAGTTTTTTTTTGTCTCTCTGAATCGAGCCTATTGTGCAAGTGCAATCAAAATATCGCAGGCAGCTGCATTTTATACTGTATGACCATTCATTGCATTGAAGTCAAAAGTTTCATTTGCTAATCAAATGATCAATGTAACCCAAGGAACAGGGCATAAGGGGCCTTCATTTTAATGCATATGATGTAGGAGATGGGTTGGTGAGCACAAGCTGTGGAGCCTGGAGTTGGGATTGAGTTTTCTAGTAATTATGTAAATTCATGCACACAAGAAATTAATAATTATCATGAAAAATGACAAAATTACACCACATATGCAAATTAAAAATGACTTCCAGATAGTTATGAAGATTCAAAGTGTCTACATATTACTGAAGTGAAATGAGCAAATGTCTCCTGCAATTACCCGAGATTTCTCTAGATTTATACTGGCGCATTCATGTCAATAGAAGACGCAGAACTGACAGGCACGCTAACGTTATCTTAGGTTATTTGTGTCATTACAGAGGCTAAGGGTAAATGTCTCTATATCTCAGGGGCAATTCTGAGAGCACCATTCAAGCCAGCAAAGCTGTGAGGGGGGGATAGTAAGATGGACACGGTCCTCGCGCACATATTGGTGGTCCACATCGGTGGCAGGGAGAAAGACGTAATCATTTTCTAATTCCCAGCACTGGGCAGAACAAAAGGAAAGCTCTGGAGCAACATGTGGCAAGGCAACCTGCTGTTTATTGATTTTTTACTTTAGTATGGCCAATCCCTTTTGGGGCTGAATGGTCTAATTTTGACTGAGTAGGGATCCCCTGGGTTATTGTCATTGGAGGTCTTTATTTGAGCTGAGAACTAACGGATTAGGAAGGGTAGTGGCAAGTTACTGGGGGAAAACAGGGATAGTGGCAGGTTACTGGGGGGAAAATAGTAATGATGACATGTTGCGGGCAGTGTTCCCTTTTAAGGTGCGCAGGAGCGTGGCCGCGCACCTGATTCTGCCTCCCCGCTCACAGCATACTTCAACCCGCGCAGCAACAGCTGTGAGGTTGAGACGAACTATGGCTGTGGCAGTATTTTGAATAGACCCGCCCCTCGGATGACGCAAAACGAGGGCCCGTCCTGCCTTCCTTCCCTGGGTGATTGGCAGCTGGCAAGAGCCAATCGGGATGAACAGCTGAGGCGGCAGGATCACCCCCTCGAGGACCGATATCAGGGCAGTATGGAAGCTTTACATACACTTGCGAATGTATCTAATTGTGCACGTGTCAGTGAGATCAGGAAGAGGGACCTGTAGTAGTAATGTGATATACTGCACAGCCTGCAATCACTGTTATAAATGCAAGGAAAAAAATAATGGCTAGGCATGACATGGGTCCTGTACATCTCCCCTCCTCTGTCCCTTGCTGCTCGATTTACATATGACATTTTAAACCAAAGTCGAGCACTTAGAATGGCCCCTCCCCCCCCTCATCATCACCCGGCATTTATCTACCTAACGCGGTAGAAGAGCGGAGAGTCAGTGATATGCATCTGCCATGAACAGGAAAGAGAGCATGTGTCAGTGCTGACATTGCTGCCTCTCCTATCTGTGATTACACAAGGTTAGCTCTCCTACCCTCCTTTTGCCTTTTCACCCCCTCCCCTTCCACAGGCACTGAAAACTTATCTATAGCTCATTGTAGTGATGGCTGTTCAGGGATTTATGCTGCCAACATATAGGCTCAGACAACACAAGGTATCACACTTTCAAAACTCCATGTGTGTGAGAGAGGTGTGATCCCTATTGTGCTCCTGTCCAACCAGACCCTGTAATCCATTCACTGCCAGGGAGTGTATTGTGACATGCTGTTACTTCTAACTGATCCCCTATCAACTGTCCCACACCCCAACCCTATCTGCATCCTATGTATCTGTACCCCAACCCTATCTGCACCCTATGTATCTGTACCCCAACCCTATCTGCATCCTATGTATCTGTACCCCAACCCTATCTGCATCCTATGTATCTGTACCCCAACCCTATCTGCATTCTATGCATCTGTACCTCAACCCTATCTGCATCCTATGTATCTGTACTCTAACTCTATCTGCATCCTATGCATCTGTACCCCAACCCTATCTGCATCCTATGTATCTGTACCCCAAACCTATCTGCATCCTATGTATCTGTACCCCAATCCTATCTGCATCCTATGTATCTGTACGCCAATCCTATCTGCATCCTATGCATCTTTACCCCAACCCTATCTGCATCCTATGTATCTGTACCCCAACCCTATCTGCACCATATGTATCTGTACCCCAACCATATCTACATTCTATGTATCTGTACCCAAAACCTATCTGCATCCTATGTATCTGTACACCAATCCTATCTGCATCCTATGCATCTGTACCCCAACTCTATCTGCATCCTATGTATCTGTACCCCAACCATATCTACATCTTATGTATCTGTACCTCAACCCTATCTGCATCCTATGTATCTGTACACCAATCCTATCTGCATCCTATGTATCTGTACCCCAACCCTATCTGCATCCTATGTATCTGAATTCTATTTATCTGTGCCCTAACTCTGTCTGCCCTATATAAAGCCCAGACCATGCAATGTAAAAATCTTGTAGAGTAACTCTTCCACCTTCTTCTGTTCTTTGCATTTTATCAGATTTTGTTTTATGGCATTGCCCAGCTCACTCGCGTGCATTGCCCAGCTCACTCGCTTATCCGTACAGCAACTGCTGAGGCTTAGAGGGAACATTGGTTGCGGGGGGAAAATAGGTATGTGACATGTTACTGGGGGAAGAGAGGGATGGTGACGCGTTACTGGGGGAAAATGGGTATGTGACATGGTAACGTGTTACTGGAGGAAGATAGGGATGGTGACATGTTACTGAGGGAAGATAGGGATAGTGACATGTTACTGGGGGAAGATGGGTATGTGACATGGTAACATGTTACTGGGGGAAGATAGGGATGGTGACATGTTACTGGGAGAAAAAAGGAATGGCGGCATGTTGCTGGGTGATAATAGGTATAACATATTACTGGGGGAAGATATGTATAGTGACATGTTACTGGCGGAAGATAGGGATGGTGACATGTTACTGGAGGAAGATAGGGATGGTGACATGTTCCTGGGAGAAGATAGGGATGGTGACATGTCCCTGGGAAAAGATAGGGATGGTGACATGTCCCTGGGAGAAGATAGGGATGGTGAGATGTTACGAGAGGAGGATAGGAATGGTGACATGTTACTGGGGGAAGATAGGGATGGTGACATGTCACTAGGGGACGATAGGGATGGTGACATGTTACTGGAGGTAGATAGGGATGGTGACATGTTCCTGGGGGAAGATAGAGATGGTGACATGTTCCTGGGTGAAGATAGGGATGGTGAGATGTTACTGGAGGAATATAGGGATGGTGAGATGTTCCTGGGAGAAGATAGGGATGGTGAGATGTTCCTGGGAGAAGATAGGGATGGTGAGATGTTCCTGGGAGAAGATAGGGATGGTGAGATGTTACTGGAGGAAGATATGGATGGTGACATGTTACTGGGAGAAGATAGGGATATTTACATGTTCTTAGGAGAGGATAGGAATATTGACATGTTCCTGGGAGAAAATAGGGATATTCACATATTCTTAGGAGAGGATAAGCATGGTGACATGTTTCTGGCAGAAGATAGGGATGGTGACATATTACTGGAGGTAGATAGCGATGGTGACATGTTACTGGAGGAAGATAGGGATGATGAGATGTTCCTGGGAGAAGATAGGGATGGTGACATGTTCCTGGGAGAAGATAGGGATGGTGAGATGTTCCTGGGAGAAGATAGGGATGGTGAGATGTTACTGGAGGAAGATAGCGATGGTGACATGTTCCTGGGAGAAGATAGGGATGGTGACATGTTCCTGGGAGAAGATAGGGATGGTGAGATGTTCCTGGGAGAAGATAGGGATGGTGAGATGTTACTGGAGGAAGATAGGGATGGAGACATGTTACTGGGGAAGATGGGGATGGTGACATGTTACTGGGAGAAGATAGGGATGGTGACATGTTCCTGGGAGAAGATAGGGATATTGACATGTTACTGGAGGTAGATAGGGATGGTGACATGTCACTGGGGGAAGATAGAGACTGATACATGTTCCTGGGAGAAGATAGGGATGGTGACATGTTCCTGGAAAAAGATAGGGATGGTGACATGTTACTGGAGGTAGATAGGGATAGCGACATGTTACTGGGGGGAGATAGAGATGGTGACATGTTCCTGGGAGAAGATAGAGATGATGACATGTTACTGGGAGAAGATAGGGATGGTGAGATGTTCCTGGGAGAAGACAGGGATGGTTGCATGTTACTGGGAGAAGATAGAGATGGTGACATGTTACTGGGGAAAGATAGAGATGGTGACATGTTCCTGGAGGAAGATAGGGATGGTGACATGTTACTGGGGAAACATAGGGATGGCAGAGATGCCAAGTCACCAGATCTCTTCAGGGCCTGACAATTTCTTGTCCCAGGGGTATCCTGATTTGGGATGCCCCACTGTGTGAAATTCCTCCAGGTTGCTTTTTATACTCACCTTGACAGCGTATGCACAGGCCACAGGCAGGGGCGGACTGGGACTAAAAAACGGCCCGGGACTTTTTGGGGCAAACCGGCCCTGCTTTACTGTTCCTGGCCCAGTATAGTATATTAATGTAATTAGGAGGACAAAAATAAGAAAGAAAGAGAGGGGCATCCCACTTTACAGGCTAAATTTAACAACTGTCCCTATTTCCCACACCAAAAAGTTAGAAGGTATGCATTTGGGCACAGATGAGTCAGTAGTGGATAAAGCTGGGGCACAGAACAGTTAGCAGCACAATTTAGTTTAGTATATAGATCAGTTGGTGGCAGATTAGATTCGGGCACAGATCAGATTTGGACACAGATCAGGAACAGATCAGATCTGGACACAGATCAGGAACAGATCAGATCTGGACACAGATCAGGAGCAGATCGGATTTGTAGACACAGATAAGGAGCAGATCGGATTTGTAGACACAGATCAGGAGCAGATCAGATTTGGAGACACAGATCAGGAGCAGATCAGATTTGGACACAGATCAGGAGCAGATCAGATTTGGAGACACAGATCAGGAGCAGATCAGATTTGGAGACACAGATCAGGAGCAGATCAGATTTGGAGACACAGATCAGGAGCAGATCAGATTTGGACACAGATCAGGAGCAGATTAGATTTGGACACAGATCAGGAGCAGATTAGATTTGGAGACACAGATCAGGAGCAGATTGTTTTTCTTCTAATGCAGCCCAGCCTCATCCCTCAGCTAGTGGGGACTCCTCTGCCATTTTACCTCTGCCGTCTTCTTCCGTGCTGCCTAGGACCCAGGATCCGAGATCTACGGTAAGTGTTTTTTGATGCTGTTGCGTATGCATGTGGCTTGCAATGTTTTTATTGTCTGATTGACATATGTATTCCCCACACTGAACCTTTTTGTTTTACATGTCCCCAACAGAGCCACACACTGATGGAGGAAATCCAGGAGCTGGAGGAGGATGGAAGCTTCCTTGGAACTTATGAAGATCTCCCCCTGGGCCAGAATCTGCAACTGTCCCAAAATGTTTCTCTGCCAAATCCTCAGCGGCAGAGGGAAGCTGGATGCATGCTGCCTGGACATCAAGGGCAGCATGCAGAGACTGCCCCTCCAGTCCCCAGTTTTAGATCTGCTGTTAAGGATTTGGCCAGCATACCTGTGGCTGTTGGGGGTCCTAGACCAACATCATCTGCACGCCCCACAACCCGGGGAATTGGGAGGCGTACTCAACAATGTCGCCCAGTTTCCCAGGGGAGGGGCGTGCAGATGATGGAGGCAGCATGGCACCATGAGAGGGGGCTTTTTCGTCGCCAAAATCAACAAAATCACGACAATATTATTGGGCAATTAGATCAACTCAATAATACCTTAAGTGCCATGCTGACTGAATTTAGGACCCATAACAGCCACATGGCCAACTTGACCTCAGAAATCAGGTCCAGCATGGCAGAAATGCAAAGTAACCAAAGAAACATTTTGGAA
The DNA here is from genome assembly GCA_027917425.1 of Gastrophryne carolinensis. Classification (NCBI taxonomy): domain Eukaryota; kingdom Metazoa; phylum Chordata; class Amphibia; order Anura; family Microhylidae; genus Gastrophryne; species Gastrophryne carolinensis. The sequence continues at coordinate 82,696 of JAQIHN010000119.1, forward strand.
CAGTTGCAGATTCTGAATGCAACACAAGCCCAGGTTAGGGCCCACCCCCAAGGGCCCCAACCTGGGTTCTATGGGCATCCCCCATATTAATGTGTATTTGGCATGAATCTGTTCTACATCTTTGAGCGACATCACCACTGGATTGACTTGTCTGGTGAGGCCTACAAATCTAGCATTTTGAGCTGCATTTGCTAGTATGTTTAGGATTTGCCCCCATATAGCTCATTAAACTCCTGAGGTAGCCCACTAGCCAATGCCAGAGGACAAGCCTCACTGAAGCGGCCACTTAAGCTGTTGCGCTGCAGCCTTGGCCATAATTACATTTGTGGTGGCTCCTCATGTTTGTAGCCATGATTGGGTGACATTCTGGCCTGGCAAACTAAGCCCTTGGACCCTGGCTGTGATTGTACTGAACTTGGATTGGGACTGGGTGTTCTTGTTTTGTTGGCCCAATGAGAAAGAGGTGTAGATGTTGCATAGGTATGTCTGCTTTCAACCTGTGCCTGTGGAAAATGTGGGCAAGCAGGAGAGGGCTTATTTGTGTGCATTTTTTTTGTTATGGAACATGTTTTGACATTAATTTCATGTCCATGTCTTCCCCCGAAGTATGTGAGTGGCCATCACCTACCATTATGTTGTTAAAAAAGGAACCTTTTAAAAAGTAAAAAAAAATTTGGTGGGTTAATGTCTGGTTTTTTGATTAAGAAATATTCAAGTAGCCACCAATGCAAACATTAACAAATATTTCCAAATATTTCCAAATAAGTCCACAAACATTGTTGTTGATTGTTGTAAATAATTAATTATTGGTTTGTTCATAATGAAATTAAACAAAAAAATACAAAGTTAACCAAACAATAACAACAAAGTACAAAAAAAAAAAAAAAAAGCCAAAAAAATTAACCAAAATGTGTGGCGATTACATTCTCACGGACAGCTTGGCCAGACGCACTGTGCTGCCCAACATAGGCGTCCTCGGCATCATCGGCGGGTGGAGAGAGTGGCAAATCAACATAGCGGGGGACCCGCTACAAGATGGCAAAATTATGCAGTGCTGCACAGGCCATAATTATATCAATGACCTTTTTGGGGTCATACTGAAGGAAGCCCCCAGTGTGGTCCAAACACCGAAATCGGGTCTTCAAGAGTCCAAAGGCCCTCTCCGCCACTGCCCTGGTTTTTCTGTGCGCCCGATTATAGGCCTCTTGTGCTGGAGTCTGTGGCCGGAGTACAGGAGTCATCAGCCATGGGAGGAGTGGATACCCCGAATCTTCTAGAAAAATTTAAGGTAAATAAATATTAACAATTAAGGGACCTTCACCCTTGGAAGCCGCATGGATAGTGGCGGGCGCGGGTGTCCCGGTTGCGATCCCCCTTTTTGATGAGTGTTTCTGACATGCTGTTATTCTGATGTGCTAAACCCTGGGCACTGGTAGTATTTGATTTTTATTGTGCTGGCACTTGTATATTGCGGTTTTTGGGTTTCTGTATCTCTTGTTATATCGGTTTTTATATCGAATAGTGATTATGGGGTGGGATTTATAGTTAGTAGGTATCAATATTGCAGAGTTTGGTGATCGTTCAATATGTTTACAGTAGTACACATTTTTCAGCACTAAGCACTTTTTGAGCAAAAAAAAATTTTTTTGTACATTCATTGGTATAATATTCATTGTTAGGGGTGTTAGGGGTGTTTTTGGGATTATTTATGTGGGGTATTCACAATATAGTTGTTTCTTATTGGTGATAATATGTGATAAGTGTGATGCCCAGCGGGACACCAGCCTTCTGTAAGCAGGCAACCCCCAATCTCCACCGCCGCTTCTGCCTATAGTCAAGCCCCCGCTTGCCGGGACGCTAGGCACGCCTCACCGGACACGGTTGCCCCCAGGTCTTAATAGGCGCAAAGGATGGCTGCTTACGGTGAAGGCCGATGAACCACGAGGGTATCCCGAAGCCGAGGTCGTTCACAGGTAGTCAATCCGGAGGGTGCGTCAGAGTACAGGGATGAGACAGGTGCGTAGTCAGGGGTAGCCAATGGGTCAAGCCAGGAGGTCAGAGATCGCAGGGCATCCAGAGGGGCAGGCAGGTTCGCAGTCAGACAAAGCAGAGGTCGGTACAGGCAGCAGACAGGGATGGTCGGTCAAGCCGGGTCAGGATCAGATAACAGCTAACAGAATCACACCCTAATCACAAGAGACTATCACGGGCACTGAGTGCTGGGCTGACTCCATATTTATTTAGGAATCGACCAATGGCCACCCTGGGGGGGAGTGTATGTGCTGATTGGTGTAACTTACAACACTGTGAGTGATTGGACACACTATCCAGGGGCTGGTCAGTCCTGGCTGCAGGGCTGATCAGCCCCTGATTCCCATCAGGTGTGGAGCACTCTGCGCTGCCTGCCACTCACAGCACAGCGCCTCCTAGTGGCAAAATTTACAGACTGCGGGACGCGCGCCTGCACAGCTAGAGAGGGGCAAGGGAGGCTGCCAGAGTGACGCGCCGCGCTCCCAGCAGCAGGAGTGCTGCGTCGCCCCGCGGACGCTCGCTGCCGGCCCCCTGGCAGAGGTAAATTCCTTACATTACCCCCCCCCTTGAGGAGGGGCCCCAGGACCCTCCACCCTGGGTTTAAGAGGATTTTCTTTATGAAATCTTTTAATTAAACGGTCTGCATGCACATCTCTAGCTGGAACCCAACTCCTCTCTTCTGGCCCATATCCCTTCCAGTCGACTAAATATTGCAATGAATTCCGGAGGAAACGGGAATCCAGAATTCGTGCGACTTCAAACTCCTGCTCACCGTCAACTAGAATAGGAGAAGGAGAGGAATCCTCCTCCACTCCCCTGGCAGGCTTAAGGAGGGAAACGTGAAAGGAATTACAAATCCTCAGAGATGGTGGAAGTTTGAGTCTGTATGTGACTTGGTTAATTTTCTGTAAAATGGGATAAGGGCCGATATATCGTGGTCCCAATTTTACAGAGAGTTGGCGTAGCGCTAAAATTTTTGGTAGAGAGCCAGACCAAATCCCCCACTTTATAATCTGGATTATTGGATCGGCGACGATCCGCAAAGACCTTCTGCTGACTCGATGCCTGGAACAAATGCCGCTGAATCTTGGCCCATAAATCTGGCCACTGGGACAACCAATCGTCTAAAGAAGGCAAACCAGAGGACGAGCCTGAAAGTGCTGAGAACTTAAGATCCCTCCCATATACACATCGGAAGGGCGATACCCCCGTGGAGGAGTTAACTGCATTATTGAAGGCAAATTCAGCAAAGGGAAGAAATTGGGACCACTCTGACTGAATATCAGAGGTGAAGCAACGGAGATATTGTTCTAATGACTGGTTGGTCCTTTCCGTCTGCCCATTGGACTGAGGGTGAAAAGCTGAAGACAGAGAAACAGTGAAGCCTAGCTGGGTGCAGAATGCCCTCCAGAAGCGTGACACAAATTGGACCCCCCTATCTGAGACCACATCTTCTGGAATTCCGTGAAGTCTAAAAATATAATCTAAGAAATATTGAGCCAATTCTTGGGCTGTGGGCAGCTTTCTTAGGGGGACAAAATGCGCCATTTTGCTAAATCGATCTACCACAACCCAGATAACGGTATATCCCTGGGACTGTGGTAAATCAGTAATAAAATCCATTGCCAAGTGCGTCCAAGGCTTTGAAGGAGTGGACAGGGGCACCAGAGGTCCGGCAGGAGCTGACCTGGGGGTTTTGCTACGGGCACAGATCTTACAGGCCTGAATAAAGGCCTGGGTATCTCTCCTGTAAGATGGCCACCAGACATGACGGGCTAGAAGGGCCAAAGTCTTTTTAACCCCTGGATGACCCACTGTCTTGGAGTCATGAAACTGCTGAAGTACTGCCGGACGGTGGGACAGGGGTACAAAGAGGAGGTGATCGGGTTTGCCCGGAGGAGAATCCGATTGAAACCGACTTAGTTCACTTGACAGGTCAGCTTGGATGACAGCTATGACCTTGTGTTGTAGGATTATGGGAAGGATCTCCTCTACAGGGACTTTATCAACTCTGAAACTTCTGGAGAGAGCGTCAGCTTTAACATTCTTTGTTCCTGGTTTGTATGTTATGGTGAAATTAAAACGGGAGAAGAAAAGAGACCATCGGGCCTGACGGGGGGTTAACCTTTTAGCTGATTCGATGTATTCTAAATTCTTGTGATCTGTGAATACCGTAATTGGGAACTGGGCCCCCTCTAACCAATGTCTCCATTCCTGAAAGGCTAATTTCACAGCTAGAAGTTCTCGATTGCCAATATCATAGTTCCGCTCAGCGGAATTAAATTTTCTCGAGAAAAAGGCACAGGGATGTAGCCGTTCAGGAGACCCACTGTACTGTGAGAGAACTGCCCCTACCCCGAGCTCAGATGCATCTACTTCGACTATGAAGGCTCGGTGGATATCAGGGTGGGTCAACACAGGTGCCGAACTAAAGGCAGACTTAAGGTTCTCAAAGGCTTGGATGGATCGGCCCGACCAAGTAGGATGACATACAAAACATACAATTAAAATAATCAGACCCCCTGGATAATGATTGGACAGTATTTCTTGTGTACTTAGTTGATAAAAAGGGTCCCTAGGGATACAGTATCATAGCTGTGAGCAACACTATGCAATCATATGCATAGTGGTTATAAGTGTCATAATATATATAAAGCAAAAACATTTGATACATGTGCAGCTAATGATTACATATCCATAACAGTTCTATCAATAAAAATCTATATTAAAGAGCCAAGTGCCAAACTAAACTTTAATCTTACAAAAAGCTAATTAGATATATGGTGAAAATATATACAAGTGATTCCTGTCTCAAAGAGACTGAATAAAGTGCCAATAACTAACCAATCCTACTACCCTAACATGAAAGTGACTACCATGTAGCTATGGCTGCCCGATTGGGACTAGTGGAAGGTATGTAAAAGTACTTCACCCGATATACATGGCTGTCCTCCTGGGGGTCAAAACGAGCGAAAGGCGACGCGTAGCGTGACCCGGCTGGATCACTTCCTCAGGCCGTCTTGCTGTGGTTGCCTCCCTTCCCGCCTTATATCTGCGGTGTGTGCGCTCCAAGCGACGCGAGGACGGAGCACGTCACCACGCGCCCCGCCCGCCTCCCCGCTTGGGGAGCGTAAGGGCTACGTGACGGCGCGTCCCACCCCACACCTCCACCCAGAGCGCACCCGCCGGGAGTCTGACGGTGCGGGGCCGCGCGCGTGCCGCACGCCCGGCGCGCAGGCGCACTCCCCTGCAGTAGGAGGCACCCGCCCGCCGGGACGCGCGACAGCGCCCGTGGCCCCCCACCGCCCCCCCCCCCCCCCCGTCAGCTACATGGTACTTTGAAGCATACTTATCCTCCCAGCATATTTCTGAGTGGAAATGCTTCAGCTGTAAGATAAAAGACAGAGCACGGCCGCAACCATTCCTATTTACTTAAAAAACAGCATGAAGATCTGATTGTGATATCCCCCCTGAACAGGATTCCATCCCTGAATAGGATGCTCCAAGATGGCATATATATGGATGGCAGGCGGCAAATAGGAGAGGAATGCCTAGAAGAAGGCTTACTGAACACCTAGGGTGGGAGAATGCCCAGGATCGCCCTTCTTCTATGGTACAGCTACCTCTAAGTAGGAGGAGAAACGAGGAAGCCCTGGCTCAGACATAATTTTCTTCCTGGAATTCTCTGAACTCTATTTTTTGAACACTGTCTTGAACTCCCCCTATGGACACCTTTGGAATTCTCCTCTTGAACATATTGAAGTAATATTATAACCTGAAGGTGGCTGAAAATAGAGCAATTAAAATAAAATAAAATGAAATAAATACGCAGAAAGCAAAGAAAAAATGCAATATGAAGCCCTATTGGAGATCCACTCTGGAAACGGAAGTAGGAGAGAAGAGGATTAACAAGTCCCTTGTGAATGCACCGGGATGTGAAGATAAAAATATGGAATAATTCCCCTGAAGGGGATTAGTAGATAGGAGATATTCCCCTCGATTCAAAGAGCAAAAGTTAATTGATTTCGGATCGAGAATCGTAAGTTTGGGTGGGTGTTTGTCATTTTTTCCTTTTTTTTTGGGCCATTTCGTATTCGCACGATCGTTCGCGCATAGACGTATATGAACATACGCATTTCGGACGTCAATCGGATATTTTGCGTTAGTTCGTGTCTTTTTCCCGTCCAAATCGTATTTTTTGCGTCCGATCCTATTTTTTACGTGCTTCACATGGGCTTGCGACCAATTCAGAGAGGTGATTGCTAATTGTTTTGAAGGCCATTAAATAGCTGCTTTCCAAAATGTTTGCCGGCAGCTATTTGGCCTCGGGAGTAAGATGGAGAGGAGCGAGTTTGTGGCACATCAAGGGCTTATGCTTTTTGGCATCGATTTGATCCGGATGTCTGAGAGCAGATTGCCCCTGCGTCGTCGCATGAACATCGATAGCATGAATGATGTTGAGCTGTTCGAGCTGACCAGGCTTAATCGCGCTTCCCTCCATAAATTATATAGTGAGCTGCGGCCATGGTTAGCCCGCACCACAAGGAAGGGGCATGCAATTTCAGGTATGACCAAGATGCTTGGCTGCCTGCAATTTTTGGCGAACGGCTGATTCCAGAGGCTGGGTGCCCTCTCCGTGGGGATGTCACAGCCTACGCTGAGCCACGCACTATCCAAATTTTTGGAAGGCATAGCTGCCATAACTCCCAAATACATTTATTTTCCGGATGATATGGCAGCCAGAAACGCCATTAAGCTTGGTTTTTATAATGTCGCCGACATGCCCAACGTAATTGGTGCTGTTGACTGCACACATGTGGCACTCGTACCTAGGGCATCCGACGAGTATATATATAGGTATATTTTTTTTGGTTTGGTTATTATTAGAGATGAGCGAGTAGTATTCGACCGAGCTGGTATTCGATCGAATACTACGCTGTTCATCATACTCGATTTCGATCGAGTACAGCGGCGATGGCGCACTCACAATTCGTTTCCCCTCCCACCTTCCCTGGCGCGTTTTTTACACCAATCACCATGCAGGGGGGGTGGGACAGGTCCTGGGAGGACGCTGGCATCGCGAAAACGGCGTCTACACGCATTGGCTGGAAAAACCATGTGACCTCGAATATACAAAACTCAGCACTTCCTCTTCGTCAGCATTAGCAGCTTGAACTTAGTAAGGGACAGACGCTCACAGCAGGGAAAGACAGGCTGTCGCTGGCAGGGCCCCAGAAGCTCGGAATATCGCATTTACCACCATCTATACCAGCTACCAGAAGACAAGAGAGTCATTAAGAGCCCTTATTAGGGCTACTACGCTGAACGGTATATGGCTCATATGTAGGCAGGCAGGGCCCTAGAAGCTTAGAATCTCGCATTTACCACCATATATACCAGCTACCAGAAGACAAGAGAGTCATTAAGATCCCTTATTAGGGCTACTACGCTGAACAGTATATAGCTCATATCCTATGTAGGCAGGCAGGGCCCCAGAAGCTCAGAATATCGCTTTTACCACCATATATACCAGCTACCAGAAGACAAGAGAGTCATTAAGAGCCCTTATTAGGGCTACTACGCTGAACAGTATATAGCTCATATTCTATGTAGTCAGGCAGGGCCCCAGAAGCTCAGAATATCGCTTTTACCGCCATATATACCAGCTACCAGAAGACAAGAGAGTCATTAAGAGCCCTTATTAGGGCTACTACGCTGAACAGTATATAGCTCATATCCTATGTAGGCAGGCAGGGCCCCAGAAGCTCAGAATATCGCTTTTACCACCATATATACCAGCTACCAGAAGACAAGAGAGTCCTTAATCCCTTATTAGTGCTGCTATGTTGAACAGTATATAGCTCATATCCTATGTAGGCAGGCAGGGCCCCAGAAGCTCAGAATATCGCTTTTACCATCATATATACCAGCTACCAGAAGACAAGAGAGTCATTAAGAGCCCTTATTAGGGCTACTACGCTGAACAGTATATAGCTCATATTCTATGTAGTCAGGCAGGGCCGCAGAAGCTCAGAATATCGCTTTTACCACCATATATACCAGCTACCAGAAGACAAGAGAGTCATTAAGAGCCCTTATTAGGGCTACTACGCTGAACAGTATATAGCTCATATCCTATGTAGGCAGGCAGGGCCCCAGAAGCTCAGAATATCGCTTTTAACACCATATATACCAGCTACCAGAAGACAAGAGAGTTCCTTAATCCCTTATTAGTGCTGCTATGTTGAACAGTATATAGCTCATATCCTATGTAGTCAGGCAGGGCCCTAGAAGCTCAGAATATCGCTTTTACCACCATATATACCAGCTACCAGAAGACAAGAGAGTCATTAAGAGCCCTTATTAGGGCTACTACGCTGAACAGTATATAGCTCATATCCTATGTAGGCAGGCAGGGCCCCAGAAGCTCAGAATATCGCTTTTACCACCATATATACCAGCTACCAGAAGACAAGAGAGTCCTTAATCCCTTATTAGTGCTGCTATGTTGAACAGTATATAGCTCATATCCTATGTAGTCAGGCAGGGCCCTAGAAGCTCAGAATATCGCTTTTACCACCATATATACCAGCTACCAGAAGACAAGAGAGTCATTAAGAGCCCTTATTAGGGCTACTACGCTGAACAGTATATAGCTCATATCCTATGTAGTCAGGCAGGGCCCCAGAAGCTCAGAATATCGCTTTTACCACCATATATACCAGCTACCAGAAGACAAGAGAGTCATTAAGAGCCCTTATTAGGGCTACTACGCTGAACAGTATATAGCTCATTCCTATGTAGTCAGGCAGGGCCCTAGAAGCTCAGAATATCGCTTTTACCACCATATATACCAGCTACCAGAAGACAAGAGAGTCATTAGGAGCCCTTATTAGGGCTACTATGCTGAACAGTATATAGCTCATATCCTATGTAGTCAGGCAGGGCCCCAGAAGCTCAGAATATCGCTTTTACCACCATATATACCAGCTACCAGAAGACAAGAGAGTCATTAAGAGCCCTTATTAGGGCTACTACGCTGAACAGTATATAGCTCATATCCTATGTAGTCAGGCAGGGCCCCAGAAGCTCAGAATATCGCTTTTACCACCATATATACCAGCTACCAGAAGACAAGAGAGTCATTAAGAGCCCTTATTAGGGCTACTACGCTGAACAGTATATAGCTCATATCCTATGTAGTCAGGCAGGGCCCCAGAAGCTCAGAATATCGCTTTTACCACCATATATACCAGCTACCAGAAGACAAGAGAGTCATTAAGAGCCCTTATTAGGGCTACTACGCTGAACAGTATATAGCTCATATTCTATGTAGTCAGGCAGGGCCCCAGAAGCTCAGAATATCGCTTTTACCACCATATATACCAGCTACCAGAAGACAAGAGAGTCATTAAGAGCCCTTATTAGGGCTACTACGCTGAACAGTATATAGCTCATATCCTATGTAGTCAGGCAGGGCCCCAGAAGCTCAGAATATCGCTTTTACTACCATATATACCAGCTACCAGAAGACAAGAGAGTCATTAAGAGCCCTTATTAGGGCTACTACGCTGAACAGTATATAGCTCATATCCTATGTAGGCAGGCAGGGCCCCAGAAGCTCAGAATATCGCTTTTACCACCATATATACCAGCTACCAGAAGACAAGAGAGTCCTTAATCCCTTATTAGTGCTGCTATGTTGAACAGTATATAGCTCATATCCTATGTAGGCAGGCAGGGCCCCAGAAGCTCAGAATATCGCTTTTACCACCATATATACCAGCTACCAGAAGACAAGAGAGTCATTAGGAGCCCATATTAGGGCTACTACGCTGAACAGTATATAGCTCATATTCTATGTAGTCAGGCAGGGCCCCAGAAGCTCAGAATATCGCTTTTACCACCATATATACCAGCTACCAGAAGACAAGAGAGTCATTAAGAGCCCTTATTAGGGCTACTACGCTGAACAGTATATAGCTCATATTCTATGTAGTCAGGCAGGGCCCCAGAAGCTCAGAATATCGCTTTTACCACCATATATACCAGCTACCAGAAGACAAGAGAGTCATTAAGAGCCCTTATTAGGGCTACTACGCTGAACAGTATATAGCTCATATCCTATGTAGTCAGGCAGGGCCCCAGAAGCTCAGAATATCGCTTTTACCACCATATATACCAGCTACCAGAAGACAAGAGAGTCATTAAGAGCCCTTATTAGGGCTACTACGCTGAACAGTATATAGCTCATATCCTATGTAGTCAGGCAGGGCCCTAGAAGCTCAGAATCTCGCATTTACCACCATATATACCAGCTACCAGAAGACAAGAGAGTCATTAAGAGCCCTTATTAGGGCTACTATGCTGAACAGTATATAGCTCATTCTAGCTATATACACACTGCACACAACGGCTGCTTTAGTGAGGGGTAGCTGCTGCTGCTGGAATAGGGACAGAAAGACTTCAGTGGTGTATTACCACCTATATACAAAACTATATACACTCTGCTCAAAACGGCTGCTTTAGTGAGGGGTAGCTGCTGATGCTGGAATAGGGACAGAAAGACGGTGTATTAGCACCTATATACAAAACTATATTTTGCACTACTGTTTTGTGTCCTCTGTGCCAACAAAACCTTGTTATATACCCGGTGCGTATAGGCACCATTTCACCTTCTGGCAGTATACGGCTGTATAGCCAGGTGTTTTTCTTAAAAATATTTTTATATTTGGCACTACTGTTTTGTGTCCTCTTTACCAACAAAACCTTGTTATATACCCGGTGCGTATAGGCACCATTTCACCTTCTGGCAGTATACGGCTGTATAGCCAGGTGTTTTTCTTAAAAATATTTTTATATTTGGCACTACTGTTTTGTGTCCTCTTTGCCAACAAAACCTTATTATATACCCGGTGCGTATAGGCACCATTTCACCTTCTGGCAGTATACGGCTGTATAGCCAGGTGTTTTTCCTAAAAATATTTTTATATTTGGCACTACTGTTTTGTGTCCTCTTTACCAACAAAACCTTGTTATATACCCGGTGCGTATAGGCACCATTTCACCTTCTGGCAGTATACGGCTGTATAGCCAGGTGTTTTTCTTAAAAATATGTTTATATTTGGCACTACTGTTTTGTGTCCTCTTTACCAACAAAACCTTGTTATATACCCGGTGCGTATAGGCACCATTTCACCTTCTGGCAGTATACAGCTGTATAGCCAGGTGTTTTTCTTAAAAATATTTTTATATTTGGCACTACTGTTTTGTGTCCTCTTTGCCAACAAAACCTTGTTATATACCCGGTGCGTATAGGCACCATTTCACCTTCTGGCAGTATACAGCTGTATAGCCAGGTGTTCTTCTTAAAAATATTTTTATTTTTGGCACTACTGTTTTGTGTCCTCTGTGCCAACAAAACACTGTTTTATACACGGTGCGTATAGGCACCATTTCACCTTCTGGCAGTATACGGCTGTATAGCCAGGTGTTCTTCTTAAAAATATTTTTATATTTGGCATAACGCGTGGCCAAAAAAGTAAAACGTCTGAAATGCGGAGGGCTAGCGCAAAGGGACGTGGACGAGGACGGGGGCGCGGAAATGCTGGTGGGGGCACAAACCGCGTTGAAGCCAGTGGGGATACAATGCGTGCTGGTGAGGGGCAGCCAGCATTACGCTCATCCAGCTTCCCTGCCTTTATGGGACAGTTATGCGGGGGGCGGGGTACACCTCTGTTAAGGCCTGAGCAGCGTGAACAGGTGGTGCAATGGATGGCCGATAACGCTTCCAGTCACTTGTCCACCACCCAGTCATCCACACAGTCTCACTCTGACCCTCCTTCCTCCCAACCTGGCCAACAGAGTCAGCCCACCCTTGACCACTCCCAGGACCTCTTTTCGGGTCCTTTTCCAGATGTGCTGCAAGAATCCCAGGAGCTAGCAGAGGAATTTGTTTGTAGTGATGCCCAAACACTTGAGTATCCGCCATCTGCTAGTGATGTGGACCCGGAACCAGCATCTGCTATCATGAGCGATGATGATGAGACGCAGTTGCCATCAAGGGAGGCTGTTGGAATGTCCAGTGGGCAGGAGGAGGAGCAGAGAGAGGAAGTGGAAGAGGAGGTGGTGGACGACGAAATGACCGACCCCACTTGGACAGGGGTGATGTCCAGCGGGGAAAGCAGTGGAGATGCGGTCTGCGCATCACCGAATAAGGCAGCAAGAGGCAGAGGACAGTCCAGAGGCAGAGGACAGTCCAGACAGAGAAGGCAGGCCACAGCCAGCAGGGCCGAAGCTCTTCCCGGCAGCAGGCAGTCGCGCGAAGCTCCCCCATCGAGGCCTCGTACTTCTGTGGTGTGGAGATTTTTTAATGTTTGCGCGGATGACAAACTGAGCGCGGTTTGCGCAATCTGCCACTCAAAACTGAGTAGGGGCTCTGAGAAGAGCAATCTGACCACCTCAGGCATGCGCCGTCACTTGGAATTCAAGCACTGGGCTGAGTGGGAGAGAGCAAACGCAATACAACCTGCGCCCGGTCTTGCTGCCACTGCCTCTTCCCCTTTGTTGTGTGCTGCCACTGCGGTCCAGACCTCCAGCCAGGACACCTCCACATCTGCCTCTGCCTCGGCTACTTTGGGGCCTTCTCCTTCAGCCCCCCCTTCCCCCGCATCTTCGTCTGCACCTTCCATCTCCTCGTCCCATCAACTGTCCATCTCGCAGGCGTTCAACCGCAGGCGGAAGTACGCCTCCAGTCACCCCCAAGCCCAAGCCTTAACCTGCCTCATCTCCAAACTGCTGGCCCTGGAGATGTTGCCGTTTAGGCTTGTGGAGACGCAGGCCTTCCGCGACCTGATGGCGGCTGCCGCACCTCGCTATTCCGTCCCTAGCCGCCACTATTTTTCCCGGTGTGGCGTCCCCGCCCTGCACCAGCACGTGTCACGTAACATCAGGCGGGCCCTGAGGTACGCAGTCAGCGCAAAGGTCCACTTGACCACCGACTCGTGGACAAGCGCTTGCGGCCAAGGATGCTACATCTCTTTGACGGCACACTGGGTGAATGTTGTGGAAGCGGGGACGGGGTCGCAAACAGGGACGGCCTACATACCACCCCCGCCCAAGATTGCCAGCACGGGTTCTGATAGACCCCCCTCCTCTTCCTCCTCCTCCTCCTCCTCTGCCTTAACATCGCCCTCAGCCCCTAGCTGGAAGCGTTGCAGCACTGGCGCGGGGAGACGTCAGCAGGCGGTGCTTAAGCTCATCAGCTTGGGCGACAGGAACACAGCGCCGCAGAGGTGAGGCACGCCATATTGCAGCAGACAGAGATGTGGCTGTCGCCGCTGCAGCTAGGACAAGGCATGGTCGTGTGCGATAACGGCCGTAACCTGGTGGCGGCTCTGGAGCTTGCAGAACTCAATCACGTACCATGACTGGCCCACGTTTTTAATTTGGTAGTACAAAAGTTTCTAAAGACTTACCCCAACCTGGCAGAGCTACTGGTCAAAGTGCGGCGCTTGTGCGCTCACTTTCGGAAGTCAACTGTAGCTGCTGCTAGCTTAAAAAAAATCCAGCAACGCCTCCATTTGCCTCAACATCGGCTGTTGTGCGACCTGCCCACTCGCTGGAATTCCACCTATTGCATGTTGGCCAGGGTGTGTGAGCAGCAGAAAGCATTGATGGAGTACCAGATGATGCATCCACGCGTGCCTCCAACTCAGCTCCCTCAGTTTGCCAACCACGAGTGGCCATGGAAGGCAGACATATGCGATGTATTGCGTATCTTTGAGGAGTCCACTAAGAAGGTCAGCAGCGAGGACGCTATAGTGAGCGTAACCATCCCGCTCCTATGCGTCCTTAAAGAATCGCTCATCGCAATAAGGGAGAACGCATTGCACACAGAGGAGACGGGGTAGGAGGAGACGCAACGCAGGTAGACAGTCAGACCACACTTTTGTCCGCTGCTCGGTGGCAGTTGCAGGAGGAGGAGGATGAGGAGGAGGAGGACAACGTGGAGGTGGCTGTGGAAGAGGATGCTGGCGGCGAGGGTAGCAGTCAGGCTGTGTGCGTCCCATTGGTTCAGCGCGGATGGGGCGGAGAGGAGGAGGAAGAGGAGGAAATGGAAAATGATCCTTCTGGTGGGAGCAGTGACGTCATGCCTACTCAGAGTCTGGCACACATGGCTGACTTCATGCTGGGCTGCTTTTCCCGGGACATACGTGTTGTCCGGATATTGGAGAACAAACTATACTGAGTCTTCACACTCCTGGACCCCCGGTATAAAGATAACTTCTCCTCTTTTATTCCGGTAGAGGAGAGGACGAATCGATTACTGGAATACCAGAGGGAACTCTTGCAGAACATGATGCAGATTTTCCCACCCAGCATCGCTGGCGGCAGAGAGGAGAGTGTCTCCCAGAGTCTGACAACATCGATCAGGCCCACAGCCACCAGGGGAACACTCTCCAAGGTGTGGGACACGTTCATGTCACCCCCTCGTGCAACTTCCATCACTGCGGGGCCCGCTATCAGCAGGAGGGACAAGTATCGGCGGATGTTGCGGGACTACCTGGCAGACCACACCCCTGTCCTCCCCGATCCCTCGGCGACCTACACTTACTGGGTCTCCAAGTTGGACACCTGGCTGGAACTGTCCCTGTACGCCTTGGAGGTGCTTGCCTGCCCTGCCGCCAGCGTGCTATCAGAAAGGGTGTTCAGCGCAGCCGGGGGCATTATAACCGATAAGCACAGCCGCCTGTCGACCGACAGTGCCGACAGGCTGACGCTAATCAAAATGAACAGCAAGTGGATTGACCCGGACTTTGCTTGTACAACAGTGGAAAGCAGCCAAGAGTGAAGTGCCATCTGTATGAAGTGCCATTTCCTCCTCCTCCTCCTCCTCCTCCTCCTCCTCCTCCTTAACCGCCGTAGAATTGCTGTATTAATAAAAAAAAATTATGGCTCACCTCTTGGGCTTAATACAATCAATTTTTAAGAGGTCTCAGCTCTTGGGCCTCCACACAATTTTTAAAAGGTCTCAGCTCTTGGGCCTCCACACAATTTTTAAAAGGTCTCAGCTCTTGGGCCTCCACACAATTTTTAAAAGGTCTCAGCTCTTGGGCCTCCACACAATTTTTAAAAGGTCTCAGCTCTTGGGCCTCCACACAATTTTTAAGAGGTCTCAGCTCGTGGGACTCCACACAATTTTTAAAGGTCTCAGCTCTTGGGCCTCCACACAATTTTTAAGAGGTCTCAGCTCTTGGGCCTCCACACAATTTTTAAGAGGTCTCAGCTCTTGGGCCTCCACACAATTTTTAAGAGGTCTCAGCTCTTGGGCCTCCACACAATTTTTAAGAGGTCTCAGCTCTTGGGCCTCCAGACAATTTTTAAAAGGTCTCAGCTCTTGGGACTCCACACAATGTTTGAGAGGTCTCAGCTCTTGGGCCTCCACACAATTTTTAAGAGGTCTCAGCTCTTGGGCCTCCACACAATTTTTAAAAGGTCTCAGCTCTTGGGACTCCACACAATGTTTGAGAGGTCTCAGCTCTTGGGCCTCCAAACAATTTTTAAGAGGTCTCAGCTCGTGGGACTCCACACAATGTTTGAGAGGTCTCAGCTCTTGGGCCTCCACACAATTTTTAAAAGGTCTCAGCTCTTGGGCCTCCACACAATTTTTAAAAGGTCTCAGCTCTTGGGACTCCACACAATGTTTGAGAGGTCTCAGCTCTTGGGCCTCCACACAATTTTTAAAAGGTCTCAGCTCTTGGGCCTCCACACAATTTTTAAAAGGTCTCAGCTCTTGGGCCTCCACACAATTTTTAAAAGGTCTCAGCTCGTGGGACTCCACACAATTTTTAAAAGGTCTCAGCTCTTGGGCCTCCACACAATTTTTAAAAGGTCTCAGCTCTTGGGACTCCACACAATGTTTGAGAGGTCTCAGCTATTGGGCCTCCACACAATTTTTAAAAGGTCTCAGCTCTTGGGCCTCCACACAATTTTTAAAAGGTCTCAGCTTTTGGGACTCCACACAATTTTTAAGAGGTCTCAGCTCTAAGCTTCCCTTACTGCTGGGGTGACACACTGTAACAAACCTCCTCCTGTAAGCTTCCCTGACTGCTGGGGTGACACACTGTAACAAACCTCCTCCTGTAAGCTTCCCTGACTGCTGGGGTGACACACTGTAACAAACCTCCTCCTGTAAGCTTCCCTTACTGCTGGGGTGACACACTGTAACAAACCTCCTCCTGTAAGCTTCCCTGACTGCAGGGGTGACACACTGTAACAAACCTCCTCCTGTAAGCTTCCCTTACTGCTGGGGTAACACACTGTAACAAACCTCCTCCTGTAAGCTTCCCTGACTGCTGGGGTGACACACTGTAACAAACCTCCTCCTGTAAGCTTCCCTTACTGCTGGGGTGACACACTGTAACAAACCTCCTCCTGTAAGCTTCCCTGACTGCTGGGGTGACACACTGTAACAAACCTCCTCCTGTAAGCTTCCCTTACTGCTGGGGTAACACACTGTAACAAACCTCCTCCTTTAAGCTTCCCTTACTGCTGGGGTGACACAATGACACAAGAGGACATGTCTGACCACATCTCACACACACACACACACACACACACACACACACACACACACACACACACACAATGACAATTAGGGGTGGGGTCTATTTATTTTCCCCCTTGCCTATGCCATCTGTGGTTGTCATTAGGCAACGTGATTTTAAGGGGTGCAGAATTTTGTTCTTCTTTTTTGTACAGTTTGGCTTGGGGTCCATGGCAATGTAGAGGAAAGAAGGTTTCCTTGTCTTGTCTCACTTTACGTAGAAGTTATATTGTGTTTGGAGTGTATTGTTGAGTGGCTGTGATAGTGGCGTAATAGTGCGACTTGGGCGCGTTATATGCACCCAGACATGCTTCCCCTGCTGTCCCAGTTGCATTCCAGCAGTGTTGGCATCATTTTCTGATGTTTCAGGGTGGACTTGGTGACCTCCAAGTGGTCGAATTGAGATTTCCAAGTGTCGAGCATTTTTTTCCCATAGACTATAATGGGAATCGATATTCGGTCGAGTAGTCGAGTAACGCGGTCTATTCGAATCGAAATGCGAAATTTCGAATATTTCACTACTCGCTCATCTCTAGTTATTATGGGGCCCAACGTGTAATGTAACCTGTTTTCCTTTGCGGCAGCATATTTTTGTTTGGGCTTTTGTGTACATGCCTTATTTAGGCTTTTCATTTGTTGTTTTAAATTGTGTGCAGACATGTTTTTTGTTTCAAATGTGTTTTGTCCTTATCACTTACCCTTTTTTTTTTGTTTTGGCCTTAAGGAATCGAAAAATGGGACACTCCCTTAATGTCCAGGCCATGGTGGGGCCGGACATGCGTTTCATGAGTGTTCTTGCCGGCTACCCAGGATCGTCGCACGACTATTTTTTGTTATCGATATTTCAGAGGAATCTGTTCTTTTTTGCTATTTTAGCTTTATAATTATTGACATAAACATGAAACAGCATTTTTTTTTTTTTTTTGTTTTGTGTATTTTATTAAACAAAAAAAAAAAACGCTTGGCTCACTTTGTCCTTCAGAATGTTTTAACTTTGGTTAGGATGTCTGTAACTTCCATGTCAAAAAATATATTGGGTAGCAGATTGTCCAGAAGTATCTGCTAGTTTATGGTCCTTTTGTAGTATTGGTCTTTCAATGCCAAAGTGGACTTAAACTGCATACAGTGCATTCTTTATCGACATGTTGTGGGCCCCTCAGCAGCATCCTAATTGTAACATTTCATAAACCAGAAAAAAAAGCATATTTCTAAAAACCCTTGTCCGTGCAGATGTTTTATCATTCTTTGGTTTATTTAAGCTGCATTTTTAGTTATGTATTACATTTGTGCCAATAGTGTTTTTTCTAATGTGCCCTGGGTGTATTTTTTGGGCCTTTAGCTTACCTCATTTTGATATATGTCAAATTGTTTGTGTTTGTTGTCTTGCAATTTTATTTTAGCAATAGTTTATTTTTTGAATTTAATTGTCTTGTTAAGGTGATTCCGGTTACCCACTTCTCCCCTGGCTCATGACGCCTGTGCTGCGGCCCCAGGATGCCTCTCAGGAAGCCTACAACCGCGTGCACCGCAAGACCAGGGCTGTTGTTGAGAGGGCATTTGGACTGTTGAAGACCCGTTTTCGGTGTTTGGACCATACCGGGGGCGCCCTGCAATATGATCCTAACAAAGTGATAGACATCATAATGGCATGTGCTGTTCTGCATAATTTTGCGATTCAAGAACGTGTCCCCCGTTATGTGGATGTTCTGCCCTCTACAGCCCTAGAAGATGATGGTGACAATTATGTTGGCCCACCCAGTGAGTCTGGTCAATCAGTGCGAGCAAATTTGATCTTGCAGCATTTTAGTTAAAGCCTTGTTTTTTTTTTCCATTCTGTGTGTGTGTATTTGCCTTTTTGTTCAATTATTTGTTTGCCCGTAATGTGGCATTACCTTAAATTAAAAAAGTTTTGCCTTAATTGTTGCCTAATGTTTTTCCTGGTGTTTACTTAGATTGATATTTGCATTTTTACACCTCTTAACAAAAAATGTATCTGCTTTAGCCCAAGGTGATGTAAAATGTGTTTCAACTAAAAACGCCACAAGTATTGTAAGTGTGTAAATTTTTTACTTTTGGGACTTTGAATGGTTGTGCATATCAAAAAACATTCCACATACAACTGTGGCTCAAAATGCATGAAGTTATTAAACTGAAATCTAGCACATCTACACCTGGAAGTGAGTGGCACAACCAAACAAGGACACCCAGTCCAAAGGCCAGCCTAGTCCAGTGCTTAATATTGGCTGTGTTAAGGGATATTTTGGCATGGCCATAATGTCACACAAACATGTCTGCAAACAGGAGGAGCACAAACCAAACAAATGTAAAAAGCCATAAGTGGCACATGTTACTTGCCACCTACACTGCACATAGACCTATGGCATTGGCTAGTGGCCTTAATCATTACTCTAAGGAGCTCTATGGAAGCAAATCCAAAACACAACCTGCATGTGAAACACAAAATGGATTGAGCTAAACATCAAACTACAAGTAAATACAGTGGGGGGGAAGAGAAAAGATGTCCCACACATTCATGGATTAATTAATAGGGTGGCTGCCCATAAAACCCAGGTGGAGGTCCGTGTGGATGGGACCTAACCTGGGCCATGGTTGCATTGTTAATCTGCAACTGCTCCATAATGTTTCTCTGCATATTGGTCATATCACCCATGGCTGACTGGATGCCATTACTTGCATTGACCATGTTGCTGTTGAGGGTCCGAAACTCAGCGAGGATGCCCTGTAAGGTGTTATTGAGGTTCACCATATCGGCATGCCTTTCCTCCCGCTCATTTTGGTGCTGTGCCTCAAGAGTCCCTCTCCTGGTTCCATAAATCAAGCAGGGCGCTGTGCCTCCCCTGGGAAATTGTGCGGTGTAATGGAGTCCGCCGCACAATTACCCTGGCTCTTGGGCATGCCCTGCCGCGTTGTCTCGTCCCCTCAACAGCAACAGGCATGCTTGGCAAATCCTCAGCAGCAGAGTGAACACTGGGGACTGTTGTCTCAGTCTCCCCATGTGCAGGCACAATGGATGCAGATTCACTCTGCTGCTGAGGATTGGCCAGAGAAACATTATGGAGAAGTTGCAGATTGGGACCCAGGGGGAGGTCTTCGGATGTGGCCAGCATGGATCCATCTTCCTCCATTTCCTGGATCTCTTCCATGAGTGTGTGGGTCTGTAGGGACATAGAAAAAAAAATGTTAAGTTTGCGTTCCAAATTAGGATTCCATCAGTTTAACACATGCTTAAGCACTTGGTAGTATTTTTGGTACTAAATAAACTTACCGGAAAACTCGGATCTGGGCTCCTATGCTGTACGGACCTGGTAGGCATATTCAAACTGGGGGGTGAGTTTACACTTGCTGAGGGGTCATGCTGGGCTGAAGAAGAGAAAACAAAACAAGGTAAACACACACATAAGCATTGTTTAGGTAGGTAATTAAACAAGCCACTATTTGTAATCTGAAGCAACTCTACAGCAACGGGGACGATTTGTGAAATACACTCACTTTAAGATATGTGAAATGGATCGAGTAAACTGCTAACTGACCTCAGTTCGAAGTCAGGAAGTGTACCCAGTCAGCATACAACTTGCAGAGCACCTATTTGGAGTTTGACTACCATTCTCTAGGTAATATATGTTTTTGGCTCTTGATTTAAATTGTTACCTCAAACACAACTCACACAACAAATAGACAACACATCCCTAATGATGTGTGTTTTGTGATTGAGTACAAATATATCACTTTTCTTCTGAAACTTCGTTACTTGACACATAATTAGTGTTAATTGTTATTTTACATAATGTATGTGGTCCGAAATGTGTGATTCACAGGGACCAAAACAGGACACAAACAGGCACACTAGTGCGAGCCCAACCAAGCCACACCATAGGGCCATACCGTCATCTTTGTACTAGTGAACTTTAATTTACTTTGCAACAAGGCAAACATGCAGATTAAGATTACTCACCTTGTGTACGGGTCGGTGAGTCTGTGTCCCTTAGACCCGCATGGCCACCGACCGCGACAGGATGGAGAAGGCCCAGCACAATCTCCTCAGCAGGTGTAAACTCCAGTTTGGTGGGATAGCCACCTCCAGTTTTCATGCTGAAATGAAAATATAGTTTGGTACACAGAAAAGGTGCATACAGTACATCCTAATAATTACATTTGGATACATCATTTATTTACCTGTAATTATGCCTTTTAATTTCTTTTTGCCGTACAGCATATTTCAGATCAGAAATTTTCTTCTGGATTTGTCCAACATCTTTCCTCTCTTCCCCCGCTGCATTTACTTGTCGTTGGATTTTTTCTAACAATTCCATTTTGCGCTGCTTAGTGGTGTGTTTTGATTTGCTCCCATAGAGCTCGTCATAGAATAATGTAAGGCCACTAGTCAATGCCATATTTTGGTCATGTGAGAATCGCCCACTCAAATGTCCGCGCCGCAATGTTCGGACAAATGGTTGGCTTTGGGGCTCCTCCATGTGTGCAGACACATGTGGTGACATTATGGCCTGGGGCTGTGTAGGGGAATGGAAGGATTGCTGGCTTCCCAATGACTGGACTGGACTGGACTGGCCAAGGGACTGGGTGTTCTTGCGTGGCTGGCCACAGAACTTCCAGGTGTAGATGTGGTAAGGATGATGTCCTTTCTTGGGCCTCTTGGGGGGCTATGTGCCCTGCTGGTGCCTGGTCTTGGGCTAGGTGCCCTGCTGGTGCCAGGTCTTGGGCTAGGTGCCCTGCTGGTGCCAGGTCTTGGGCTAGGTGCCCTGCTGGTGCCTGGTCTGGTCCTAGGTGCCCTGCTGTGGGGCCTGTATGGGCTTCTGGCCCTGCTTCTGGGCCTGTATGGGCTTCTGGCCCTGCTGCGGGGCCTGTATGGGCTTCTGGCCCTGCTTCTGGGCCTGTATGGGCTTCTGGCCCTGCTTCTGGGCCTGTATGGGCTTCTGGCCCTGCTTCTGGGCCTGTATGGGCTTCTGGCCCTGCTTCTGGGCCTGGATGGGCTTCTGGCCCTGCTTCTGGGCCTGTATGGGCTTCTGGCCCTGCTTCTGGGCCTGGATGGGCTTCTGGCCCTGCTGCGGGGCCTGTATGGGCTTCTGGCCCTGCTTCTGGGCATGGATGGGCTTCTGGCCCTGCTTCTGGGCCTGGATGGGCTTCTTCACCCATCAACAAGAAGAGATCCTCATGCTGGTAAGTGCCTTGCTCTGCCTTTTAAGCTCATACTGACTGATGTACTACATGTAAATGATGCGGTTGGAACAAGTTTTGTGGATCTTAATGTTTTAGAACAGGCTCCTCACACTTCATCCTCAAGGGCCGAGACAGGCCACGTTTTCACCTCTCTATGCTGATGTCCTAATTAGGGCAATTGCTCTGGCTTAGCACCAGTTAATTAACCTGTGGAGTAGCGTGGATAGCTGTCAAACCTGGCCTGTCTCGGACCTTGATGCGGATGTTTGAGGACCACTGTTTGGCTAAGACATAAAAACACAACGGCAAGCCACACACGTGCCCAAAAAGTCCGAAACCGGGCCTTCAGCGTGATTTACTAAAAAGCAATAAAACCTAAAAAATGAGGACACAGCCTATTACATTTCAAAATGGGCCATTTTAAGCCAATAACGTATTAGTCTTGCCTCCACTGGCCTGAAACTCTGTTCAAGAATTTAGGATATGCGCGCAGCCATCTGTACTCAGAAGCATCACACTTACTGAGGAGAGGTGAGTGGGATAAGGTACAGGGGGGTGGGTTATAGCTGTGCTTTGCTCAGACACAGCAGAGCTGTGGTCATGTGAAGGTCATCAGTCCAAGAATGCAGAGCAGCACACACACTTCCAGTTTGCATGCACTTCCTGTTTGCAGGCTGCCTGCAAAGATGGCATTTTACATAAGCCGCCATCTTGGATGTTAAAACCATCATAACATGCCATAGATGCAGGTAGGCTGATTTTGAATGTTGGCAATCTGTATGTACAGGGTGTGTGAAACATATAACATAAGACCAGACTGATTCAGAGTGAACGTCCGCTTTAAGGCACTCCCCAAAAATGGCTTTCACTCTAAATGTGTGTGTTAATGACATTACATTCGCAACTTCTGATGCAACACATATGGCTCTGTGTGTAAAAGTAAAAGCTCTGTGTCCATTATGTTTTTCAGATCATGCTTCAGCGCCGGTATGACTTCGCGCCCAATGTCTGTGAAAAAAGGGACATCGCCCGGGAGATCATCGCGGAAATACACCGTGTGACCAGCACCACCTTCACTCACACCCAGATAATGCAGCATTGGTCGGACCTGAAACGTCTGCACATGCCCCGGGTGCGGAGGTTTTTTGGGATCCATTTTCCAAGTAAGTACAAAGCGATTGCATGGTATATATTCCAAATTTATAAGTTATGCCTTTATTTATAATGACTTTTCTTGGCCTCCTCAGACCAGCCCCTGGACCTTACCACGTGGGCGTGGAGTCATACCCGGCCAGGCATGGGGAAGGCTCTGGTATGTCACTCTTCATGTATATGCACAAAGATATACATGCAAGCAAAAAAACTAAGTGCTCCTTTATTATGTATTTCTAGATGCTTCGGGAGCGGGTGAGGTAGTGGAGAAGGAGGCAGCAGAGATGCGTGAAGTTGATCCTGGCGAAGGTGAGTGATGTCAGCCAGACTGGGAGCCAGATATGTTGGGAATAGTGACTCTACACAACAACTAACCAAATGTCACATGTTTCTCCAGGGACTTCTTCACAGCATAGCCAGGACCAAGGTCATCCTGTTGGCCCCAACCAGCCATCTGTCGGCCACCAACAAAGTAAGTAGCCATGCCATTATTCAGAATTATGTGTTTTTGGCTAATAACACACACATAACTAAAGGCGTAGCCAATGTATAGTTAACACTTTCATGTGGGCACTTTGTTAGCTTAAAGCGGACCATAACTTGTATTAAGAGCCTAGCTAATAAGTATCCCACACACTGTACATACAGATTGCGAACATTCCAAAACAGGCTACCTGCATCTACTGCATGTTAGGAGCCTTTAAACATACAAGATGGCGGCATAGGGAATGCGCCATATTTACAGGCAGCATGGCATCCAGATTTGCCAAAGTAATGTGCTGCCATGCATTGTGGGACTGCTGACCTTTCCCTGAACCCAGCTATGCTCTGTATTACCAAAGCACAACTGTAACCTGCTCCCCTGTACTTTATCCCACTCTCCTCTCCTCATTAAGTGTTATGCTTCTGAGTCCAGATGGCGGCGCAGTAATAAAAAATGCACCAAAATGTAATTTTATCTGGTGCCGAATCATTTGTAAAGCGTTTTTGCTTTTCATTACATCATGTTGAAGGTCCGGTTTAAGGAGTTTCACTACTTACCTGTGGGAAATGCATTTACTTTATTCCTTGGAAGAATGACATATGTCATGCATTTACATGTATTTGATTAACCAAAAATCTATTCCCAGCATACAAACCGGTCTGGTACTACTATTTATGTTTATTTCTCTATTGGTTACAGGGATGAGCCCACAAACAGTGGCAGCCAAAAAAAAAGAATACAGGAGTTGGTGGCCGAGCTGATGGCCATAGAGGCGACGTTGGGGCCAACTGAAGAAGAAGAGGATTAGTGCCCTTGGTCCTGGCTAATTTTGTAAAATAGTTTTAAAATTTTATTAAAAAAATGTTTTAAAAGTTTTTATAAAAAAAAAAAAAAAAAAAATAATAACAACCTATTTTTATAAAATAAATAAGATGTTAATGCTTTAGAAATGTGTCATTTCTAATATGCGCAAAAAAATACATTTACACAAACACGAAAATACATGGTTATAAACATATAGACATATGTACATTAAGTGGTTTGGGTAAGTTTTATGCTCGAGAAAATGAAGAAGAATGCAAGCGCTAAGGGGTTTGGGTAAGTTTTAGGCTCGTCAAAATGAAGAAGAATGCAAGCGCTAAGGGGTTTGGGTAAGTTTTAGGGTCCGAGAAATGAAGAAGGTTGCAAGCGCTAAGGGGTTTGGGTAAGTTGTAGGCTCGTCAAAATGAAGAAGAATGCAAGCGCTAAGGGGTTTGGGTAAGTTTTAGGGTCCGAGAAATGAAGAAGAATGCAAGCGCTAAGGGGTTTGGGTAAGTTTTAGGCTCGTCAAAATGAAGAAGAAGGCAAGCGCCAAGGGGTTTGGGTAAGTTTTAGGGTCCGGGAAATGAAGAAAAAACCAACCGCCAAGGGGTTTGGGTCAGTTTTAGGCTCATCAAAATGAAGAAGAAGGCAAGCGCTAAGGGGTTTGGGTAAGTTTTAGGGTCCGAGAAATGAAGAAGGATGCAAGCGCTAAGGGGTTTGGGTAAGTTTTAGGCTCGTCAAAATGAAGAAGAATGCAAGCGCTAAGGGGTTTGGGTAAGTTTTAGGCTCGTCAAAATGAAGAAGAATGCAAGCGCTAAGGGGTTTGGGTAAGTTTTAGGCTCGTCAAAATGAAGAAGAAGGCAAGCGCCAAGGGGTTTGGGTAAGTTTTAGGGTCCGGGAAATGAAGAAAAAACCAACCGCCAAGGGGTTTGGGTCAGTTTTAGGGTCATCAAAAACAAGAAAAAACCAACCGCCAAGGGGTTTGGGTCAGTTTTAGGGTCCGGGAAATGAAGAAAAATCCAACCACCAAGGGGTTTGGGTAAGTTTTAGGGTCCGGGAAATGAAGAAAAAACCAACCGCCAAGGGGTTTGGGTCAGTTTCAGACTCCCGGCGGGTGCGCTCTGGGTGGAGGTGTGGGGTGGGACGCGCCGTCACGTAGCCCTTACGCTCCCCAAGCGGGGAGGCGGGCGGGGCGCGTGGTGACGTGCTCCGTCCTCGCGTCGCTTGGAGGAAGTGATCCAGCCGGGTCACGCTACGCGTCGCCTTTCGCTCGTTTTGACCCCCAGGAGGACAGCCATGTATATCGGGTGAAGTACTTTTACATACCTTCCACTAGTCCCAATCGGGCAGCCATAGCTACATGGTAGTCACTTTCATGTTAGGGTAGTAGGATTGGTTAGTTATTGGCACTTTATTCAGTCTCTTTGAGACAGGAATCACTTGTATATATTTTCACCATATATCTAATTAGCTTTTTGTAAGATTAAAGTTTAGTTTGGCACTTGGCACTTTGATATAGATTTTTATTGATAGAACTGTTATGGATATGTAATCATTAACTGCACATGTATCAAATGTTTTTGCTTTATATATATTATGACACTTATAACCACTATGCATATGATTGCATAGTGTTGCTCACAGCTATGATACTGTATCCCTAGGGACCCTTTTTATCAACTAAGAAATACTGTCCAATCATTATCCAGGGGGTCTGATTATTTTAATTGTATGTTTTTTAAAAATGTGATAAGTGTGCTCTAGCGTTGTACCAACACCCATATGTAAATAAAGGGTTCTTATTAATTTACTCAATTTCTGGTTGTTGCGGTCTAATTATACAGGTATACTTTAGGGGTGTTTTGGGTCATCCCCTTTGGGTGGAACAAGGTTTTGTATAATAGGGGGATATGGTTTAGGTCCTCTTTAAGTGCCGGCACAAATACTTAAGTATGTATATGTAGAGAGATCCCTCTTCCTGCACAATACAGACTTGTATTTTAATAGAATTTGATTAGTTTACAGCATTGGAACAGAGACACACACTATGTATATATCCCATTAGTGGGAGTTTTGAGATATTTTGATGACATGATAGGGGATTAGCATCACTGTTTTTAAATGTCTTGTGCTTTGTGTATTTGTATGTAAGTGTTTTTATGAAATTTCATGTGTAAATAAAAGTGATATATTTTTAAGGATATAGGTTTGCGAATATTTTTTGGTGCTCCCTAAGGGAGGAAGGTGTGGTTTTTTTCCATGTCCACTCCCAAACTAGTGTAAACAAATATTAACATTAATGCATACATTGCAGGGCAAAAATCCAAAATATACATGATTAAGAAGGTAGGTGACATTGTCCCCAAAACATGAGCATACATATTGCACAGGCAAAAGCAAGAAATAAACATAACTGATAGATGGGGGACCAAAGTTGAAAAATAATATTGCGGATGCTGGGCAATCAGGCAGACTGGTACCAGCTATTGTTTCATGTCTGTGCTTCAGAACAATGTAGGATGGGTTAACTTTACATGAACCATTTTCTGCTTTGTCTGAGTCCAAAACAGGTGTAAGGCGGCCCCTGCACTTTATCCCGCTCACCTCTACTCAGTAAGTGTAATGCATGTAAGCAAAGATGGCGCAGACCCTCGGCTAAAGTTACTAACAGATTGACCGAAAAGTGTGGGGAAGACTGTTTAAGACTTTTGCTCTAATTACACTTTGGAGTTGAAACAATGCAGGACAAACATTTTGGCAGCCAATGTAGTTTGGAGAATGTGATGGGTCCAGTCGGGTTTCACATGTTCCCAAGGTGATGATGAAGCCATCGTTTAAGAAAGGTGAATCCAACTAAAATCCAACCCTTACATATAAACTAAAAATATGTAATTGGACTCAACTTACCAAGGAGCCATGCACCCGCAAATTCCCCTGACTCAAACCGCCGGAATAATCCTGATCTGCGAAGGATGTAGCCAGGGTAGCCTGCGAGGACGCTAAGAAAGCGCATGTCCTGGGCCACCACTGCTTGCACATTCAGTGAGTGGCCCATTTTTCTGTTCCTGGCTAAAAAGATTTAAAAATTACATCATTAATGCTTTGAAAATTAGTCAAACGCTCACTTCTAACACCCTAAGTCAACGTTATCATCAACTAACACTAAACAGCTACCTTAAATTTAAGTGCCCACCAAAAGGAGATGTATGTTAGAGCCTTTCAAAGGTTGAGTTACTTGTTCCATTTTAAGTACACTTTCAAATGTTTGACTTGGAACAAACTGTTTGTTTTTCTAAGTGCAAAATACGGTCCATGGTTTCACATACACTCTTTGCAAGGAGGGAGGATTAGCAAGGAGGGACTGATTCCAATGAGGGAATATGTAAAAGGAGAGACTAGTAACATAGAGGGCATAATTACAAGGAGGGACTATTATCAATGAGGGATTTAATACAAGGAGGGACCAAAACAATGATGCATTATTTACAAGGAGGGACTATTATCAATGAGGGATTTAATACAAGGATGGACCAAAACAATGATGCATTATTTACAAGGAGGGACTATTATCAATGAGGGATTTAATACAAGGAGGGACCAAAACAATGATGCATTATTTACAAGGAGGGACTATTATCAATGAGGGATTTATTAGAAGGAGGGACAAAAACAAATTAAGTTATTGACCAAAGGAGGGACAAAATAAAAAAAGGAAGAATAAACTTGCCTGTATATGTACTCGTCGCAAGCAGGAGGGACAAGGGCAACGTGGGTGCAGTCAATGGCACCCATGACGTTGGGCATGTCGGTGATATTATAAAATGCCAGCTTATTTGACGATATAGTTCTATTGACCTTCAAGTTAAGAGGATTATTTCTCTTTTTTTGTATCTACCAGAAATGTGAATCCCCATTTTTTTCACCCCTACCCTTCCTTTTTATTAGTCTCCCACCCTTCCCTTTCCCCATCTTCCCCCCCCCCTTTTTTTTTTCCCTTTTTCCCTTTCCTTTTTTTTTTTCTTGTTTTTATTTTTACATTATATATTTTTTGTATCTATTACTACTTTCTTATCCACATTATATAGTGGTGAAATTAAGTGATAATTTCTTGTAGAAAAGTTGATAAGAGCAATGTTTATGCTGAAACAGAAGAATTTACTGTCTATATTATATTGCACATTGTTATCATATATGTATGTGTTGTTTTGTACATGCTTAATAAAATTATTGGAAAAGAAAATGCCAGCGTAATCGCGTTTCTGGCTACCATATCCTCAGGAAAACAAATATATTTCCGAGTTATGGTAGCCATGCCTTCCAAAAACTTGGATAGGGCGCGGCTCAGCGTAGGCGGAGAGGGCACCCAGCCTCTGGAACGAGCCGTTCGCCAAAAATTGCAGGCAGCCAAGCATCTTGGTCATACCTCAAATTGCTTGCCCCTTCCTTGTAGTGTGGGCTAACCATGGCCGCAGCTCACTATACAACTTATGGAGGGAAGCGCGATTAAGCCTGGTGAGCTCGAACAGCTCAACGTCATGCATGCCATTGATGTCCATGCGTCGCCGCCGGTGCAGTCTGGACTCTGACCTCCGGACGATCTCAATGCCAAGGAGCTGCAGATCTTCACGCTCCTCAAATGCAGTAGAATCGTCCATGCCTGCTAGTTCCGACGTCAAAATGGTCCCGTAAGTGGATCGACAGTGAAACGGCTTTATTGGGTGTTGGCCCATCGGCAATCAGCTCTCTGAATTAATCGCCAGCCCATTGCAATAACGTAAGTTTTCTGAACGGTCGAAACATTTCAGATTTGGTGGAAAAAGGCTCCCGAAATAGCGAAAAACTTCCGATTTGCTTTGGATCATCGAAAGAGCATATACGCATTTTCCCGAACGTTCGTACGAATGAAAAATGGATGAAAAAAGCAAAAAAATGACAAACACCCACCAAAAGTTTCACAGACAGCTACGGTCTGGACGAATGTGTCTCTGAATCGAGGCTAATATACAAATGTGCAGAAAAACATTTAGAAAATAAAAGGGGAGAAAACACTGAAAATCCTATACCTTATAAAGGGATACAAAGTCTTCAGCTTTCCAAGGGTTGGAGGAGCAGTGGGTCAGACACACTACGATCAAGGATCGGACCCTCTGTATGTGACCCTGAAAACAGTTTCTCCCCCTGGATTTATCCTAGATTCCAAGGGGCTGGAAGACAGATGCCATCCCCCCTGGGTGGGTGCTGGGGCCAGGCTGATATTTTACTAGCCTGGGAGCAAATTATTTGTAGTCACCCTTTTAGTTACTTTTTACTCCAAGTTGCTCCCCCCAACTTTCCTTATCAGTGGTGTTTTCTGTTTCTAGATAAGGATTTATTGCCTCTGTGTCCAGGAAGTCTTTGACATGCTGGGGGTGAGGCAGAGGGGGGATCATGACCTAAATTAAGACATTGGATGTCACACACATGAAAATACATTTTCTTTCTTACCCTGCACTCTAATTATTAACAACAAGACTCTGACTGGTCTGGTGGAGAATCTGGGAAATCCTGGTGGTCTCTAGAGACAGACCTTTTTGCATTGTATTGTATATGCTTTTATGTATATGCAGATGTGGGCAGAGGTGGGTATAATTAGGCAGATGTGAGGTAGGTAGAGGTGAGATAAGCAGAGGTAAGATTGGCTGAGGTGAGTAGAGGTCAGTAGAGGTAGGCAGAGATGAGGCGGATAGAGGGGAGATGAGGGGAGGTTGACTAAGGTAAGGCTATAAGATTTGAGGTGGGCGAAGGTGAGGTGGGCAGGGACAGACGGGAAAAGATGAGGTGGGATGAGGAGAGTAGAGGTGAGATGAGGGGGTAGAGGTGATATGAGGAGAGTAGAGGTGAGATGAGGGGGTAGAGGTGAGATGAGGTGAGCAGAGGTGAGGTGAGGTGAGGTGAAAGGGATAGAGTTGAAATGAGGTGGGTAAAGGTGAGATGAGGGGTAGAGGTGATATAAGGGGGATAGAGGTGAGATGTGGGGTAGAAATGAGATGAGGGGGGTAGAGATGAGATGAGGGGGTAGAGATAAGATGAGGGGGTAGAGGTGAGATGAGGGTGGTAGAGGTAAGATGAGGGTGGTAGAGTTGAGATGAGGGGGTAGAGATGAGATGAGGGGGGTAGAGGTGAGATGAGGGAGGTAGAGGTGAGATAAGGGGATTAAAGTTTAGATAAGGGGGGTAGAGGTGAGAAGAGGGGGGTAGAGGTGAGATGAGGGGGGTAGAGGTAGAGTAAGCAGAGGTGCCCGATTCCGGCACTGATGGCAGTGTGATCCACATGTGGCCCAATTATGTGTAAAGCAACAAAACATATTATAGGTGCAATTCCTTGTACAAAACATATTGCAGTTGTTTGATTGTATTGCCAGCTCCCTCTTCTGCCGTAGGCGCAAAATTGTACGCCTTATGGTCAATGTCGGCCAGGACGTGGGCCCCATGGTGTCAGCCATATTGAGTAAGTCAGCTGTTTTCCTTGCATGCAAAAGCCTACAAAGTGTTTTTTTTTTTTTCTCCGAAGGGAGGGCAATCACATAAAGCCTTCAAGTGAGAAATGATGTTCAGAAGAAAAGCCAATTTTAGTATCCATGATGGTTTCTAAATCTGCGGCAGCATTTTCTCCAGCCCAGCGGGGGAGATCAGCTGGCTCTGCTCGAACATAAAATGCCTCAATCCATCTCGCCGGTCTGCTTTTATGTCTCATGGAGATAAAATCAGCTCCTCTGAAGCTTATTAGCGTTAACCTTGCCACATCCTCTGCACCCTCTGGCTGGCACTCTCTTAGCAGGACACACACCTAATCCAGGAGACCATCTGGATGACCAGCTGGGTCTTTCCACTTTCATAGGGTCGCTAGGATTCTCTGAAACCTTTTCTGATCCACTTCTTCTCTCATTTAACCCCAAGAGGAAGAGTCGGTGCAGAAATTACTGACATATCTACCGAGATATCAGAATGGTCAATCATAAGTGGAATTCCAGAATATATCTATAGGGATCCTGAAGAAGAACTCCAACCATTATACATGCAGGTAGCATTATACAAGTAAGAGAAACTTGTATGTTCCTAAATAAGAATTCCTTTAAATGTGGGTAAAATCGTGACTGGTGCTGTGCAATAAAACCAATATGCACCAAAAGCAGGGCCAGCTCTAGGCTTTTTTGGGCCCTTGGGCAAGAGAGTCTTAGTGGGCCCCAATGTGTCACATGCCTAATCATGACCTTTTAGCCCTATTACCTCTGCTGCTGATCATCCTCCAGTCTCACTGCCTTCAACAATGCCCCCAACCATCCTCTTGTTCTTGTCTCCTTCTCCAATGCCACTGAGGAGTCTACCACAGTTGCCAATCATCTTCTGTTCCTCATCTTCTGAACTGTCACAATTTCCCCCTCATTCCTCACCTTTTTCATTGCCACTGATGATCCTCTGCTCCTAAGGTGAGCTGGGAGCAGGTTTGCATAATGGACAACCAGCTCACCAGCCCGGTAGGAGAATCCTCCCAGTAGAATGAGTCAGAGACCCTGCACATGTTGGCATGTGTCATGGACGTGTGAGGCAAGTGGGATTAGTGGGTGTAACTAGGATGAGTTGGAGGATATTTAAAGTTCTTAGGTTCTTAAAGTGGAAAATTAGACCTTTTCTGATGTTTCTCTCCGATAATCCCTAAACCCTCCAGCAGTGCATTTTGTATGTCAGCGTTATCTTAAACGCTGACATTCTGCTGAATTCCACCCCCTCCCCACCCTTAGCCATCATTGAATGATGGCAGGATACTTACCTCTTCACTGACTGCTGCTCAAATCCCGCGTGCTGCTGCGCCCAGTGTCATTGCGATGACACGGCACATGCACAGTATCTGTGGGGAAGCCTCCAGCTTCCAAGATGCCACTGCCCTACGGAGGATGACGAGGGAGAGGAGGGTTGCTGAGTGCGATGTGACTGGAGAGGTACGTTTTTAATTGTTAAGTGCTAAACCAGAGGGGCAGGGGGACGAGCAAGCCAGATTTGGGGAGTTTTTCTTAACGGTTAACGCTAGACTGGCACTAATGCTCCACAAATTCAAGCCGTTACAACACTATTTTATTTAATGGGTATCAAAAGTTATTCTGGCACTTACAGATATTAAATACACTCTAAACATATATAAAATTACACAGCCTCTCACAGCCACACTTGCATCCCAATCATTCCCCGCACACTCAGCAGCTATAGTAAAACTGGGTTAACTCCACGTTGGCCATCTCTGAAAGAAGATAGTGCACCAATATAGGTCCCAGCACTAGCACAGCAGCAGAATTCTAGTGGAATCCCAGTTCAGGGTGAATGATTGATCACATGTCCCTTATATCGTCATGCTCGGTGGGTTCACTTTAAATGCTATTTTCAGGGATCTTATATGGGTTAATAGTCCTGCCGCCACATAGTCGTTGCCGAAGGTTGCGTGGCTGGGCGCAGTGATCTCCCCTATCCATTCAAATGTACCTGGCGCCAAGACGGTTCCTTAGCAGCCTCTAGCAACCGAGTGTCCCACTGCTCACTGTATACACAGGTATCAGAATATCAGCCAGCTGCTCACGCACGCAGCTCCTCCCCGCCAAGGAAACAAATAACAGGGCACCGCTTGTACTTAGCACTATCTCGTAGCTTCGCTTCCAAAAGATTAGGCTGTAAATCCGGTATGCCAATCCGGATGAAGGGGGAGGGGGCTAGACATCCATCCCGCACTATATCGCCAGCCGGCGTTGTGTGCGTTAGTTGCTGTGCAGCTACTTCCTCATGTTGCGCGCTGTCAGTATGCCAGGGTGCGGTGGAGTGGGGAGGTAGGTGGGCCGGCCGTCCGCCGACACGTGTTTCACTCCGTGTGCCGGAGTTTCGTCAGTGAGTGGGATGGAAGTGTGGCTGTGAGAGGTTGCATGAGGGGGCCCCCGTTTTTTAAGTCACAATTTTTATGTAATTTTATTTATGTTTAGAGTGTATTTAATATCTGTAAGTGCCAGAATAACTTTTGATACCCATTAAATAAAATAGTGTTGTAACGGCTTGAATTTGTGGAGCATTAGTGCCAGTCTAGCGTTAACCGTGTGTAAGTGTGGCATTAGTGATTTAATTTGGTTAGCTAGACGCCAGGAATTCTGGTCGTGTACATGCATGCAATAGAGTGGATCTCCCCTTCATTTTATGTTTTTCTTGGTATTTCTGAGTTTTTATTAACTCCCCAATTTGGATTCAAATAGGGCCATCTGGCTGAACTGGCCCTTTAAAAGTTGGTTCTAAAGTGGGCAACAAAGCAAATGTAGTTAAGGAGCCAGGAGTTGGGAGGTTCGGAAGATTTGTGGTAGCCCCAAGTAAATTCCAGCAGGAACATGATCCTGAGCCACCTAACCCCTAAGATTGAAGTTAAGAAGTATAAGATGTGTAATATCTGTAACAGACCATTTGCTTGATGCAGAGCCTCCCCGTTCAGCTATCCCGTGCGTTTTCCCGTTGGTTTGGGGCTTTGATCGGGTCAGGAAAGGGTGCTACGTTGATTTTAGTGTGCATTTATGCGCTCAGGTGTGCGCTCAGCCGCCTTTCCGATTGTCGGCTCGCACAAGGCTTTTTCCCGGGAAAACGGACGCCTGGTTCATTGGTCCGTTTTTTCAGTGATGCAGAGCCTTGATTTCCGATTGAAATCACCCTAATAAAACGGGGCCACCGAGCCTTCCCTTACGGGCAGTCAGAGCAGCCGTATTTGCACTCGGGCAATAATATGCAGTCCTCTGTTGGAGCACATCAGCGGCGCCAGCTCCGCGGTCTTGTCCTGCTGAGTATGGCAGAAACCAGGCTGCACCGCACGCCTTTGGACATCGATGGCATGAGTATTTGTTATATTTTTGGGGGGGGGTCCTTTTTACAGGGTCTACCTAATTTATTTTTTATTGCCTGTGTGCAGGAACTGGAAGATGGGACATTGCATAAATGTGCAGGCACTGGCTGGCCCTGAATTGGTTTTTGGGAGTCGTTTTGCTGGCTTTCCATGCTCGACGCATGATGCGCACCTCTTGAGGAGTTCCTGCCTAGATGAGCGATTCAAATCTGGCGATCTTTTTGGTGGCTGGCTACTGGGTATGTGTATGAAACTTGTATTGGTTGCCCACCCTGTCTGACTGTGTTTTTTCCCTTAACACACTATTTTGTAACAATTTTCGTAGTATATTTTGAGCCTAATTATTGAGCTACAAATTAAATGGGTTAAGTGATTGTACCCTATTGCGTCATGTTCTTGCCCTCTTATGTAAGTAGTATTCCCCATACTTTTTTAATGAGTGTACAGGTTGGATGTGCATGTAGTCTCATTAGAAATGTCCTTTCCTCCCACCCTACCCCGCTCACCTATTTGTCCCTCTTTTCTATTGTTGCAATGCACACTTTTTTTTTTTTTTTTAATCTATTTATTTATTTTTTTGGGTTTGGCAGGAGACTCTGGCTATCCTTTTCTCCCCTGGCTGATGACCCCCATCCTGCACCCATCTTCACAGGCAGAGGAGCGCTACAATACTGCCCCCAGGAGGACTCGCTCTGTGGTGGAGCGAGGCTTTGGTCTCTTGAAGATGAGGTTCCATTGTCTTGATTAGACTGGGTGGGCACTACAATAGATGGCTGCAACGGTCCTAAAACTAATCATGGCTTGTGGGCTACTCCACAACCTTTAGTTTCAGATGTCCCCATCCCTCCTTTTTATTGCACCCAAAGTGGCACCGCGCAAACCATCCATGCACAACTATTGTTTAGTGTTTTTTCAGAGACCAAACTTTTTTTTTTTGTTATTTTTTTTATTTTACCAACAAATTTTGGTGTGTCATTTGGTTTTTTTTGGAACAAAAGAAAAATTACACGTGGGGTAAGAAAATGTATTCCCCAAAAATTAGTGGTATGTTGGGGTGCATGGTGCATGGTGACGCGGAATGATGTTGTGCCTGCAAATTGGCTGCAATGTGGGCAAGGCTTTGATTAATCTCATATGGCTGGTTAGGGCAGAGATATTTCTGTTTAACCCTTTTGTTGCCAAGCCCGTAACACCTACGTGCTGGCTTGGCTGGGCCTTAAGTGCCATGAGACCCCTTATACCAGTTCACAAGGCTGGGGGGGTGGCAAGTCACCTGCCCTAGCGGGTGGCTTGCCATTAACCCCCGCACCCCCATTACCTGCCTCCCCAAAGGCCAGGGGGGGGCAGAAGAGCCCGGGCCCACATAGGCTATGTGGGCTCGTAGGCTGCAGGGTGGGGGGGCCACCAAAGCTGGCCCCCCCACTCTGTGCCTACAAGCCCCCATAGCTGGTCCCGGGCTGGTTACTTTGGGTAAGGGGGACCCCACGTCATTTTTTTTTTTGGATTTTTAAGGGTTTTTAACCCTTAAAAATCCAAAAAAAATGGGGTCCCCCTCCCCGGGAAGGGGGACCCTATGTCATTTTTTTTTTTAATTAACCATTTGTCATCCAGCAGCTATAAAAGGCTTCTGGGCAGGAAAGGGTGTCTACCTATACATATGTGGTATCGCTGTAACCGGGAGAAATTGGGGTTTCTCACGCAATAAGATTTTATTGACAAACTTACATTTTTTATTACAAAAAAACTCTACAAATTGTAAAAAAATATTTTTTTTAAATTTTTTTTCACACATTTCACCCAAAAAAATTGAAAATACACCTAAAAAATACAAACAAGACATTTCATGTTAAAGCCCAGACTCTGTTGAAAAAAACAATATATAATTTTCCTGGGAAATCCCTGGAAATCCTTTCAAAAATGACAGTTGAATATGTGTAGCGCAAAATAGTGAAACATCGTCTGGCAACAGGGAGTGGCAAATGCTGCAGGTAGGCTGGCAGCGAAAGGGTTAATACCTCTAATTGGGCGTTGAGGTTTGTGAGTTGGGTGCACACAGTCTCATTGAATTGCTGTGTTGTCGCCGAAAATGCTATATTTTCCTGCCTCCATGCTTCCTCCAAAATTTGAAGTTGCCTTCTTTGGGAAATATGGCATCTGGACTGGGTTGGAGCAGTGGGACGGGTGGTTGGTTCTGGTTCAGAAGGTGGTTGTGGATGTGGTGGTTGTGCCGGGGTTGACTGCGTTGCTGCCACTTTTGCCGTAGTGGTTAGTGACATATGTGGGGTGTCCTCCTCCAAATCTCTTACATGGTCGATGATGGGTGGGCTTCCTGTGGTCTGTAAAGAAATATAGGTTCCTTTTAGTTTATTTCTGTCCACAAAAGCTCTCAAAGATCAATGTTAAAAGCACACACCAATGACCATTGACTTACCTCATCGCAATCCACAATTTGGGTTTGTGGTGTAGAATCCTGGTGTGCCCTTGGCCTCGGTGCTAACGCAGGGGTTTGGGTGCCTGGTGTGTCCTGTTGACTTGGTCCTTAGAATGTAGATTTGAAGATTAGCTAAATGGCCAAGTACAGTGTGTTGTGTAGCCTAACACTGCCTTATTGAACTTTTTGTAATAGGCCATGGCAAATTCAGACTCACCTTGGGACCTCACATTCCGGTCTGTGTCTTGTGCCTCTGCCAGGCCCTGGATGCTGGCCAGGTGTATGTATGTATATACATGTTCCTCGGCGGGTGTAAGTATTATTTTAGTGGGTAAGCCACCCCCTGTCTGTTGGCTGGGGAAGATTAAATCACACCTAATAAGTGTTACATCCTTTTAACAATGCGACTACAAATGCATTTAATTTGCCCTTTACCTCTGCTCCACCCCCTGTCTGTTGGCTGGGGAAGATTAAATTACACCTAATAAGTGTTACATCCTGTTACCAATGCGACTAAAAATGCATTTAATTTGCCCTTTACCTCTGCTGACGGCGCATGTCCATTTTTTTTTTTACTGTAGTATTTCAGGTCCCCAAATTTCCTTTTGATTTGTTGAATATCTCGCCTGACAGATCCCACACTATTTACTTGGCGGCAAATATTCGTCCAGATCTCCAGCTTAGCCTGCTTAGTGGTTGATTTGGAGGTCCTGCCAAATAGGGCATCATAATGCTCACAAACTGCATTTGCCACAGCCATGCTTTGAGCATCGCAAAAACATGCAGTTAGGGAGCCACGGCGTAGTTGTCGGCCACATGGGTGTGTGGTGTCCCCTGCATCTGTGGAAATTGATGGTTGGCTATCTGGTGAGTCGTGTGTGGTTCTGGGGCTTATGGGGGAGGGTGATGTTGTGTGTGTGCTGCTATGGCTTAATGTCTGGGTTCCTGTTGAGCTATCAGATGTGGAGCTGCATGTGGAATGTGAGGTACTGGAATTGGGAGAACCAGAGGGTTGAGGTGGAGGGGTGGGTGACCTTGGTGGGGTGGTGGGTTTGGCAATACGCTTTCCCTTGCTGATGTGTTTTGTTTTGTGGGTATGCTTGGTGTGTTGAGGCTGAGGATGCTGCAGGGTCTTACTCGATTTGGCACCCTTGTGTTGTCGTGTTTTTTTGGCAGGTGGTGGTGAATGGGTTAATGTCTCCTTGGTCCTGCGTTTTTTTGAATGTGCCTGTGTGTGTGGAGTATCCAGCGTTTTAGTTGGGGCATGTTCTGCCTGTGTCTGGTGCCTGTTCTTCTGTCTTTTGGAGGATGAGGCATGTGTGCGGCTGCTATGTGCCTCGGGCCTTGGTTGCCTATTTTTGCTCCCTTTAGGTCTGCCCATATTGATATGGTATCCAACACAGAGCTGAGTGCCTTGTGCTTTAAATATGTTTCCCTTGTGGGCGTGGTCAACAGCGGGTGCGCGCCTGCGCGCACGCACGCACGTCACCGCGGGGGAACGTCAGAGCTAGACCAGGAAAAGGCAGAAAATATTTCGCCCGCAATCTTTACCCAGGAGCAGGACGACATCATCATGGATGTGAGTATGCGAGCGTGCGTTTATGTGCGCGCACACATTCCTTATAATAAAAAAAAAACAAAGCACAAGAAT
The DNA here is from genome assembly GCA_027917425.1 of Gastrophryne carolinensis. NCBI lineage: Eukaryota > Metazoa > Chordata > Amphibia > Anura > Microhylidae > Gastrophryne > Gastrophryne carolinensis. Next base: position 120,944 of record JAQIHN010000119.1, read on the forward strand.
AGTCTGAAACAACTTAGTTTGTCACGTTAAATACAAGCCCACCTTAGTTTAACTCATGTACGCAGCTACAAACTAGGCTAGATGCAGATAGAAGAACTAGGGCAATGTGAGGCAGCAACAGGTTAATAAAGTGACTTTAGTTAGGCCAGGAAACTTGGTAATGTATTTGGTGGATTAATGGTGGGTCCTTGTATCTTTTTTTTACAGATGATGCTGAGGAATCACTACGACTTCCTGCCGTCAGATTATGAGAAGCGGAGGTTGGCCCTGGCGGTGGTGGACGCGATCGCGCGCCGATCACAAACCACCTATACCTTCACCCAGATCGCCCAACACTGGTCTGATTTGAAACGAAGGCAGAAGCACCGGGTGAGGCGTTACTTCGCCAAACATTTCCCATGTAAGTGTTTAAAATGTAAATGCACCTATAACCCTGGCATTGCCTGGGCGTGGTTTTATGATTGTGTTTGGATTTCAGCACATGAATGGAATATGCGCTTCCGCCCCACCCGGACCAGGACACGCAGCCCAGTGTTGGGCGAAACAGGTGAAGGTGTAGGTGGTCCACCGCCAGTGGCAACGGCCACCCCCTCCTCTGTAAGTGACTCGGAGGAGCCGCTGGACCTCAGCATGCAGGGGAGGGGGGAATCTGACGGCAGGGAGTCGAGCCTAAATGAGCCTCAACCTGACTCCGGTAAGGAAAATATAGTTAGAGATGTGCTAATACATGCATTAAATACATATACTCATGTGCACTATTGTAAGTTGTAGATTCAGACGTCGCAGGGACATCCCAAGGGATGAGCGAGGAAGGGGGCGACGAGGAAGAGGTGGCTGGGGAAGGTGAGTAGATTGATACCTAGAAGCCTAACTTAATATGATATTCATGATACAACAACAGTCTCTAATATCAGTGTGTTTGTCATCCAAACAGATTCACAGCAGCAACCCAGGGAGGAAGAAAGGAGACGCCCCCGACGCAATGTGCGCCCCAAACATTGTAAGTGTTTTTTTATTTGGTCAAATTAAATGAACTAACAATTCCATTGCCAAAAACATCGCCCAAAAAAAAAACAAAAATATTTAAAAAAAAAGCCCTTAAAGCGGACCTTCACTCTGAATAAGAGTCTATCTTATATGTTTCCCACACCCTGTACATACAGATTGGCCACTTTAACATTCATCCTACCTGCACCTAGTGCATGTTATGAGCCTTTAAACATCCAAGATGGCTGATTATGGAAGCCGCCATCTTATCAGGCAGCCTGCAAAAAGGAAGTGCCTTGTAACTGTGCTGCTCTGCATTCTGAGATTGCTGACCTTTTCAAGAGCACAGCTCTGCTCTGTGTGAGCAAAGCACAGCTATAACCCACCCCCTGTACCTTATCCCACTCTCCTCTCCTCAGTAAGTGTGATGCTTCTGAGTCAAGATGGCGGCGCCCGTATCCTAAATTCCAGAACAAAGTTGCAGGCCAGTGGGGGAAAGAATAATAAGTTAGTGACTAAAAACTTTTAAAATATTAGTTTCAAATGCTGCGGTCTGGTATTTGAAGAGTTTGGCCTTTTCATTAAATCACGCTGAAGGTCCGGTTTAAAAAGGGCCCCCAAAAAATCACGCAAAACCAAACCATAAAAACAATGCTAAACTAATGTTGTTTTTCATTCACAGATCAAAGAAAACGACATGCTCCAGACCCCGAGGCCTAATTTGTGGGAATTGTCCTGAGAATTAGAATATTTTATTTTTAAAAAAATACCAAAATTTTACTCTTAAAAAAATGTAAACAAGGTTTTAATAAAAACAAAAAAAAAATGGGTGTGTTGTCTTTCCTGCAAATGTACAATCACACAACATCATCACACATTTACATGACACAAAAGGTTTAGATATAGGCCAAAAAATAAGAAAAACTATCAAACAATTACGGTAAGCATTAAAGGCAAGGAAGAAGGAACACAAAGGAGATTAAGGTATGCATTAATGGCAAGGAAGAAGGAAGACAAAGGAGATTAAGGTATGCATTAATGGCAAGGAAGAAGGAAGACAAAGGAGATTAAGGTATGCATTAATGGCAAGGAAGAAGGGACACAAAGGAGATTAAGGTATGCATTAATGGCAAGGAAGAAGGGACACAAAGGAGATTAAGGTATGCATTAATGGCAAGGAAGAAGGAACACAAAGGAGATTAAGGTATGCATTAATGGCAAGGAAGAAGGGACACAAAGGAGATTAAGGTATGCATTAATGGCAAGGAAGAAGGGACACAAAGGAGATTAAGGTATGCATTAATGGCAAGGAAGAAGGGACAACCAAAAATAAATGTGACAATATATATGTGTCAAATTGGCATTTGGTGCCATATGTAAATTCCAATGGAGGTTTAGGGATGTGCGCTTGCGTGTAGCCAGATTGGCAACTGAATAGCCATGGAGATGTAAGTATACTTGAAAAAACCAACAAAATGAAAGGTCAAATACGACGGAAGGCAAGCAGGTATGTTCAAAAACCAAGGAAAAAACAGGGAAAAACGGGCCGCCCGTGTGAACGGGAACGGAAGCCCCGATCAAATTGAAGGCACCCGAGAGAGCAAAGAAAACTTCCCGAGTGAAGTCAAATTGACGGATCAGTTAGGGAGCCATTCCGACAGAGGCTCTGCATCACATTTGAGCCACGATTCAAACGGGACCCCCGGACAATCGGAAGGTTTTAAGGTCAGTTCAGGGGAGGCTCTGCATCAGGCCAATTGTTCCGTTTTTTTCAGTGATGCAGAGCCTTGCTTTCCGATGGGAATCAGCCTAATCAAAGGGGGCCGCCGAGCCTTCACTTACGGGCAGTCAGAGCAGCCGTATTTGCACTCGGGCAATAATATGCAGTCCTCTGTTGGAGCACATCAGCGGCGCCAACTCCGCGGTCTTGTATGGCAGAAACCAGGATATCGACGGCATGAGTATTTGTTATATTTTTGGGTTGTTTTTTTTTGTACTTTTTACAGGGTCTACCTAATTTGTTTTTTATTGCCTGTGTGCAGGAACTGGAAGATGGGACATTGCATAAATGTGCAGGCAGTGGCTGGCCCTGAATTGGTTTTTGGAAGTCATTTTGCTGGCTTTCCATGCTCGACGCATGATGCGCACATCTTGAGGAATTCCTGCCTAGATGAGCGATTCAAATCTGGTGATCTTTTTGGTGGCTGGCTACTGGGTATGTGTATGAAACTTGTATTGGTTGCCCACCCTGTCTGACTGTGTTTTTTCCCTTAACACACTATTTTGGAACTATTTTGAGCCTAATTAGTGAGCTACAAATTAAATGGGTTAAGTGATTGTACCCTATTGCGTCATGTTCTTGCCCTCTTATGTAAGTAGTATTCCCCAGACTTTTTTAATGAGTGTACAGGTTGGATGTGCATGTAGTCTCATTAGAAATGTCCTTTCCTCCCACCCTACCCCGCTCACCTATTTGTCCCTCTTTTCTATTGTTGCAATGCACACCTTTAAGTGCCTTGTGCTTTAAATATGTTTCCCGTGTGGGCGTGGTCAACAGCGGGTGCGCGCCTGCGCGCACGCACGCACGTCACCACGGGGGAACGTCAGAGCTAGACCAGGAAAAGGCAGAAAATATGTCGCCCGCAATCTTTACCCAGGAGCAGGACGACATCATCATGGATGTGAGTATGCGAGCGTGCGTTTATGTGCGCGCACACATTCCTTATAATAAAAAAAAAAACAAAGCGCAAGAATAGTCTGAAACAACTTAGGCCCTTATTCATCAAGTGATAGCGCCAGGTAGTGTCTCACTAGCGCCAGGTAGTGCCAGCTATCGGCGGCTACCGACTCCAGAACGCCCGGCGGCGGACACAATCACGCATTTATCACGCTAAATGAGGCTAGCACCGGCAAGAGCGTCAGCTAGCGCAGGATTCATCATGTAGCCGACTGCAACGAACAGCGCCGCTGCTAATCCCATCACAGCGCCAGGTATGACCTATCGCTACCTGGCGCTCTCCCATACATTTCAATGGCAGACACTGCAATGTTTTTTTTAAGTGGTTTTTGTGTTCTTGTCCTTTGGCAAAAATTCAACACGGGTTGTTTCGGATATGTTTGATTAATCTGTCTTGTTTTTATTGTTTTTTTGATGACACATTTTTACACTGGAATGTTGTGAGTGAAATCTAAAATGCATCTCCTCCCACAAAACACATTAGGCTCAAAATAGCTTGCTTTCACAACACACATGGCTTGTAAAGCTACTTTTTAGTCAGTCATGTTTGGCGCTCATGTTCGCTCATTGAAATTGTCAGCGCCCAAGCTATTCGGCAGCCCTGTCCTTGATGAATCTGTGGTGGTCAGAGTTTGTGCAGTCGCTGTTTTGATTCGCTATGTGGCGGCGCTAGCGTCGCTGTGCTGCGCTGTGCTGTTCATACATGTGCCTTTCTGGCATTTTCCCTGAATTCACTTGCAGCGACCCCAGTCGTTCTTAATGAATACACTGTAGTTGTGAGCGTGCATGTCCACATTCTGCTGGATTTGTTCAGGCGTACAAGCTCATAACAACCCGTTATGCATTCTCCTGTGTGCAACATTATCATGTAGTTGGATAGTTTGCTTGTGTTATTATTTTATGAAGGACTAAGATTGTTATTTGTAAGCAACCAGCTTTGTTTTTTCTCTGACCTATGCATTACAGGATATTGAACACCCAGCTAATTCAAGCTAATAATTAATGGCGTCTTTGCCAATAGCTTGTTGTAATGCGTAAAAATCCTCTTTCCGCCACTTAGCTTGCACATAGTGGATATTAGCTAGTTCCCGGTGCGCTGATTTTTTTTTTTATTTGTCTGTCGCTTTTGTCATATCCACTTCCGGTTTCCTCCTTTGCGTTTCAAAGCAACATAAAGCTAAAAATAAATAGCGCTTTGTCCAATAGCTTGTTGTAATGCGTAAATCTACTATTACCGCCACTTAGCTTGCAGATAGCGGATATTAGCTAGTTCCTGGTGCGCGGAGTTTATTTATTTTTTTTGGTCTGTCGCTTTCGTCATATCCACTTCCGGTTTCCTCCTTTGCGTTTCAAAGCAACATAAAGCTAAAAATTAATGGCGCTTTGTTTAATAGCTTGTTGTAATGCGTAAATCTACTATTACTGCCACTTAGCTTGCACATTGCGGATATTAGCTTGTTCCTGGTGCGCGGAGCGTTTTTTTTTTTCCTGTAGCTTTCGTCATATCCACTTCCGGTTTCCTCCTTTGCGTTTCTACCATGATGCCTAGGCGACGTGTTCTGCGCCTCCCCAGCTCCTCCTCTGAATCTGGCCCCCCCACCCCTCCCCCACCTCCCCCACCTACCTCACCTCCCCCACCTAACCCCCCTCCACCCCCCCCGGGCATGAGAAAAAAAAACGCAAGAGGGTGGATAGCCGCGTAAATGGCCAGGTGGTCAAAGTGAGTATGTTTATCTTGGATTATATGTTTAATCTGTTCTCAGTATAAATGTTTAGGCCATTGGTCTGATGTCATGTATTGATAATTGTTTTATTTTTCATTTCTCATAGGATTTCTGCATCCACCAATATGATTATGCTCGTGGGGGCAAGAAGAGAATAGCCCTGGAGGTGAAGGCCACAGTGTCCCGGCGCTTCCACACCAACCTAAGTGTCCGATCCATAATGCAAAAATGGTCGGACTTCAAGCGCCGGGACCCTGAAGGCGTGTACCGCCTATATGATGCCTACGCTTCAGGTAAGTTGAAGTTTATGCTATGTTTATACTTTTTAAAAAATAATATTCTAAGCTGTGTCCATTTTGGGTATTAATATTAATTCTTTTCATTCACCCCCTCAACGTGGGAAGGGATTCCTCCCCCGAACCAGACAGGCGGACTCGGGGGAGTCATCGGGGGAGGGTCCTTCTCGCGGGTCCTATTTAGAGGACCCAGGGGAGGAAGGGGATGACGCCCCAGAGGAGTGTGCTGCTGGGGGGGCTGGCAGGATCAAGCCTCAGCTCCTCACACTCTGACTCTGAGGAGTCTCAACAGCCAAGGGGCCACTCTCAAGTGGGGAGTCCAAGTGGGGTGGAAGTAATGGACTCTCCCACACTCCCTGAAGGAGCAGGGAGTGAGAGGGAGGAGGGTGGCCCTTTGGCTGGGGGATCTTCAGAGCAGAGTGTGAGGAGCCGAGGCTCCCCGCCTCCTCCTCAGAGCCCTCCCTGGGCTTCAAGTGGCAGCTCATCCCCTGGTGAGTGCACATTTAGTCAGTGTTAGTCTGTGACAGGTTTCATATGGCCATTTGTACTTAGCCCTTGCCATTCCTCTCTAATTTGCAGGGCATCATATAGGCGGCACCTCCAGGAGCTTTTGGCAACGCCTTCTCCACAGGCATAGTCATGGTAAGTGTTTGTTGTTATCCCTCACATTCCCTATGTTATGACATTCCTTAAAGTGGACCAACACCCATTGTTGATTGTGCTTGGAATCTCTAAGCTTCCCTGCCCAATCACCTCCCTCACCGCGTGCCGCCCCCCCAAAATCCCACAAACTCCTTAGCTCATTGGGGGTGGCAGAAGCCACCGCCGCAGCCTCCTGCGTGCCCCTCTAGATGCGTGTGCGCCTGCGCTCTCCGTTTCATAATGGCCTGCGCGTGCACACGCACTGGAGGAGTGATGCGCGGAAGGCAGCGGCGGCGGACGGTGTCTCACTCAAATTGTTGGGCCCTGCCAAAGTGGACCAAAACACAGGATAGTATCAATCCTGGGTCTTGGCCCACTTTTAACATACACATGTTTCCTGGTCCATAGGCCAAGCTGGTTTGATAATGTACATTAACATCACAAGCCCCACTACAGTGCAATCCAACTGCCAACCACCCCTATGTTTCAGCCCACACCATGGGGGCTAGCAAATGTGTTATTTTTGTAAGTTGTTCCGGCTAACACATGTTGCACACTATTAACATTCTACAATCAACTGCAAATTAGTCCTTACCATTGCACTGTCAAGGTTATAGGCACATTATCTTTATGTGTCCATGTTGCAACCAAAAATAATTTACATGAACTCATGGACCAGGAAATATGCTATGTCGGACAACATGTGTGTAACCATGCAAGCATTTGTTTTTGCAGACTCCATAACCAGATGGCTGACAAATAGTCATGTGTCATTGGCCCACTAATGTTGCTTTTCTATTTTGCTTTCTCCTGACAGATGTTGCCACGCAGACGGAGCCGGTGTACATCACCACCACACCTCCCGGGACGGCCAGCAGCATGGGCCTCAGCCACAGCTGCGATGGTGAGTACATCCCACTTCATATGCCTAAAGACTTGTGACCCCTATGTCTTATAGTAAATTCTGGAGACATTTACAATGTACCTATGTGTTTTCTAAACACACATCTAGGTTACATGTGTTTGGCCAACAATCCTACATGCATGTCTGCATGCTTGATTGTTGGCTCACATTCTTGATTTTGCCACATCGAGGTAAATTGTGGTTTCTACCCAACCAAATTGGCCTGCTAAGGTGGTGACTAGAGATGAGCGAACTTTTGAAAAATTCGATTCGACTGATTCGCCGAATTTTCCGACAAAAATCGTTTCGACCCGAATAAATTCGCGACGAATCGCTATTAAAAACGGCTATTTCTGAGCCTCCTACAGCCTCAATAGGGTTGTAAACCATTCAGCCTTGCTGTAACACGCACAGGATGCGTGCTGGGTTAGTTAAATAATACTTTGAAGAAATATCACATGCAGATCAGAGGCATCGCTAATAGAATCGCAGAGCGGCACAATTGCAGAGAGTTGAAGTGGCATCACTATGAGGGGCAGAAGGAGCCCAAATATACACTGGAGTTGGCCTCAGGAGCCCAAAAATTGGATGAATCACACCCTGGAGTTGGCAGGAGTTGGCAGCAGCAGCAGCAGGAGCCCAAATATACACTGGAGTTGGCTTCAGGAGCCCAAAAATTGGATGAATCACACCCTGGAGTTGGCAGGAGTTGGCAGCAGCAGCAGCAGGAGCCCAAATATACACTGGAGTTGGCTTCAGGAGCCCAAAAATTGGATGAATCACACCCTGGAGTTGGCAGGAGTTGACAGCAGCAGCAGCAGGAGCCCAAATATACACTGGAGTTGGCTTCAGGAGCCCAAAAATTGGATGAATCACACCCTGGAGTTGGCAGGAGTTGACAGTAGCAGCAGCAGGAGCCCAAATATACACTGGAGTTGGCCTCAGGAGCCCAAAAATTGGATGAATCACACCCTGGAGTTGGCAGAAGTTGGCAGCAGCAGCAGCAGGAGCCCAAATATACACTGGAGTTGGCTTCAGGAGCCCAAAAATTGGATGAATCACACCCTGGAGTTGGCAGGAGTTGACAGTAGCAGCAGCAGGAGCCCAAATATACACTGGAGTTGGCTTCAGGAGCCCAAAAATTGGATGAATCACACCCTGGAGTTGGCAGGAGTTGACAGTAGCAGCAGCAGGAGCCCAAATATACACTGGAGTTGGCCTCAGGAGCCCAAAAATTGGATGAATCACACCCTGGAGTTGGCAGGAGTTGACAGTAGCAGCAGCAGGAGCCCAAATATACACTGGAGTTGGCCTCAGGAGCCCAAAAATTGGATGAATCACACCCTGGAGTTGGCAGGAGTTGACAGTAGCAGCAGCAGGAGCCCAAATATACACTGGAGTTGGCCTCAGGAGCCCAAAAATTGGATGAATCACACCCTGGAGTTGGCAGAAGTTGGCAGCAGCAGCAGCAGGAGCCCAAATATACACTGGAGTTGGCTTCAGGAGCCCAAAAATTGGATGAATCACACCCTGGAGTTGGCAGGAGTTGACAGTAGCAGCAGCAGGAGCCCAAATATACACTGGAGTTGGCCTCAGGAGCCCAAAAATTGGATGAATCACACCCTGGAGTTGGCAGGAGTTGACAGTAGCAGCAGCAGGAGCCCAAATATACACTGGAGTTGGCCTCAGGAGCCCAAAAATTGGATGAATCACACCCTGGAGTTGGCAGGAGTTGGCAGCAGCAGCAGCAGGAGCCCAAATATACACTGGAGTTGGCTTCAGGAGCCCAAAAATTGGATGAATCACACCCTGGAGTTGGCAGACGTTGGCAGCAGCAGCAGCAGGAGCCCAAATATACACTGGAGTTGGCTTCAGGAGCCCAAAAATTGGATGAATCACACCCTGGAGTTGGCAGGAGTTGGCAGCAGCAGCAGCAGGAGCCCAAATATACACTGGAGTTGGCTTCAGGAGCCCAAAAATTGGATGAATCACACCCTGGAGTTGGCAGGAGTTGACAGCAGCAGCAGCAGGAGCCCAAATATACACTGGAGTTGGCTTCAGGAGCCCAAAAATTGGATGAATCACACCCTGGAGTTGGCAGGAGTTGACAGTAGCAGCAGCAGGAGCCCAAATATACACTGGAGTTGGCTTCAGGAGCCCAAAAATTGGATGAATCACACCCTGGAGTTGGCAGAAGTTGGCAGCAGCAGCAGCAGGAGCCCAAATATACACTGGAGTTGGCTTCAGGAGCCCAAAAATTGGATGAATCACACCCTGGAGTTGGCAGGAGTTGACAGTAGCAGCAGCAGGAGCCCAAATATACACTGGAGTTGGCCTCAGGAGCCCAAAAATTGGATGAATCACACCCTGGAGTTGGCAGGAGTTGGCAGCAGCAGCAGCAGGAGCCCAAATATACACTGGAGTTGGCTTCAGGAGCCCAAAAATTGGATGAATCACACCCTGGAGTTGGCAGAAGTTGGCAGCAGCAGCAGCAGGAGCCCAAATATACACTGGAGTTGGCTTCAGGAGCCCAAAAATTGGATGAATCACACCCTGGAGTTGGCAGGAGTTGGCAGCAGCAGCAGCAGGAGCCCAAATATACACTGGAGTTGGCTTCAGGAGCCCAAAAATTGGATGAATCACACCCTGGAGTTGGCAGGAGTTGACAGCAGCAGCAGCAGGAGCCCAAATATACACTGGAGTTGGCTTCAGGAGCCCAAAAATTGGATGAATCACACCCTGGAGTTGGCAGGAGTTGACAGCAGCAGCAGCAGGAGCCCAAATATACACTGGAGTTGGCTTCAGGAGCCCAAAAATTGGATGAATCACACCCTGGAGTTGGCAGAAGTTGGCAGCAGCAGCAGCAGGAGCCCAAATATACACTGGAGTTGGCTTCAGGAGCCCAAAAATTGGATGAATCACACCCTGGAGTTGGCAGGAGTTGACAGTAGCAGCAGCAGGAGCCCAAATATACACTGGAGTTGGCCTCAGGAGCCCAAAAATTGGATGAATCACACCCTGGAGTTGGCAGGAGTTGACAGTAGCAGCAGCAGGAGCCCAAATATACACTGGAGTTGGCTTCAGGAGCCCAAAAATTGGATGAATCACACCCTGGAGTTGGCAGGAGTTGACAGCAGCAGCAGCAGGAGCCCAAATATACACTGGAGTTGGCTTCAGGAGCCCAAAAATTGGATGAATCACACCCTGGAGTTGGCAGGAGTTGACAGCAGCAGCAGCAGGAGCCCAAATATACACTGGAGTTGGCTTCAGGAGCCCAAAAATTGGATGAATCACACCCTGGAGTTGGCAGAAGTTGGCAGCAGCAGCAGCAGGAGCCCAAATATACACTGGAGTTGGCTTCAGGAGCCCAAAAATTGGATGAATCACACCCTGGAGTTGGCAGGAGTTGACAGTAGCAGCAGCAGGAGCCCAAATATACACTGGAGTTGGCTTCAGGAGCCCAAAAATTGGATGAATCACACCCTGGAGTTGGCAGGAGTTGACAGTAGCAGCAGCAGGAGCCCAAATATACACTGGAGTTGGCCTCAGGAGCCCAAAAATTGGATGAATCACACCCTGGAGTTGGCAGGAGTTGACAGTAGCAGCAGCAGGAGCCCAAATATACACTGGAGTTGGCCTCAGGAGCCCAAAAATTGGATGAATCACACCCTGGAGTTGGCAGGAGTTGACAGTAGCAGCAGCAGGAGCCCAAATATACACTGGAGTTGGCTTCAGGAGCCCAAAAATTGGATGAATCACACCCTGGCGTTGGCAGAAGTTGACAGTAGCAGCAGCAGGAGCCCAAATATACACTGGAGTTGGCCTCAGGAGCCCAAAAATTGGATGAATCACACCCTGGAGTTGGCAGAAGTTGGCAGCAGCAGCAGCAGGAGCCCAAATATACACTGGAGTTGGCCTCAGGAGCCCAAAAATTGGATGAATCACACCCTGGAGTTGGCAGGAGTTGGCAGCAGCAGCAGCAGGAGCCCAAATATACACTGGAGTTGGCTTCAGGAGCCCAAAAATTGGATGAATCACACCCTGGAGTTGGCAGAAGTTGGCAGCAGCAGCAGCAGCAGGAGCCCAAATATACACTGGAGTTGGCCTCAGGAGCCCAAAAATTGGATGAATCACACCCTGGAGTTGGCAGGAGTTGACAGTAGCAGCAGCAGGAGCCCAAATATACACTGGAGTTGGCCTCAGGAGCCCAAAAATTGGATGAATCACACCCTGGAGTTGGCAGAAGTTGGCAGCAGCAGCAGCAGGAGCCCAAATATACACTGGAGTTGGCCTCAGGAGCCCAAAAATTGGATGAATCACACCCTGGAGTTGGCAGGAGTTGACAGTAGCAGCAGCAGGAGCCCAAAAAATGGCCTAAAGACATAAATATGTTTTGCACCATTTGGAAAGTGTAAAACGTGGCACCATGCTGAATCTAGTCGCATGCATCAGGCATTGGTGGGTGGAAATCCTGGCTGATCCATCCCTGATTCATTTTGACAAAGGTGAGTCTCTCCACATTTTTAGTTGACAGACGAGTTCTCCTCGCCGTAACTATGGCCCCCGCCGCACTAAACACCCGCTCAGATGGCACGCTACTTGCCGGGCAGGACAGCTTTTCCAGGGCAAACTCTGCTAGTTGCGGCCACAAATCAAGTTTGGCTGCCCAGAAGTCCAGCGGATCCTCAAGGTGTGTTGGCATGGTCATGTCAAAGTATGACATGACCTGCTGGTTCAGGTCCTGCTCCAGGTCTTCCTGCTGCTCATGAGTAGCCTCACTATGCGGGTGTAGAAAGCTACTCATTAGCGACTGAAGACTGAGGCTGCTGCTGCTGATGGAGCTTCTGCTGCTGCTGCTGCCAACCCCCCCAGCGGCCATGGCAGTGGAAGGTGAGCGCAGAGGTCCCCTCGAGTCAGACCTGCGAGAGTATGGACCATGGCGCAGATAGGCATCGGCCAACTGCCTACGTAGAATGTCTTTGTAGTAGTTGAGTTTGTCCTCCCTCTCGGTGGGTTTAAAAAATGCCCCCATTTTGTGCCGGAAGCGAGGGTCCAATAAGGTGGACAGCCAGAAGTCATCCCGCCGACAGATGGAAACAATTCTGGGGTCACTACGCAAGCACGTGAGCATGCTTCGTGCCATTTGCGCAAGTGACTCGGATGGACTACCTGTCTCCATCTCCACTGCATACTGCCACGGTGTGCCCGGGTCCTCTGTCTCTCCTTCCTCAAAAACCTCTAGCTCCTCTGGCTGCTCCTGCTCCTCCTCTCCTGTCCGCTGACTAGATAAACCAGCCATTTCGCCAAGCCTAAACTGTGTTTCGCTGGGCAACTCCTCCTCCTCCTCTTCCTCCTCCTCCTCCTCCAGTTCAGCTCCAAGGGGGTTCATGTGGCCGTAAGATGTAAACGCCATGTCTCCAGTGCCCTGACCAGCCATGGTTTCCAACATGTGCTGTAGTACATGAAGCAGTGGAATCACGTCGTTCATCCCGTAATCCTGCCGACTGACAAATAAAGTGGCTTCCTCAAAGGGCCTGAGCAAACGGCAGGTGTCACGTATGAGCTGCCACTGGTTGACATTGAAGTTACACAGGGGAGTCCCCCTATCTGCTTGGATCATCAGGAAATCCGTGATGGCTTTTCTCTGTTCATATAATCGGTCCAACATGTGAAGGGTGGAATTCCAACGGGTGGAAACATCGCAAATCAGACTATGTTGGGGGATACCATTCTGACGCTGTAGCTCAAGAAGGGTGTGTTTGGCGGTGTAGGAGTGGCTGAAGTGCATGCAAAGTTTCCGTGAAGTTGTTAGGATGTCCTGCAGATGGGGGGAACACTTCAGAAACCGCTTGACAACCAGATTGAAGACGTGAGCCATGCAGGGGGCATGGGTCAGGCTTCCTTGGCGCAGCGCAGACAAAATGTTCTTCCCATTGTCGGTAACCATGATTCCCATTTTAAGTTTTCTCGGAGTAAGCCATGTTTGGATTTCCTGATGAATACATTTAAGCAGTTCCTCCCCTGTGTGACTCCGTTCGCCAAGACAAACCATGTGAAGCACTGCGTGACACCTCCGTGCCCTGCACACATGGTAGACTGGAGGGGCACTGAGACTTGAGCCTACAGTGGAGGGTGAGGAGATGGCGGAGGATGAGGAGGCCGAGTCGCACGGTGTCACAGGCCCAATGGGCAGAGAGCGCGGAGGCCGAAGCGGCGTGACCTGTCCAAGTTGCTGCTGCAAAGGGACCACATTCACCCAGTGGGCCGTAAACGACATGTACTGCCCCTGACCGTAGTTACAGCTCCAGATGTCGGCGCTGCCATGTATTTTGCTACACACCGACAGGCTCAAGGACTGGCCCACCTTCTGTTCAACAAAAGTGTGCAGCGCTGGTACTGCCTTCTTGGCAAAGAAATGACGGCTTGGGACTCTCCACCTCGGCTCGGCACAAGCCATCAGTTCTCTGAAAGGTGCAGATTCCACCACCTGAAAAGGGAGCGACTGCAGCACCAGCAACTTGGACAGGAGCACATTCAGCTTCTGCGCCGTAGGATGAGTGGGCGCATACTGCTGTCTCTTGGACATGGCTTCGCTGATGGATTGCTGGCGGGATGCATGACTTGGAGGAGGAGGAGGAGGAGCAGGAGCGACAGAGGATGGGTGTGACGCACAGCTGCCTTCGGCTGAGGTGCTGGAGCCTTGGCTGGCAGAAATTGGGAGCTCACTTGGTGAGGAAGCAGACTGGACCACCCCTTGGGAGCCTCGGTTCTCCCAGGTCGTTTTATGGTGACGCATCATATGTTGACGCAGGGCCGTGGTGCCAACATTTGGACCCTGGCCACGCTTCACCTTTTGCCTACATATCTTGCATGTGGCCATGTTACCCTCCTGCGGATGCCTCAGGAAAAACTGCCACACTGCCGAGTAGCTACTTTTCCCACCCCCTGGCCTCACTGATTCACTGCTGCTGTTGCCAACTCCAGGAACCCCTGCTCCACTACCTCCCGATAAGGTAGACTGCCGCACAGCAGGTGCTCTACCCCGGCCCCGGCCCCGGCCGGCTCCAGCCTTTGGAATTGTGCCCCCATGCTGACTGCTACCACCTTGCTGCCCCAGCTGCTGACTCCGGGGCAACCTGCGCCCCTCTTCTCCTGATGATGACGATGAAGCCCCTTCATCACCCGGCTCCCAAGTGCGATCGGCTTCATCGTCATCATCATCATCATCACCGGGTTGTGGCTGTACGTCACTGATGTTCGTGGATTCGTCAACAGTGTCTGGCGCAGGAGCTGGAACGCTCGCAGCACCCACGACACTGTCCACATCACTATTTGTCTGCCTAGCTAAAGAAGCCACCTCCATTTCTTGGCTGGGCAGTAGCTGCTGACTGTCCTCCTGTATCTGATCGTCCTCCTCACTAAAGAGTGGAGCTGAACCCAAAGCATAGGATACGTCGCTGGGGGAGGGAACGGCGTAGGACAGAGGCAATGGGAGGACAGGGACTGCTCTCGGGGCATGCCAACTCAGGGTTGTGTCAGAGGAACCTACCGACCCTAGACTGGGGGTCTCAGATGTAAGTTGTGATGATGTTGTTGATGAGCGCGTCAGCCAATCTACCACGGCAGATGCGTTACTGGTGGAGACCCGACCGCTAGCAGATACTGGCAGATTAGGTCTCTCAGCGTGACTCCTGCTGCTACTGGCCCCCAGTCTGATGCGAGCTCTGCCTGCGGAATCTTGGCCTCTGCCACTCCTCTTTTCACTTCCAGGCACTTGTCTGCCCGACATAGTCTAACTGGCGTGGTAGTAGGTGATATTTTAAGAACCCCCAGGCAGCAGTGGGTCTATATAAAACAGAATATAATGCACACCAAAAGTGAGCAGTAACACTCAGCCTCCAACAGGCCTGCTTAGTGTAAATAAGAGAGCTGCTTAGTGTAAATAAAGAGGGGTATGCTATGTTACAGAATGGGATGCCTCAACAGAAGTGCACCTGGCAGGCAGCAGTAAGCCTATGCCCAGCAAAAGTGTCTTATAATATAAATATAATAAGAGCAAATGCTTATATGGTCTTAAACAGAGGCTGCTTTAGTCACAGAATGGGATGCCCTGGGCAGGAATCGACCTGGCAGGGTCCAGTAGTGCTTTGGCCAGCAAAAGTGTCTTTATCAGGCCTAATTTCAAATATAATAAGAGCAAATGCTTATATGGTCTTAAACAGAGGCTGCTTTAGTCACAGAATGGGATGCCCTGGGCAGGAATGGACCTGGCAGGGTCCAGTAGTGCTTTGGCCAGCAAAAGTGTCTTTATCAGGCTAATTTCAAATATAATAAGAGCAAATGCTTATATGGTCTTAAACAGAGGCTGCTATAGTCACAGAATGGGATGCCCTTGCAGGGTCCAGTAGTGCTATGCCCAGCAAAAGTGTCTTTATCAGGCTAATTTCAAATATGATAAGAGCAAATGCTTATATGGTCTTAAACAGAGGCTGCTGTAGTCACAGAATGGGATGCCCCGGGCAGGAATCGAGCTGGCAGGGTCCAGTAGTGCTTTGGCCAGCAAAAGTGTCTTTATCAGGCTAATTTCAAATATGATAAGAGCAAATGCTTATATGGTCTTAAACAGAGGCTGCTGTAGTCACAGAATGGGATGCCCCGGGCAGGAATCGAGCTGGCAGGGTCCAGTAGGGCTTTGGCCAGCAAAAGTGTCTTTATCAGGCCTAATTTCAAATATGATAAGAGCAAATGCTTATATGGTCTTAAACAGAGGCTGCTGTAGTCACAGAATGGGATGCCCCGGGCAGGAATCGAGCTGGCAGGGTCCAGTAGTGCTTTGGCCAGCAAAAGTGTCTTTATCAGGCTAATTTCAAATATGATAAGAGCAAATGCTTATATGGTCTTAAACAGAGGCTGCTGTAGTCACAGAATGGGATGCCCCGGGCAGGAATCGAGCTGGCAGGGTCCAGTAGGGCTTTGGCCAGCAAAAGTGTCTTTATCAGGCCTAATTTCAAATATGATAAGAGCAAATGCTTATATGGTCTTAAACAGAGGCTGCTGTAGTCACAGAATGGGATGCCCCGGGCAGGAATCGAGCTGGCAGGGTCCAGTAGTGCTTTGGCCAGCAAAAGTGTCTTTATCAGGCCTAATTTCAAATATGATAAGAGCAAATGCTTATATGGTCTTAAACAGAGGCTGCTGTAGTCACAGAATGGGATGCCCCGGGCAGGAATCGAGCTGGCAGGGTCCAGTAGGGCTTTGGCCAGCAAAAGTGTCTTTATCAGGCCTAATTTCAAATATGATAAGAGCAAATGCTTATATGGTCTTAAACAGAGGCTGCTGTAGTCACAGAATGGGATGCCCCGGGCAGGAATCGAGCTGGCAGGGTCCAGTAGTGCTTTGGCCAGCAAAAGTGTCTTTATCAGGCTAATTTCAAATATGATAAGAGCAAATGCTTATATGGTCTTAAACAGAGGCTGCTGTAGTCACAGAATGGGATGCCCCGGGCAGGAATCGAGCTGGCAGGGTCCAGTAGGGCTTTGGCCAGCAAAAGTGTCTTTATCAGGCCTAATTTCAAATATGATAAGAGCAAATGCTTATATGGTCTTAAACAGAGGCTGCTGTAGTCACAGAATGGGATGCCCCGGGCAGGAATCGAGCTGGCAGGGTCCAGTAGTGCTTTGGCCAGCAAAAGTGTCTTTATCAGGCCTAATTTCAAATATGATAAGAGCAAATGCTTATATGGTCTTAAACAGAGGCTGCTTTAGTCACAGAATGGGATGCCCCGGGCAGGAATCGAGCTGGCAGGGTCCAGTAGTGCTTTGGCCAGCAAAAGTGTCTTTATCAGGCTAATTTCAAATATGATAAGAGCAAATGCTTATATGGTCTTAAACAGAGGCTGCTGTAGTCACAGAATGGGATGCCCCGGACAGGAATCGAGCTGGCAGGGTCCAGTAGGGCTTTGGCCAGCAAAAGTGTCTTTATCAGGCTAATTTCAAATATGATAAGAGCAAATGCTTATATGGTCTTAAACAGAGGCTGCTGTAGTCACAGAATGGGATGCCCCGGGCAGGAATCGAGCTGGCAGGGTCCAGTAGGGCTTTGGCCAGCAAAAGTGTCTTTATCAGGCCTAATTTCAAATATGATAAGAGCAAATGCTTATATGGTCTTAAACAGAGGCTGCTGTAGTCACAGAATGGGATGCCCCGGGCAGGAATCGAGCTGGCAGGGTCCAGTAGTGCTTTGGCCAGCAAAAGTGTCTTTATCAGGCCTAATTTCAAATATGATAAGAGCAAATGCTTATATGGTCTTAAACAGAGGCTGCTTTAGTCACAGAATGGGATGCCCCGGGCAGGAATCGAGCTGGCAGGGTCCAGTAGTGCTTTGGCCAGCAAAAGTGTCTTTATCAGGCTAATTTCAAATATGATAAGAGCAAATGCTTATATGGTCTTAAACAGAGGCTGCTTTAGTCACAGAATGGGATGCCCCGGGCAGGAATCGAGCTGGCAGGGTCCAGTAGTGCTTTGGCCAGCAAAAGTGTCTTTATCAGGCTAATTTCAAATATGATAAGAGCAAATGCTTATATGGTCTTAAACAGAGGCTGCTGTAGTCACAGAATGGGATGCCCCGGGCAGGAATCGAGCTGGCAGGGTCCAGTAGTGCTTTGGCCAGCAAAAGTGTCTTTATCAGGCCTAATTTCAAATATGATAAGAGCAAATGCTTATATGGTCTTAAACAGAGGCTGCTGTAGTCACAGAATGGGATGCCCCGGGCAGGAATCGAGCTGGCAGGGTCCAGTAGTGCTTTGGCCAGCAAAAGTGTCTTTATCAGGCTAATTTCAAATATGATAAGAGCAAATGCTTATATGGTCTTAAACAGAGGCTGCTTTAGTCACAGAATGGGATGCCCCGGGCAGGAATCGAGCTGGCAGGGTCCAGTAGTGCTTTGGCCAGCAAAAGTGTCTTTATCAGGCTAATTTCAAATATGATAAGAGCAAATGCTTATATGGTCTTAAACAGAGGCTGCTTTAGTCACAGAATGGGATGCCCCGGGCAGGAATCGAGCTGGCAGGGTCCAGTAGTGCTTTGGCCAGCAAAAGTGTCTTTATCAGGCTAATTTCAAATATGATAAGAGCAAATGCTTATATGGTCTTAAACAGAGGCTGCTGTAGTCACAGAATGGGATGCCCCGGGCAGGAATCGAGCTGGCAGGGTCCAGTAGTGCTTTGGCCAGCAAAAGTGTCTTTATCAGGCTAATTTCAAATATGATAAGAGCAAATGCTTATATGGTCTTAAACAGAGGCTGCTTTAGTCACAGAATGGGATGCCCCGGGCAGGAATCGAGCTGGCAGGGTCCAGTAGTGCTTTGGCCAGCAAAAGTGTCTTTATCAGGCTAATTTCAAATATGATAAGAGCAAATGCTTATATGGTCTTAAACAGAGGCTGCTGTAGTCACAGAATGGGATGCCCCGGGCAGGAATCGAGCTGGCAGGGTCCAGTAGGGCTTTGGCCAGCAAAAGTGTCTTTATCAGGCCTAATTTCAAATATGATAAGAGCAAATGCTTATATGGTCTTAAACAGAGGCTGCTTTAGTCACAGAATGGGATGCCCTGGGCAGGAATCGACCTGGCAGGGTCCAGTAGGGCTTTGGCCAGCAAAAGTGTCTTTATCAGGCTAATTTCAAATATGATAAGAGCAAATGCTTATATGGTCTTAAACAGAGGCTGCTTTAGTCACAGAATGGGATGCCCCGGGCAGGAATCGAGCTGGCAGGGTCCAGTAGTGCTTTGGCCAGCAAAAGTGTCTTTATCAGGCTAATTTCAAATATGATAAGAGCAAATGCTTATATGGTCTTAAACAGAGGCTGCTGTAGTCACAGAATGGGATGCCCCGGGCAGGAATCGAGCTGGCAGGGTCCAGTAGTGCTTTGGCCAGCAAAAGTGTCTTTATCAGGCCTAATTTCAAATATGATAAGAGCAAATGCTTATATGGTCTTAAACAGAGGCTGCTTTAGTCACAGAATGGGATGCCCCGGGCAGGAATCGAGCTGGCAGGGTCCAGTAGTGCTTTGGCCAGCAAAAGTGTCTTTATCAGGCTAATTTCAAATATGATAAGAGCAAATGCTTATATGGTCTTAAACAGAGGCTGCTGTAGTCACAGAATGGGATGCCCCGGGCAGGAATCGAGCTGGCAGGGTCCAGTAGGGCTTTGGCCAGCAAAAGTGTCTTTATCAGGCCTAATTTCAAATATGATAAGAGCAAATGCTTATATGGTCTTAAACAGAGGCTGCTTTAGTCACAGAATGGGATGCCCTGGGCAGGAATCGACCTGGCAGGGTCCAGTAGGGCTTTGGCCAGCAAAAGTGTCTTTATCAGGCTAATTTCAAATATGATAAGAGCAAATGCTTATATGGTCTTAAACAGAGGCTGCTTTAGTCACAGAATGGGATGCCCCGGGCAGGAATCGAGCTGGCAGGGTCCAGTAGTGCTTTGGCCAGCAAAAGTGTCTTTATCAGGCTAATTTCAAATATGATAAGAGCAAATGCTTATATGGTCTTAAACAGAGGCTGCTGTAGTCACAGAATGGGATGCCCCGGGCAGGAATCGAGCTGGCAGGGTCCAGTAGGGCTTTGGCCAGCAAAAGTGTCTTTATCAGGCCTAATTTCAAATATGATAAGAGCAAATGCTTATATGGTCTTAAACAGAGGCTGCTTTAGTCACAGAATGGGATGCCCTGGGCAGGAATCGACCTGGCAGGGTCCAGTAGGGCTTTGGCCAGCAAAAGTGTCTTTATCAGGCTAATTTCAAATATGATAAGAGCAAATGCTTATATGGTCTTAAACAGAGGCTGCTTTAGTCACAGAATGGGATGCCCCGGGCAGGAATCGAGCTGGCAGGGTCCAGTAGTGCTTTGGCCAGCAAAAGTGTCTTTATCAGGCTAATTTCAAATATGATAAGAGCAAATGCTTATATGGTCTTAAACAGAGGCTGCTGTAGTCACAGAATGGGATGCCCCGGGCAGGAATCGAGCTGGCAGGGTCCAGTAGTGCTTTGGCCAGCAAAAGTGTCTTTATCAGGCCTAATTTCAAATATGATAAGAGCAAATGCTTATATGGTCTTAAACAGAGGCTGCTTTAGTCACAGAATGGGATGCCCTGGGCAGGAATCGACCTGGCAGGGTCCAGTAGGGCTTTGGCCAGCAAAAGTGTCTTTATCAGGCTAATTTCAAATATGATAAGAGCAAATGCTTATATGGTCTTAAACAGAGGCTGCTTTAGTCACAGAATGGGATGCCCCGGGCAGGAATCGAGCTGGCAGGGTCCAGTAGTGCTTTGGCCAGCAAAAGTGTCTTTATCAGGCTAATTTCAAATATGATAAGAGCAAATGCTTATATGGTCTTAAACAGAGGCTGCTGTAGTCACAGAATGGGATGCCCCGGGCAGGAATCGAGCTGGCAGGGTCCAGTAGTGCTTTGGCCAGCAAAAGTGTCTTTATCAGGCCTAATTTCAAATATGATAAGAGCAAATGCTTATATGGTCTTAAACAGAGGCTGCTGTAGTCACAGAATGGGATGCCCCGGGCAGGAATCGAGCTGGCAGGGTCCAGTAGTGCTTTGGCCAGCAAAAGTGTCTTTATCAGGCTAATTTCAAATATGATAAGAGCAAATGCTTATATGGTCTTAAACAGAGGCTGCTGTAGTCACAGAATGGGATGCCCCGGGCAGGAATCGAGCTGGCAGGGTCCAGTAGGGCTTTGGCCAGCAAAAGTGTCTTTATCAGGCCTAATTTCAAATATGATAAGAGCAAATGCTTATATGGTCTTAAGCAGAGGCTGCTTTAGTCACAGAATGGGATGCCCTGGGCAGGAATCGACCTGGCAGGGTCCAGTAGGGCTTTGGCCAGCAAAAGTGTCTTTATCAGGCTAATTTCAAATATGATAAGAGCAAATGCTTATATGGTCTTAAACAGAGGCTGCTTTAGTCACAGAATGGGATGCCCCGGGCAGGAATCGAGCTGGCAGGGTCCAGTAGTGCTTTGGCCAGCAAAAGTGTCTTTATCAGGCTAATTTCAAATATGATAAGAGCAAATGCTTATATGGTCTTAAACAGAGGCTGCTGTAGTCACAGAATGGGATGCCCCGGGCAGGAATCGAGCTGGCAGGGTCCAGTAGTGCTTTGGCCAGCAAAAGTGTCTTTATCAGGCCTAATTTCAAATATGATAAGAGCAAATGCTTATATGGTCTTAAACAGAGGCTGCTTTAGTCACAGAATGGGATGCCTCACAGCAGACTTAAGATCAGTTCAGTATATATGCACAGTTAGTTACTATAAGCAGCCTGAAAACGCTAACAAAGGCTGGATGAAAAAAAAAAAATCTCCCTGTCAGCCAGCTCCGTTTTTCCTACCTTTCCCTGGCTTTCTGTCTGTCTCCTGTCTGTCTCCTGCCTGTCTCCTGCCTGTCTCCAGCCTGTCCCTGTCTGTCCCTGTCTCCAGCCTGTCTAACTGCCTCAGCTACACAGCGTTCTGTCTGTCTGTCACGAATGCAATAGAGAAATGAGGAAAAGCAAGATGGCCGCCGTTAAATACCGCTGTGTGACGTCACCGGGCTTGCTGGCTGCTGATAGGCTGCATGTGACTGCCCCAGCTTGCACTGGCGCGGGATACATGTCCAGACATGTCCCGTCCGCCATCTTAGAATGCCTGTAATGTAAATGAATGGATGTTAAAGGAAAACTTCGAGTGATCGAATCACGGGGAAATTCGGATTCGATCCGAATCGAATTTTTCCTGAAATTCGGATCGAATCCGGGTTCGTCCGGATCGATTCGCTCATCCCTAGTGGTGACCTCTAATATGCTTGGCCCAACCAGTTTACTCGTTAGGACTTAGGCCCTGATGTTTGGCTGTAACTAAACAAATAAATGTCCACACTGGGACTTATACCTTCTTTTATTCCCAAGAGTTAAGAGTAAATGTATGCTTGGGATGTTGTGGCCACATTTAAGGCAGCCACTAGTACTCATATAATGGTAACACATAAGGGCACAGTTGCCAACAATGTGAATGTGAGCGTCAGCTAATTGTAGGCACTTACATTACATTGCTACATCTGTGTCTGTTGAGGTAACATTCTAGATTTTGATTATTGTTTTTTTATACTCTCTACAGCTTGTGTAAACCAGCATCGCAGACTGTGGCGGTCGATCCGGCGTCTTCGCCTTATGCTGCTGGCCTTGAAGAGGCGTCGTTAGGGTGGGGGTGAATGATTTTAGGCACTTTGCGGCCAAATGTTGGGCCTGTTGCCCGCCTTGTTCAATACAAATTTTGTATTTTGGTAATTGCAGTGTGTTGTACCTTGTCAAGCATAGTTTAAGTGTCTACAAACCCATTCTTTGTAACATTTTGGGGTACCTTTGTAGCCATTTAATGTGTAAACCATAGTAAGATATGGTCAGCAATGTGTGGCATAAATTTTTCCCTACATTTACATATCTAGATCAAGAGACTCATCCCTGACTGTGTTCTTAGCTATGTCTTAGGAAAAACACAATTTCGAGGTGGGGTAATCAAATATATTTCACACAAAATCAAAACAACCACAAACCAATTAATATTCTTGGCTTGGGGGGCGGGGAGTCATTGCTAGGGGTGGTGTTGGGGGCCAACAGTGCAGTAAAAAAAATAGACTGCTGTTGTATGAGCTGTTGTGTCAACAACAAACTTTGTTCCTGGCACTGTAAAGATTGCTCCGTCAGATTGGCCAGCCGAGCCAGTTCCCGGTTTGTTTGTTGTTGGTGGCCTTGTCTCAAATCTTCGATCTGGCGCTGCAGGGCCTCATTTTGTTGCTGACACATCAGCACCTGATTTTCCAACGCCGCAATGCGCTCATTAGTACCATCACGCGGCTGTTGGCGACTGTAGTCCTCCAGCATCCGGACCCCTAGTTCGTAAAACTCCGCACTGGTCGGTGCAACACCTCCTCTTGCTCTGGTTTCAGGCTAAAAAAACAAAATAAAAGATTTTAGTGAAACTGAAACAATGCAGGTATGCCCCTCCAAATCATTTCCCCAAAGTGTAACAATCCAACTTACCCTTGCTTGAGCCTCTGTAGCTTGGCCACATGGCACTTGTGAAGAGGTCCCAGCTTGGGGTTCTGGTCTGGCCTCCTGCCAAAACAACAAAGAAAGAAAATGTGACATGTTGGTTCATGGCCTACCCACGAACATGGCAATGTGGTTATTCCTCTAAATCAGCCATGTTACCTCCGTGTCGTCCGGCAGAAGTAGGTCCGGGGTCTGGCTGCCAGAGAGGGGCAAATCCACATCTGAGAGATCGGGCAAGTTGGAATATGCTAAACAGGAAAGTCATGTTAGTAGGTCAGTGGACCAAACTCAAATGTAAGATGGATAGACTATCGAGGCCATACCTCCACAAAGTGCCAGATTACACACTAGGCAAAAGGTATCTTGTAAACTCAGATTGCTAACATGTATGTAAGAGGAAGATGAGCCAATAATTGGGCCAAAAAAGAACAGACACATTGCGAAAATTACACATACCCGCACTCTCCCAGATGTCTTGAGTTGGGCCCTCACTCGAGCTTTGCCCTTGAAAATACATGTTTAAACACAAGTTGGCCTACTAAAGTTCCACAAAAGTAGTGCCAAAATCCGTACTAGATAATCAAGCAAAACCAACTTAACCTCATCTCTGGCAGCCTCAACGTGAAGGGCCCTTTCCGGACAGCCACTAAAATACACAATTAATGTCTCTAAATATTCCTACAACTACTCGGGTGAATGTTTGTCTTTAAATATACCCAAAAAATGCATTGCCTTCACTCTAAAAACTATACTAATTACCCTGGGGATGGCAAATCCAATACAAATAGCCATCTTCAAGTTGACATAGCAAACATGTAGATTATTAGACTAACCAAATCGAACCAGTGTAACATAAACAGCATAAAGGATACATTTTTTTAGGCAATACACACCAACAGGGTCCTGTTGACCTGCAACCTCGGAAGTGGTGTCCAAAGATGAACCAGTCACTTGGCCTACAAAAAAAAACCAGGAATGATAGACATGCACTTGTGTTAAAGCGGCTAAAGCAAGGTTGACACATGCACTTACCGGCATCCAAAGAGTAGCTTGGCTCCTGAGGAGATGCTGGTGCCAATGGCGGTGCAGCTAGGCAAAAGCAAAGAAAACATTTAGCCATTGGTAATGTGCGGCACAAAATAAACCATGCATTAAGGTGTGTGTGAGCAGCTCAATCACTAATATTCCCTAATAAAGGCCAGTGTGGCTTCCACATGTATATGCAGATATATGGCCACACATCTCTGGCTTCCAACATAGCTACACATGTTAGGGCCTTGTTAGTTAGTTGCAGAGAGGGTTAAAGTGGACGTGTAAATAGTCCGCAGGCCAATATTATTAATCCTCAACAGTGGTCAAATCTATTGTTTGAGGTGCTCCCACACCCATTTTGGCCCAAAACAACAAGACCCTAAATTAGTGATAAATACCTTCAATGGCAGACTGGGTTAGGCTGGAGGTTGGTTGAAGGGCAGGATTTGGGGTGTCCTCCTCCTCCCCCGACTCATGGACAGCACCATGTGCACCTATGCAGAAAGCAACAGACCGGAAAGTAAAACATTTATGAGGTATAATGTACTACTTCACATGTCCTACTGTTAGTTGGCCAGAAAGAGACAAAGCAAATCACATACATTAACATTAGCCGCAAAAAATATGCAGAAAATATGTACCTTCAGTCCAACCTGTGGTGTCATCCCCAGGATCCACACCCTGCAGCCGAGCGAGTGGAATTTTGCCCTTCAGCATCTCCTCATATGGCCTGTAGGTACTCTTTGGACCCTGGATGGTCCCACTGTCGACATCAAGATCATGATTCATCTTTTGCGTAAGGGCCCTTTTCAAAGTGTAGAAGCGTTTCCTGCAGGATGGGCCACTACGTGGGTGTTGAGCACTGTTAGTAAGCTCGTCACCAATGGCATCCCACAATTTGCTCCTTTCTTTTTTGCCTATTGACTTGCTTTGGGAGCCAAATATCAGCTCCCATTTAGCAAGTGTAAGGTGCACAAGAGTATTATTCTCCGCCAAATTAAATTCTGGCTCCCTCTTGGCACCTGGGCGCTTAGCCTGGGGTGCTGCATCACCTTCAGCCTGGGCCCTTTTCCTTAAGGGAGGTCTGCGCACAGCACCCACCACACTCCTACTTGGGCCAGCTGTGGCTGGCAGATGTCCAGAATTTGGCTCCATCCTGTAGCTGCACACACACACCAATACACAACCAACAAGCACGCATGCAGACTACAGAATGGTATCACCGTTTGTGGGGTTTGGGCAGGTTTTATGTGCTCTAACAGCCAATCACAAACAGGTCCACTTAATTGATTAACACATACTGGCCAGGTGCTTGTAGCCACAGCTCCAATGCACTGATTGAACCATGTGTGGTAGACAATTAACTAATTACAGACCTCATTAACCAAACAACACACAACCAAAGACAACAATGTACTCATGTATAGTAAACACTTGTGACATGTGGCTATACAAAAGGCTATTTAAATAAAGAGCAGCTTACCTTTCATTGGTCCACCACAGAATTTTCAGCCATGTCCGTTAATGCACGCAAGTTTAGGCTCACGTATGCTAGTAGCGCTACTAGCGTGCGCGTGCGCACTCCGTTTCACGCACACCTGGGTCAGCTAATTGGAGACAGGAAATAGCAGAGCAACGCAAAAGGCAGCAAAGCGGACCTGTCCTTTTTCAAAGTGAAGTATGAATGGCTGGATTTGGCAACCTTCTGGTATTGTTACACTGTGGCAAAGGCTGTGGTGTGGTGCTTTGGTCCCTTAGCTCATTTTATTGTCTGGCTGGGTTTGGTCCTCACTCTCTGTGGCTTGTTGGGTGATTTCTGACATCAGTGCTGTTTCTTTAGGAGATTGATTTTGTTGGCATATGCAAATATTGTGGATCATACAGCAAGTGAGGCTTGATTTTGGGGCCTTTTGTGGGCTGTGCAGCAACTCCCCTCTTGGTTGTGCCTAACTTAGAAAGCTGTTTTTCAGCAGTCTGGTGGTTCTGACCACTATACTTCTGGTTTTGTGGTGAGCTGCATTTTAGTGAGTGTGTGAGGAGTGTGCTTGCTTGTGTGTGTGGTGTGTTTGTGGTTTTTGGTTTTGTTTTGCTTCTTTTGTATATCTGTTGAGTGTGAGATGGATAAGAGGGTGATGTATGGGTTATGGGTGCAGGGATATGTGAGAATGCTGGAAGAATAGGACAGGGAGGGGGGTGCTGTGAGGCTTAGGGCACCCCACTCCTTTGGAATCCGCCTTTCAGTGTGGGATTTAAGTGACGAGCAGATCAGGAGCCGCTTCCGTCTGAATCGTGCTGCACTACAGTCCCTATATGATCAGATTAAGCACAAAATCGAGCCATCCACCAAACGCACTCATTCCATTCCAGGCATAGTACGCCTATGTGCCAGTCTCAATATTTTGGCACGAGGGACCTTCCAGGCAACCTCTGCCCTCCTCAGCGGGATCAGCCAGGCTACAATGAGCCGCATATTTTTCCAGGTAGTACTGGCTATTTGTGATTTGATACCTATTTACATCCAGTTTCCTGAGGATGAGGATGAGGTTGCCAAAATAAAACATGCATTCTATCGCATGGGAGGGATCCCGAATGTGCTAGGGTGCGTTGATGGTACACATATTCCTTTCCGCCCTCCCCGTGCACAGGAGCTGCATTTTAGGAACAGAAAGCAATTCCATTCACTGAACGTCATGGTCGTCTGTGACCATGAAATGAAGCTGCGGGCCGTGAGATCTGGCTTCCCCGGCTCATGCCACGATTCTTACGTCCTGCAGCGGACAGTCCTGTGCCGGAAGTTCGAGAACAACGAAAGGCCAGCTGGCTGGCTACTGGGTAAATAATTAACCATGTCAAAGTATTTTGCATCAAATATGTGGCCTAGTAAGCTATATTTTTAAAAATGAAACCAAAAACATGTACTAGTACTAATTGCTGTCTCTCTCCTTGTGTTTTTTCCACAGCGGATAAGGGATATGGGCAGAGAACTTGGGTGATGACTCCGGTCAGAAGCCCACAGACCTCTGCCCAAGAACGCTACAATGCAGCACATCGCAAAACCCGAAGCATTGTGGAACGAACCATCGGCCTGCTGAAAGCACGCTTTCTCTGTTTGGCACGCCCAGGAGGAGAGATGCTGTACAGTCCACAAAAGGTCTTCAAGATAATCCTTGCCTGCTGTGTGCTCCACAATCTCTGCATATGCCACAGAATCCAATCCCCTGAAGAAACAGCTCTGGTGCCCGAAATCCCCAACTTGCCCGCAGAAACGAGTGAGGACACCCAGAGTGGCTTTGAGCTAAGGGAAAGCATGATCTCTTCGTTTTTTGCGGTAAGCTAACTACCCTTCACTCTAATCCAAGTACTGCACTACAGGGGAACTATTTGTTGGCTACAATCATAATTTGTCACAAACCACTATAAGGGGGTTGGAAGATGACCTAACCCACTATAAGGGGGGTGTAAGATGACCTAAACCACTATAATGGGGGTGTAAGATGACCTAACCCACTATAAGGGGGGTGTAAGATGACCTAACCCGCTATAAGGGGGGTGTAAGATGACCTAACCCACTATAAGGGGGGTGTAAGATGACCTAAACCACTATAAGGGGGGTGTAAGATGACCTAACCCACTATAAGGGGGGTGTAAGATGACCTAAACCACTATAAGGGGGGTGAAAGATGACCTAAACCACTATAAGGGGGGTGTAAGATGACCTAAACCACTATAAGGGGGTGTAAGATGGCCTAACCCACTATAAGGGGGGTGTAAGATGACCTAAACCACTATAAGGGGGGTGTAAGATGACCTAACCCACTATAAGGGGGGTGTAAGATGACCTAAACCACTATAAGGGGGGTGTAAGATGACCTAAACCACTATAAGGGGGGTGTAAGATGACCTAACCCACTATAAGGGGGGTGTAAGATGACCTAAACCACTATAAGGGGGGTGTAAGATGACCTAACCCACTAAGGGGGGTGTAAGATGACCTAAACCACTATAAGGGGGGTGTAAGATGACCTAAACCACTATAAGGGGGGTGTAAGATGACCTAAACCACTATAAGGGGGGTGTAAGATGACCTAACCCACTATAAGGGGGGTGTAAGATGACCTAAACCATTATAAGGGGGGTGTAAGATGACCTAACCCACTAAGGGGGGTGTAAGATGACCTAAACCACTATAAGGGGGGTGTAAGATGACCTAAACCACTATAAGGGGGGTGTAAGATGACCTAAACCACTATAAGGGGGGTGTAAGATGACCTAACCCACTATAAGGAGGGGGGGGAAGTTGACCAACATAACAAATAGGGTTGTTGTGCAAGTTGGCCCAAAATGTTATTTAAATTTTATGTTTTTTTTTTTTAACTGCGAAAAAGCCAAATTAAATATAAATACTAACTGCACTTTTTATTCTTTTTCAGGCACCCCGATAAAAAACCAGTGGATTTTCTTTTTCAAACAAAACATTTAAAACAAAAATAAAAAATCTAAAAATAAACATGTTGCAATGTGTTTACTTCTGAAGGTACTAACATTGATTTCAAGCCCACAGCAAAGCGCAGGCGCTGTGTTGAATAGCGTGTGTCAAAATGACAGCGCCTACAAAGCTGATCTGAAACATCATATTCAGCAATGTAGGCATTGTTCCCAACAACGCCAGGTAGCGACTGAGGAAGCCTGCTATAGCGAATCGCTGCCGCCCGCGGCGTACGCTAGCGGCGCTCATAGCGCCATACTTCAGGCGCTCATCTGTCGCTACCTGGCGCTATTAATGAATCGGCCTCTTAGTTTGTCACGTTAAATACAAGCCCACATGTACGCAGCTACAAACTAGGCTAGATGCAGATAGAAGAACTAGGGCAATGTGAGGCAGCAAGAGGTTAATAAAGTGACTTTAGTTAGGCCAGGAAACTTGTTAATGTATTTGGTGGATTAATGGTGGGTCCTTGTATCTTTTTTTGACAGATGATGCTGAGGAATCGCTACGACTTCCTGTCGTCAGATTATGACAAGCGCACGTTGGCCCTGGCGGTGGTGGACGCGATTGCACGCCGATCACAAACCACCTATACCTTCACCCAGATCGCCCAACACTGGTCTGATTTGAAGCGAAGGCATAAGCCCCGGGTGAGGCGGTACTTCGCCAAACATTTCCCATGTAAGTGTGGAAAATGTAAATGCAACTATAACCCTGACCTCGCCTGGGCGTGGTTTTACGATTGTGTTTGTATTTCAGCACATGAATGGAATATGCGCTTCCGCCCCACCCGGACCAGGACACGCAGCCCAGTGTTGGGCGAAACAGGTGAAGGTGTAGGTGGCCCACCGCCAGGGTCAACGGCCACCCCCTCCTCTGCCAGTGAGTATGAGGAGCCTCCGGACCTCAGCATGCAGGGGAGGGGGGAATCTGACGGCAGGGAGTCGAGCCTAAATGAGCCTCAACCTGACTCCGGTAAGGGAAATATAGTTAGAGATGTGCTAATACATGCATTAAATACAGATACTCATGTGCACTATTGTTAATTGTAGATTCAGACGTCGCAGGGACATCCCAAGGGATGAGCCAGGAAGGGGGCGACGAGGAAGAGGTGGCTGGGGAAGGTGAGTAGATTGATACCTAGAAGCCTAACTTAATATGATATTCATGATACAACAACAGTCTCTAATATCAGTGTGTTTGTGATCCAAACAGATTCACAGGGAGGAAGAAAGGAGACGCCCCCGACGCAATGTGCGCCCCAAACATTGTAAGTGTTTTTTTATTTTGGCAAAGTAAATGAACTAACAATTCCATTGCCAAAAACATCGCCAAAAAAAAAAACAAAATAAAAATTAAAAAAAAAAAGGCCTTAAAGCGGACCTTCACTCTGAATAAGAGTCTATGTTATATATTTACCACACCCTGTACATACAGATTGGCCACATTAAAATTCATCCTACCTGCACCTAGTGCATGTTATGAGCCTTTAAACATCCAAGATGGCTGATTATGGAAGCCGCCATCTTATCAGGCAGCCTGCAAAAAGGAAGTGCCTTGTAACTGTGCTGCTCTGCATTCTGAGATTGCTGACCTTTTCAAGAGCACAGCTCTGCTTTGTGTGAGCAAAGCACAGCTATAACCCACCCCCTGTACCTTATCCCACTCTCCTCTCCTCAGTAAGTGTGATGCTTCTGAGTCAAGATGGCGGCGCCCGTATCCTAAATTCCAGAACAAAGTTGCAGGCCAGTGGGGGAAAGAGTAATAAGTTAGTGACTAAAAACTTTTAAAATATTAGTTTCAAATGCTGCGGTCTCGTATTTGAAGAGTTTGGTCTTTTCATTAAATCACGCTGAAGGTCCGGTTTAAAAAGGGCCCCCAAAAAATCACGCAAACCCAAACCATAAAAACAATGCTAAACTAATGTTGTTTTTCATTCACAGATCAAAGAAAACGACATGCTCCAGACCCCGAGGCCTAATTTGTGGGAATTGTCCTGAGAATTAGAATATTTTATTTTTTTTTTAAATACCAAAATTTTACTCTTAAAAAACCAAAAAAAATAAAAATTTAAACAAGGTTTTAATAAAAACAAAAACAAAAAAAAATGGGTGTGTTGTCTTTCCTGCAAATGTTCAATCACACAACATCATCACACATTTACATGACACAAAAGGTTTAGATATAGGCCAAAAAATAAGAAAACTATCAAACAATTACGGTAAGCATTAAAGGCAAGGAAGAAGGAACACAAAGGAGATTAAGGTATGCATTAATGGCAAGGAAGAAGGAAGACAAAGGAGATTAAGGTATGCATTAATGGCAAGGAAGAAGGAAGACAAAGGAGATTAAGGTATGCATTAATGGCAAGGAAGAAGGAACACAAAGGAGATTAAGGTATGCATTAATGGCAAGGAAGAAGGAAGACAAAGGAGATTAAGGTATGCATTAATGGCAAGGAAGAAGGAACACAAAGGAGATTAAGGTATGCATTAATGGCAAGGAAGAAGGAACAACCAAAAATAAATGTGACAATATATATATATATCAAAAAGTTACTTTGTATTAGTGTCAAAACACTACACAACTCCGCGGGAGGTCAATAATTCCTTCAAATTCAAACAGAGAAGAGGGAAAGCGTCACACAGCTATAATCCCTGGAATGGTGGATCTATAGAGAGCCTTGGATAATAAGGAGGATCCAATTTCAATAGCATTGTTTCATTATACCCTAAAGTTGGCTGGAAAACACAAACAAGTTTTAACACTCTAAAGAGGAGCTAAATCATATTGGAAGCTTTTGTTGGCTATCTGGTACGTGATTTAGAATATGGTGATGGAAATGTGCACAAAAGCCTAAATTTGAGTCACATAAGAGGTGGACATTATTTAAAAGGTGTTGAAAGGAATCTGTTTGAGTTTGAAGGAATTATTGACCTCCCGCGGAGTTGTGTAGTGTTTTGACACTAATACAAAGTAACTTTTTGAAATATTTACAGACTGATCCAACACTGTCTGAATTACTCCAGCGCGGTGTGTGATGAAAATATTTTATCATATGTGAATATATATATATGTGTCAAATTGGCAGTTGGTGCCATATGCATATTCCAATGGAGGTTTAGGGATGTGCGCTTGCGTGTAGCCAGATTGACAACTGAAGAGCCATGGAGATGTAAGTATACTTGAAAAAACCACCAAAATGGAAGGTCAAATACGACGGAAACCAAGCAGGTACGTTCAAAAACCAAGGAAAAAGCAGGGAAAAACGGGCCGCCCGTGTGAACGGGAACGGAAGCCCCGATTAAATTGAAGGCACCCTAGAGAGCAAAAAAAACTTCCCGAGTGAAGACAAATTGACGGATCAGTTAGGGAGCCATTCCGACGGAGGCTCTGCATCACATTTGAGCCACGATTCAAATGGGAGCCCCGGACAATCGGAAGGTTTTAAGCTCAGATCGGGGGAGGCTCTGCATCAGGCCACATGTGCTGCTCAGATAATCAGTGGCTCGCATTTCATTCAGATTTTCTTTGCTGTGAGTCGGCTGCTCACCTCTAGCTGTGGGCGTGCCCACGCCAGCTGTTGAAAATTGCCTGTCATGGCACAGCTAAGGGTATAATGGGGATGTGGTCTCGGGCTCAAGATGCCGAGTGGGATCGGAGAAAAGGTGGGGGCTCAGTTGACCTTCAGGGTTTCACACAACGAGGCATTCCAATTCAGGATGCGCCATAGGGAGGGATACCCCAGCTCCTAGAGTGTTATAGATGCCAGGGTAGTTGTTTCTCTTTAAATAAAATCTCCCCCCTTATCCTTTAGATTATAAGATCACAAGGGCAGGGCCCCTTAATTCTATTGTGCTCCAATATCAACTTATTTTTGTTGCATGTCTGTCGCATGTGGCCCATCATCATACTTGGTGTATTTGTTTTACTCTGTCTGTAACTTCCACCTAACAGAGCGCCAAAGAGATAAGGGCGCTATATAAATAAGCAATAATAAATAATGTTCCAGAGCCTGAAACATGGAGGTGCTAATTGTCACCAGTGTAAGCTGGGAATCTGTTGCTTTCTGATTTGCATTAATATATGTTTTTACATACGTCTGCTGAAACTTGGACGCCTGTATTGTTAACAATCCTTGGCGAGCATATGTTTGAAAGAGGATCATACTGAGAATTTGCCTGCTGCTGATCTGGAGATCTGTGAAGCTTTTATATCTCTATATAGCTGGTAAGATCCCAGATTGCTGGTGGTAAATCAGTTTTGGATACCTCACAGTGTAAAGTGCATGCACCTTGGGACGTTATCTGATTGCATCATTTGGCCAGCTTTTTTCAGTTTACTTGCTCTGTGTTTATACTTATATATAGGGATGAGCGAATCGATCCGGACGAACCCGGATTCACTCCGAATTTCATGAAAAATTCGATTCGGATCGAATCCGAATTTCCCCGCGATTCGATCGCTCGAAGTTTTCCTTTAACATCCATTCATTTACATTTACAGGCATTCTAAGATGGTGGAAGGGACATGTCTGGACATCTATCCCGCGCCAGTGCAAGCTGGGGCAGTCACATGCAGCCTATCAGCAGCCAGCAAGCCCAGTGACGTCACAGCGCTATTTAAGTCGGCCATCTTGCTTTTCCTTCCTCATTTCTCTAATGCATTCGTGAGAGACAGAACGTTGTAGTTAGGGAGAGAGGCAGTTAGACAGGCAGGGACAGACAGGGACAGGCTGGAGACAGGCAGGAGACAGACAGAAAGTCAGCGAAAAACAGGGAAAGTTAGGAAAAATCAGAGGCAGTCACTGGGAGATTTTTTTTTTTTCATCCAGCCTGAGTGTTTGTTACTGGCTGGCTGACAGGCTTTGTTAGCGTTTTCAGGCTGCTTATACTAACTAACTGTGCATATATACTGAACTGATCTTAAGTCTGCTGTGAGGCATCCCATTCTGTGACTACACCAGCCTCTATTTAAGACCATATAACCATTTGCACTTATTCTAATTGAAATTAGGCCTGATAAAGACACTTTTGCTGTGCATAGCACTACTGGACCCTGCCAGGTACACTTCTTTTTTGGGGCATCCCATTCTGTGACTACACCAGCCTCTATTTAAGACCATATAACCATTTGCACTTATTCTAATTGAAATTAGGCCTGATAAAGACACTTTTGCTGTGCATAGCACTACTGGACCCTGCCAGGTGCACTTCTTTTTTGGGGCATCCCATTCTGTGACTACACCAGCCTCTATTTAAGACCATATAACCATTTGCACTTATTCTAATTGAAATTAGGCCTGATAAAGACACTTTTGCTGTGCATAGCACTACTTGTCCCTGCCAGGTGTACTTACTGCTGGTTTTTAGGGCATCCCATTCTGTGACTACAGCAGCCTCTGTTTAAGACCATATAACCATTTGCACTTATTCTAATTGAAATTAGGCCTGATAAAGACACTTTTGCTGTGCATAGCACTACTTGTCCCTGCCAGGTGTACTTACTGCTGGTTTTTAGGGCATCCCATTCTGTGACTACAGCAGCCTCTGTTTAAGACCATATAACCATTTGCACTTATTCTAATTGAAATTAGGCCTGATAAGGACACTTTTGCTGTGCATAGCACTACTGGACCCTGCCAGGTGTACTTACTGCTGGTTTTTAGGGCATCCCATTCTGTGACTACAGCAGCCTCTGTTTAAGACCATATAACCATTTGCACTTATTCTAATTGAAATTAGGCCTGATAAAGACACTTTTGCTGTGCATAGCACTACTTGTCCCTGCCAGGTGTACTTACTGCTGGTTTTTGGGGCATCCCATTCTGTGACTACAGCAGCCTCTGTTTAAGACCATATAACCATTTGCACTTATTCTAATTGAAATTAGGCCTGATAAAGACACTTTTGCTGTGCATAGCACTACTTGTCCCTGCCAGGTGTACTTACTGCTGGTTTTTAGGGCATCCCATTCTGTGACTACAGCAGCCTCTGTTTAAGACCATATAACCATTTGCACTTATTCTAATTGAAATTAGGCCTGATAAAGACACTTTTGCTGTGCATAGCACTACTGGACCCTGCCAGGTGTACTTACTGCTGGTTTTTAGGGCATCCCATTCTGTGACTACAGCAGCCTCTGTTTAAGACCATATAACCATTTGCACTTATTCTAATTGAAATTAGGCCTGATAAAGACACTTTTGCTGTGCATAGCACTACTTGTCCCTGCCAGGTGTACTTACTGCTGGTTTTTGGGGCATCCCATTCTGTGACTACAGCAGCCTCTGTTTAAGACCATATAACCATTTGCACTTATTCTAATTGAAATTAGGCCTGATAAAGACACTTTTGCTGTGCATAGCACTACTTGTCCCTGCCAGGTGTACTTACTGCTGGTTTTTAGGGCATCCCATTCTGTGACTACAGCAGCCTCTGTTTAAGACCATATAACCATTTGCACTTATTCTAATTGAAATTAGGCCTGATAAAGACACTTTTGCTGTGCATAGCACTACTGGACCTTGCCAGGTGTACTTATTGCTGGTTTTTAGGGCATCCCATTCTGTGACTACAGCAGCCTCTGTTTAAGACCATATAACCATTTGCACTTATTCTAATTGAAATTAGGCCTGATAAAGACACTTTTGCTGTGCATAGCACTACTTGTCCCTGCCAGGTGTACTTACTACTGGTTTTTGGGGCATCCCATTCTGTGACTACAGCAGCCTCTGTTTAAGACCATATAACCATTTGCACTTATTCTAATTGAAATTAGGCCTGATAAAGACACTTTTGCTGTGCATAGCACTACTTGTCCCTGCCAGGTGTACTTACTGCTGGTTTTTAGGGCATCCCATTCTGTGACTACAACAGCCTCTGTTTAAGACCATATAACCATTTGCACTTATTCTAATTGAAATTAGGCCTGATAAAGACACTTTTGCTGTGCATAGCACTACTGGACCCTGCCAGGTGTACTTACTGCTGGTTTTTAGGGCATCCCATTCTGTGACTACAGCAGCCTTTGTTTAAGACCATATAACCATTTGCACTTATTCTAAATGAAATTAGGCCTGATAAAGACACTTTTGCTGTGCATAGCACTACTTGTCCCTGCCAGGTGTACTTACTGCTGGTTTTTAGGGCATCCCATTCTGTGACTACAGCAGCCTCTGTTTAAGACCATATAACCATTTGCACTTATTCTAATTGAAATTAGGCCTGATAAAGACACTTTTGCTGTGCATAGCACTACTGGACCCTGCCAGGTGTACTTACTGCTGGTTTTTAGGGCATCCCATTCTGTGACTACAGCAGCCTCTGTTTAAGACCATATAACCATTTGCACTTATTCTAATTGAAATTAGGCCTGATAAAGACACTTTTGCTGTGCATAGCACTACTTGTCCCTGCCAGGTGTACTTACTGCTGGTTTTTAGGGCATCCCATTCTGTGACTACACCAGCCTCTGTTTAAGACCATATAACCATTTGCACTTATTCTAATTGAAATTAGGCCTGATAAAGACACTTTTGCTGTGCATAGCACTACTGGACCCTGCCAGGTGTACTTACTGCTGGTTTTTAGGGCATCCCATTCTATGACTACAGCAGGCTCTGTTTAAGACCATATAACCATTTGCACTTATTCTAATTGAAATTAGGCCTGATAAAGACACTTTTGCTGTGCATAGCACTACTTGTCCCTGCCAGGTGTACTTACTGCTGGTTTTTAGGGCATCCCATTCTGTGACTACAGCAGCCTCTGTTTAAGACCATATAACCATTTGCACTTATTCTAATTGAAATTAGGCCTGATAAAGACACTTTTGATGTGCATAGCACTACTGGACCTTGCCAGGTGTACTTATTGCTGGTTTTTAGGGCATCCCATTCTGTGACTACAGCAGCCTCTGTTTAAGACCATATAACCATTTGCACTTATTCTAATTGAAATTAGGCCTGATAAAGACACTTTTGCTGTGTATAGCACTACTTGTCCCTGCCAGGTGTACTTACTGCTGGTTTTTGGGGCATCCCATTCTGTGACTACAGCAGCCTCTGTTTAAGACCATATAACCATTTGCACTTATTCTAATTGAAATTAGGCCTGATAAAGACACTTTTGCTGTGCATAGCACTACTTGTCCCTGCCAGGTGTACTTACTGCTGGTTTTTAGGGCATCCCATTCTGTGACTACAACAGCCTCTGTTTAAGACCATATAACCATTTGCACTTATTCTAATTGAAATTAGGCCTGATAAAGACACTTTTGCTGTGCATAGCACTACTGGACCCTGCCAGGTGTACTTACTGCTGGTTTTTAGGGCATCCCATTCTGTGA
Organism: Gastrophryne carolinensis; assembly: GCA_027917425.1. Taxonomy (NCBI): domain Eukaryota; kingdom Metazoa; phylum Chordata; class Amphibia; order Anura; family Microhylidae; genus Gastrophryne; species Gastrophryne carolinensis. The sequence continues at coordinate 158,197 of JAQIHN010000119.1, forward strand.
CTACAGCAGCCTTTGTTTAAGACCATATAACCATTTGCACTTATTCTAATTGAAATTAGGCCTGATAAAGACACTTTTGCTGTGCATAGCACTACTTGTCCCTGCCAGGTGTACTTACTGCTGGTTTTTAGGGCATCCCATTCTGTGACTACACCAGCCTCTGTTTAAGACCATATAACCATTTGCACTTATTCTAATTGAAATTAGGCCTGATAAAGACACTTTTGCTGTGCATAGCACTACTGGACCCTGCCAGGTGTACTTACTGCTGGTTTTTAGGGCATCCCATTCTATGACTACAGCAGGCTCTGTTTAAGACCATATAACCATTTGCACTTATTCTAATTGAAATTAGGCCTGATAAAGACACTTTTGCTGTGCATAGCACTACTTGTCCCTGCCAGGTGTACTTACTGCTGGTTTTTAGGGCATCCCATTCTGTGACTACAGCAGCCTCTGTTTAAGACCATATAACCATTTGCACTTATTCTAATTGAAATTAGGCCTGATAAAGACACTTTTGATGTGCATAGCACTACTGGACCTTGCCAGGTGTACTTATTGCTGGTTTTTAGGGCATCCCATTCTGTGACTACAGCAGCCTCTGTTTAAGACCATATAACCATTTGCACTTATTCTAATTGAAATTAGGCCTGATAAAGACACTTTTGCTGTGTATAGCACTACTTGTCCCTGCCAGGTGTACTTACTGCTGGTTTTTGGGGCATCCCATTCTGTGACTACAGCAGCCTCTGTTTAAGACCATATAACCATTTGCACTTATTCTAATTGAAATTAGGCCTGATAAAGACACTTTTGCTGTGCATAGCACTACTTGTCCCTGCCAGGTGTACTTACTGCTGGTTTTTAGGGCATCCCATTCTGTGACTACAACAGCCTCTGTTTAAGACCATATAACCATTTGCACTTATTCTAATTGAAATTAGGCCTGATAAAGACACTTTTGCTGTGCATAGCACTACTGGACCCTGCCAGGTGTACTTACTGCTGGTTTTTAGGGCATCCCATTCTGTGACTACAGCAGCCTTTGTTTAAGACCATATAACCATTTGCACTTATTCTAATTGAAATTAGGCCTGATAAAGACACTTTTGCTGTGCATAGCACTACTTGTCCCTGCCAGGTGTACTTACTGCTGGTTTTTAGGGCATCCCATTCTGTGACTACAGCAGCCTCTGTTTAAGACCATATAACCATTTGCACTTATTCTAATTGAAATTAGGCCTGATAAAGACACTTTTGCTGTGCATAGCACTACTGGACCCTGCCAGGTGTACTTACTGCTGGTTTTTAGGGCATCCCATTCTGTGACTACAGCATCCTCTGTTTAAGACCATATAACCATTTGCACTTATTCTAATTGAAATTAGGCCTGATAAAGACACTTTTGCTGTGCATAGCACTACTTGTCCCTGCCAGGTGTACTTACTGCTGGTTTTTAGGGCATCCCATTCTGTGACTACAGCAGCCTCTGTTTAAGACCATATAACCATTTGCACTTATTCTAATTGAAATTAGGCCTGATAAAGACACTTTTGCTGTGCATAGCACTACTGGACCCTGCCAGGTGCACTTCTTTTTTGGGGCATCCCATTCTGTGACTACACCAGCCTCTATTTAAGACCATATAACCATTTGCACTTATTCTAATTGAAATTAGGCCTGATAAAGACACTTTTGCTGTGCATAGCACAACTGGACCCTGCCAGGTGTACTTACTGCTGGTTTTTAGGGCATCCCATTCTGTGACTACAGCAGCCTCTGTTTAAGACCATATAACCATTTGCACTTATTCTAATTGAAATTAGGCCTGATAAAGACCCTTTTGCTGTGCATAGCACTACTTGTCCCTGCCAGGTGTACTTACTGCTGGTTTTTAGGGCATCCCATTCTGTGACTACAGCAGCCTCTGTTTAAGACCATATAACCATTTGCACTTATTCTAATTGAAATTAGGCCTGATAAAGACACTTTTGCTGTGCATAGCACTACTTGTCCATGCCAGGTGTACTTACTGCTGGTTTTTAGGGCATCCCATTCTGTGACTACAACAGCCTCTGTTTAAGACCATATAACCATTTGCACTTATTCTAATTGAAATTAGGCCTGATAAAGACACTTTTGCTGTGCATAGCACTACTGGACCCTGCCAGGTGTACTTACTGCTGTTTTTTAGGGCATCCCATTCTGTGACTACAGCAGCCTCTGTTTAAGACCATATAACCATTTGCACTTATTCTAATTGAAATTAGGCCTGATAAAGACACTTTTGCTGTGCATAGTACTACTTGTCCCTGCCAGGTGTACTTACTGCTGGTTTTTGGGGCATCCCATTCTGTGACTACAGCAGCCTCTGTTTAAGACCATATAACCATTTGCACTTATTCTAATTGAAATTAGGCCTGATAAAGACACTTTTGCTGTGCATAGCACTACTTGTCCCTGCCAGGTGTACTTACTGCTGGTTTTTAGGGCATCCCATTCTGTGACTACAGCAGCCTCTGTTTAAGACCATATAACCATTTGCACTTATTCTAATTGAAATTAGGCCTGATAAAGACACTTTTGCTGTGCATAGCACTACTTGTCCCTGCCAGGTGTACTTACTGCTGGTTTTTAGGGCATCCCATTCTGTGACTACAGCAGCCTCTGTTTAAGACCATATAACCATTTGCACTTATTCTAATTGAAATTAGGCCTGATAAAGACACTTTTGCTGTGCATAGCACTACTTGTCCCTGCCAGGTGTACTTACTGCTGGTTTTTAGGGCATCCCATTCTGTGACTACAGCAGCCTCTGTTTAAGACCATATAACCATTTGCACTTATTCTAATTGAAATTAGGCCTGATAAAGACACTTTTGCTGTGCATAGCACTACTGGACCCTGCCAGGTGTACTTACTGCTGGTTTTTAGGGCATCCCATTCTGTGACTACAGCAGCCTCTGTTTAAGACCATATAACCATTTGCACTTATTCTAATTGAAATTAGGCCTGATAAAGACACTTTTGCTGTGCATAGCACTACTTGTCCCTGCCAGGTGTACTTACTGCTGGTTTTTAGGGCATCCCATTCTGTGACTACAGCAGCCTCTGTTTAAGACCATATAACCATTTGCACTTATTCTAATTGAAATTAGGCCTGATAAAGACACTTTTGCTGTGCATAGCACTACTTGTCCCTGCCAGGTGTACTTACTGCTGGTTTTTAGGGCATCCCATTCTGTGACTACAGCAGCCTCTGTTTAAGACCATATAACCATTTGCACTTATTCTAATTGAAATTAGGCCTGATAAAGACACTTTTGCTGTGCATAGCACTACTTGTCCCTGCCAGGTGTACTTACTGCTGGTTTTTAGGACATCCCATTCTGTGACTACAGCAGCCTCTGTTTAAGACCATATAACCATTTGCACTTATTCTAATTGAAATTAGGCCTGATAAAGACACTTTTGCTGTGCATAGCACTACTGGACCCTGCCAGGTGTACTTACTGCTGGTTTTTGGGGCATCCCATTCTGTGACTACACCAGCCTCTATTTAAGAACCTAACCATTTGCACCTATTCTAATTGAAATTAGGCATGATAAAGACACTTTTGCTGTGCATAGTCTTACTGCTGCCTGCCAGGTGCTCTCTGGTTTTTGGGGCATCCCATTCTGTAACATACCATTAGCCTCTGTATTTACTGTAAGCTGCACAGTTATTTAAAGAAATTTGGCCTGTATGAGCCTGCTTACACACTGCTGCTGTGTGCATATATACTGATCTCAAGTCAGCTTTGGGGCATCCCATTCTGTAACATACCATTAGCCTCTGCATTTACTGTAAGCTGCACAGTTATTTAAAGAAATTTGGCCTGTATGAGCCTGCTAACACACTGCTGCTGTGTGCATATATACTGATCTCAAGTCTGCTTGGGGCATCCCATTCTGTAACATACCATTAGCCTCTGCATTTACTGTAAGCTGCACAGTTATTTAAAGAAATTTGGCCTGTATGAGCCTGCTTACACACTGCTGCTGTGTGCATATATACTGATCTCAAGTCAGCTTTGGGGCATCCCATTCTGTAACATACCATTAGCCTCTGCATTTACTGTAAGCTGCACAGTTATTTAAAGAAATTTGGCCTGTATGAGCCTGCTAACACACTGCTGCTGTGTGCATATATACTGATCTCAAGTCAGCTTTGGGGCATCCCATTCTGTAACATACCATTAGCCTCTGCATTTTTTGTAAGCTGCACAGTTATTTAAAGAAATTTGGCCTGTATGAGTCTGCTAACACACTGCTGCTGTGTGCATATATACTGATCTCAAGTCTGCTTGGGGCATCCCATTCTGTAACATAACATAACCTACCTACCATACTAAGCAGCTCTCTTATTTAAACTAAGCAGGCCTCTTGGAGGCTGATTGTCCACTTTTGGGTGTGCATTTATATTCGGTTTCATATACAGTGGGGTATCCCAATTTGTAAGATAACCTACCCCAACCATGTAAACTAAATAGGCCTGTTGCAGCCTGAGTTTCTCTGCTTGCGTATGGCCTGCATTACAATCTGTCTCTTTCAATGACACTGCTGCCTGGGGTATCCCAATTTGTAAAATAACCTACCCCAACCATGTAAACTAAAGGTTACGTCCTTCCAGAAGGAAAACTTATGCCGAACACTATTTTTGTTAGGGGCATTGACCTTTGGATTGATCGGCATGAAATTAAGGTTTTTTTTTCAAAGTATGGCGCTGTAAAGAAGGTCAAAATTATAGGCTCGATTCAGAGAGACACAAAAAAACTTTCGCTTTGGTGCCGACGTCGTAAGATTTTCAAAATTTCCCGCTCTCGCATGAACGTTCGAGCGATTCTATGCATGCTTCGTAAACCTTCCGTAGCGCGTCCGTGTGCTCGTATGCCAGAGTACGCAGACGAGGCTGTCATTTTCCATCGAAAATGTTCAGATTCATTTTTCACAACTACCAACGTAGCCTTTCGTTTTTGCCCTTTTCCCATCGTATCCTCACACGAATCCTATCATTTTCCCGCTACATCCTGCTTCATTTTTTCCTTAAATATCTGGCCAGACGAAATTCTTACGATATTGCGCCTGCGCACTACAAACTTCTCTCATTAAAGTGCTCGCCTACATAATTTCACTTCCATCACTAAACTCACCCTAACCACTTCGCGCTATCCTGCCTTTTCCCTTGAGGTCCCTTAAAGCTCACCCTAACCCCTTCGCGCTATCCTGCCTTTTCCTTTGAGGTCCCTAAAACTTACCCAAATCACTTAACGCCTTGTTTCTTCTTCCATTTTCACACCCTAAAACTTACCCAAATCACTTAGCGCCTTGTTTCTTCTTCCATTTTAGGTCCCTAAAACTTACCCAAATCACTTAGCGCCTTGTTTCTTCTTCCATTTTAGGTCCCTAAAACTTACCCAAATCACATAGCGCCTTGTTTCTTCTTCCATTTTCACACCCTAAAACTTACCCAAATCACTTAGCGCCTTGTTTCTTCTTCCATTTTAGGTCCCTAAAACTTACCCAAATCACTTAGCGCCTTGTTTCTTCTTCCATTTTCACACACTAAAACTTACCCAAATCACTTAGCGCCTTGTTTCTTCTTCCATTTTAGGTCCCTAAAACTTACCCAAATCACTTAGCGCCTTGTTTCTCCTTCCATTTTCACACACTAAAACTTACCCAAATCACATAGCGCCTTGTTTCTTCTTCCATTTTCACACCCTAAAACTTACCCAAATCACTTAGCGCCTTGTTTCTTCTTCCATTTTAGGTCCCTAAAACTTACCCAAATCACTTAGCGCCTTGTTTCTTCTTCCATTTTAGGTCCCTAAAACTTACCCAAATCACTTAGCGCCTTGTTTCTTCTTCCATTTTCACACCCTAAAACTTACCCAAATCACTTAGCGCCTTGTTTCTTCTTCCATTTTAGGTCCCTAAAACTTACCCAAATCACTTAGCGCCTTGTTTCTTCTTCCATTTTCACACACTAAAACTTACCCAAATCACTTAGCGCCTTGTTTCTTCTTCCATTTTAGGTCTCTAAAACTTACCCAAATCACTTAGCGCCTTGTTTCTTCTTCCATTTTCACACACTAAAACTTACCCAAATCACATAGCGCCTTGTTTCTTCTTCCATTTTCACACCCTAAAACTTACCCAAATCACTTAGCGCCTTGTTTCTTCTTCCATTTTCACACCCTAAAACTTACCCAAATCACTTAGCGCCTTGTTTCTTCTTCCATTTTAGGTCCCTAAAACTTACCCAAATCACTTAGCGCCTTGTTTCTTCTTCCATTTTAGGTCCCTAAAACTTACCCAAATCACTTAGCGCCTTGTTTCTTCTTCCATTTTCACACACTAAAACTTACCCAAATCACTTAGCGCCTTGTTTCTTCTTCCATTTTAGGTCCCTAAAACTTACCCAAATCACTTAGCGCCTTGTTTCTTCTTCCATTTTCACACACTAAAACTTACCCAAATCACATAGCGTCTTGTTTCTTCTTCCATTTTCACACCCTAAAACTTACCCAAATCACTTAGCGCCTTGTTTCTTCTTCCATTTTAGGTCCCTAAAACTTACCCAAATCACTTAGCGCCTTGTTTCTTCTTCCATTTTAGGTCCCTAAAACTTACCCAAATCACTTAGCGCCTTGTTTCTTCTTCCATTTTCACACACTAAAACTTACCCAAATCACTTAGCGCCTTGTTTCTTCTTCCATTTTAGGTCCCTAAAACTTACCCAAATCACTTAGCGCCTTGTTTCTTCTTCCATTTTCACACACTAAAACTTACCCAAATCACATAGCGCCTTGTTTCTTCTTCCATTTTCACACCCTAAAACTTACCCAAATCACTTAGCGCCTTGTTTCTTCTTCCATTTTCACACCCTAAAACTTACCCAAATCACTTCACGGACATCACAATCTTGATTTTCAAATATGTCATTGGCCCCTTGTTTTTGTTAAATGTATGTGTGCAAATAAATGGGACAACATGTTTTTTTTTTTTTTTTTTATTTATTGGGCAATTGCCATTTGGTGTAAAAATTTTTGGCCCAACTTTGGCCCTAAAAAATTAAAAACTATATACAAATTGTTTGTTGGTTATTAAAAATATATACACTAATTTTTTATAAAAAACTTTAAAAACTATATACAATAAAAACTTTTTTTAAAAAAATAAAACTATATACAAAAAACTTTGGTGTTTAACCAATAAAACTATCTACAAATAAAACTATTTACAAATCTACAGGGCCAGGAACCAGGACACTAGTCTTCCTCTTCTGTTGTCCCCAACGTGTCCCGCATCGCCTGCAGATCGGCCACCAACTCAAGGACCCTCCGATTCATATCAGCAAGTCGCTGTCTTGTGGTCCCTGCCAAAAAAACAGAAAAACAAATTATTCGGAGAACAATACATGTTTCTCACCTGTGGATTTAATGTATTTTAAGAAACAAATTAACTATAATGCACAGATGTCATTAATGACAGGAATTAAGGTTAGGAAGTGGCCACAGGTCATTAAGCTAATTCAGTGGCCACAGGACAGTTGGGCAACTAATTAAGCTAATTCAGTGGCCACAGGACAGTTGGGAAACTAATTAAGCTAATTCAGTGGCCACAGGACAGTTGGGCAACTAATTAAGCTAATTCAGTGGCCACAGGACAGTTGGGAAACTAATTAAGCTAATTCAGTGGCCACAGGACAGTTGGGCAACTAATTAAGCTAATTCAGTGGCCACAGGTCCCTCTTATATTGGCATTGACTAGGGCATTATGTGTTTTGGGGTTCATGGGAATTTAGACAGAAATCTTTATAATGCCATGACTACTTACTTGGTTGGTGGCCGAGAGATGGCTCGTTGGGGACAACACCCTGAGGTCCTGGTTCCTGGCTCTGCTGTGAAGAAGTGCCTGTTGAAACATGGGCCAAATGGTTAGTTTGGATGTCTGATTCCGCAGTCCTCAAATGTTTTTAGCTAAGTCTGGGTCACATCACTCACCTTCTCCAGGGTCTTGTGGGCTCCTATCTGCTGCCTCCTCACCCACTACTTCACCCGCAACAGAAACATCTACAAAGACAGAATAAAGGATTCAGTTTGGTGATATCAGGAGCTAGCAATTAGATGTTTGGGTGTAGACATGAAGAGTGACATACCAGAGGATCCCGCATGCGTGGCAGGGTACGACTGCCTGCCCACGCTGTGCCGCCCCTCCTCTGTGGTAAGGTCCAGGGGCTGGTCTGAGGAGGCCACAGAGGAGGGGTCGGCCCGTCGCCCTGGAGATCCACCACCTTCACTCCCAGCTGCAGAATCATGCAGCACTGGTCGGCCTGGGCGCCGCCGGGTGCGGCGAATTCTGTAATCCATTTCCAACACTACAAAAGAGAAGGCATTATAAATAAAAGGCATAAAATCTGTCCTAGTTACATCTTGCATGCAAGCGCTATGTACTTACTTGGGAAATGGATTGCAAAAAACCTCCGCACCCGGGGCATGTGCAGTCGCTTCAGGTCCGACCAATGCTGCATGATCTGTGTGTGGGTGAAGGTGGTGTCGGTCTGGTGTTGTATCTCCGAGATGATCTCCAGGGCGACGTTTCGTTTGGCAAACGAGTTGGGCAGGTAGTCGTACCTGCGCTCCAGCATGGTCTGCAAAACAAAAAACAAACATAGCAAGAACTCAGAAATGCATATGTAGAAGAGGCAACAATACATTATTTTGTTCAATCACATGAACACATACACACACACACTTTTAGCCTAAGTTAACTTTCAAATATGGCAGCACTGTCGTTTGGCACGTGTGTGGTGTGCGCTTGGTTGTGCATGTAGTCCAACCAAAGCTTTAACAAAAAGATAACTTTTAGCGCATCCTTAACATGTAGAGCAACAATTAACAATCCAAGCAAAGTCGTTAAAAGACACTTACAAGCATGATTATCTCTTCTTGTTGGCGGGTGAAGATAGTGGGCGCCATCTTTCTTCTTCTTCTAGGCAGCAGATAAGCACGGCCCCAGCGGTTTCCGGGTTTCGCACGGCCGTGCGAACGGCCGGACGTGCGCGTAAGCGAACGCGTAGGCGTCACACGCCGGAGACCTTATTTAAAGGTCCCTGCACACACAGCTCATTCTCTTTGAGAGTCCACACAAAATGGCACCAAAAAGAAAACTTCCAGCTAAGAAGCAGAGCAAGCAGGCTGAGCAGGGCGTGGGTCCGCAAACACGGTCGCAAGAGCCTAAAGCCCGACTAAGGCCTACCACCAAGGCTGCGGCAAAAAAGGAGGTTGCAGCACCACCACAACCAAGGGGCAAGGTAACCAAGGCTGCTAAAACTCCTGGCCCACAGATGGGTAAGAGGGGACGAAGCCCCACCCCACCCTGCCCCACATCACCCCCCCCACGTGGCACCAAGGCCATAGGCAAAGGCCAAAAACACCGGGCCAGAAGCCGCAGCAGGGGCCGAACCACCTCCCGGTCCACAAGCCGCAGCAGGGGCCCAAGGCGCCGCAGGGGCCGAACCACCTCCCGGTCCAGAAGCCGCAGCAGGGGCCCAAGGCGCAGCAGGGGCCGAACCACCTCCCGGTCCAGAAGCCGCAGCAGGGGCCCAAGGCGCCGCAGGGGCCGAACCACCTCCCGGTCCAGAAGCCGCAGCAGGGGCCCAAGGCGCAGCAGGGGCCGAACCACCTCCCGGTCCAGAAGCCGCAGCAGGGGCCCAAGGCGCCGCAGGGGCCGAACCACCTCCCGGTCCAGAAGCCGCAGCAGGGGCCCAAGGCACCGCAGGGGCCAAACCAGGACACGCTCCAGAAGCCCGAAAAGCCGCCAAAGGCCAACGGCCCCCTCCCCCCCGCACGTGGCTCAAAAACTAAGGCCAAGCAACCCACCTCCAAGGCCCCACAGACCCAGCCGACCACCTCCAAGGGCCCACAGACCCAGCCAACCACCTCCAAGGCCCCACAGAGCCACAGCAGCAGCTCAAGGTCGCCAACACCCTCTCTTGCTCGCCCACATTATCCTCCGGCACAGGTTGGCATGCATTCACCCTATGCCACATCTACACCTGCAACTTCAGGGTCCACCCAGCCAAGAACACCCAGTCCCTTCCCAAGTCCAGTAAGATCAACAGCCAGCCTCCAGTCCTTGAGGTCTCCTCCATCCCCCCAGGCCAGAATGTCACCCCATTTGCAACCAAGCAGTGAGGAGCCACAACCACCCCGAAGAGGGCGCAACTTGCGCAGAGGACACTTGGGTGGCCGTTTTGCTGAGTCCCAAACTCTGGCATTGGCTACTGGTCTCACCTTACATTTTGATGAGCTATATGGTAGAAGATCAAAACACACCAGTAAACAGCGCAAAACCGAGATTTTTGAAGAACTCACCAGGCAAGTCAATGCAGCGGGTGAGGAACGTAAAGATATGGACCAGATTCAACGGAAGATTTCGGACCTGAAATATGCAGTGCGGAAGAAAGAGAATCTACGGCGGATGCACAGGTACATAGCTAAGGTTTGGGTTTTTATTATTCTTGTCTGTCCATCAGTGCGCTTAATTATGCTTACTATGTTTTTCAGCGAAACAACTGGCGGAGGTTTCCCAACCAAAATGCGCTTTACACCGGCTGAGGAGATGGTGCTGTCCTTATTACATCCCGTGGCCTTAGAGGGACACTCAGGCCAGCAGGACACCGACAACCCACCAATTCCTGCAGGTTAGTAATGTCTGAATGACCACACAAATGTATAGAAACATACACATACGCAGCACGGGCTAGCTAAGCACATGGCTGTAGGGGGTGGGAGCAAGGGCTAGCTAAGCACATGGCTGTAGGGGGTGGGAGCAAGGGCTAGCTAAGCACATGGCTCTAGGGGGTGGGAGCAAGGGCTAGCTAAGCACATGGCTGTAGGGGGTGGGAGCAAGGGCTAGCTAAGCACATGGCTGTAGGGGGTGGGAGCAAGGGCTAGCTAAGCACATGGCTGTAGGGGGTGGGAGCAAGGGCTAGCTAAGCACATGGCTGTAGGGGGTGGGAGCAAGGGCTAGCTAAGCACATGGCTGTAGGGGGTGGGAGCAAGGGCTAGCTAAGCACATGGCTCTAGGGGGTGGGAGCAAGGGCTAGCTAAGCACATGGCTGTAGGGGGTGGGAGCAAGGGCTAGCTAAGCACATGGCTGTAGGGGGTGGGAGCAAGGGCTAGCTAAGCACATGGCTGTAGGGGGTGGGAGCAAGGGCTAGCTAAGCACATGGCTGTAGGGGGTGGGAGCAAGGGCTAGCTAAGCACATGGCTGTAGGGGGTGGGAGCAAGGGCTAGCTAAGCACATGGCTGTAGGGGGTGGGAGCAAGGGCTAGCTAAGCACATGGCTGTAGGGGGTGGGAGCAAGGGCTAGCTAAGCACATGGCTCTAGGGGGTGGGAGCAAGGGCTAGCTAAGCACATGGCTCTAGGGGGTGGGAGCAAGGGCTAGCTAAGCACATGGCTCTAGGGGGTGGGAGCAAGGGCTAGCTAAGCACATGGCTGTAGGGGGTGGGAGCAAGGGCTAGCTAAGCACATGGCTGTAGGGGGTGGGAGCAAGGGCTAGCTAAGCACATGGCTCTAGGGGGTGGGAGCAAGGGCTAGCTAAGCACATGGCTGTAGGGGGTGGGAGCAAGGGCTAGCTAAGCACATGGCTGTAGGGGGTGGGAGCAAGGGCTAGCTAAGCACATGGCTGTAGGGGGTGGGAGCAAGGGCTAGCTAAGCACATGGCTGTAGGGGGTGGGAGCAAGGGCTAGCTAAGCACATGGCTGTAGGGGGTGGGAGCAAGGGCTAGCTAAGCACATGGCTGTAGGGGGTGGGAGCAAGGGCTAGCTAAGCACATGGCTCTAGGGGGTGGGAGCAAGGGCTAGCTAAGCACATGGCTCTAGGGGGTGGGAGCAAGGGCTAGCTAAGCACATGGCTGTAGGGGGTGGGAGCAAGGGCTAGCTAAGCACATGGCTCTAGGGGGTGGGAGCAAGGGCTAGCTAAGCACATGGCTGTAGGGGGTGGGAGCAAGGGCTAGCTAAGCACATGGCTGTAGGGGGTGGGAGCAAGGGCTAGCTAAGCACATGGCTCTAGGGGGTGGGAGCAAGGGCTAGCTAAGCACATGGCTGTAGGGGGTGGGAGCAAGGGCTAGCTAAGCACATGGCTGTAGGGGGTGGGAGCAAGGGCTAGCTAAGCACATGGCTGTAGGGGGTGGGAGCAAGGGCTAGCTAAGCACATGGCTGTAGGGGGTGGGAGCAAGGGCTAGCTAAGCACATGGCTGTAGGGGGTGGGAGCAAGGGCTAGCTAAGCACATGGCTGTAGGGGGTGGGAGCAAGGGCTAGCTAAGCACATGGCTGTAGGGGGTGGGAGCAAGGGCTAGCTAAGCACATGGCTGTAGGGGGTGGGAGCAAGGGCTAGCTAAGCACATGGCTGTAGGGGGTGGGAGCAAGGGCTAGCTAAGCACATGGCTCTAGGGGGTGGGAGCAAGGGCTAGCTAAGCACATGGCTCTAGGGGGTGGGAGCAAGGGCTAGCTAAGCACATGGCTCTAGGGGGTGGGTTTGTTAGGAGTGCTCACTTTGACTAGGGAGTGTCATGGGTGTGGCCTGGTCATGTGCAAATTGACATCCACATACATGATGTTTAATGAAATGTGTGACAAATATGTCACTTAGAAGTGTCGAAAAGGAATGGGTGCTATGTATTAATTGAGAAGCACACGCCACAATAACATCTTTGCCTGTTGGTCAATTTGTTTGGAGCTGGTTTAGTTGCACAACTGATTAAGATGGTTTTCTAGGAAGGTTTTATGCCATACAAATGTTCCCCACCAGAATCATATTGTAAGTGTTTTTTCCCACCTTAGTGTGTTAACTTCCTCCCCTTAAAGGGATGTGGCAACTCACACATCAGCCATTCTTTGCATGTTTGGTTTGAGACACGTGATGTGTCTAGTCTGGTTTAACAATCCATGCACTAATGTAATGGGATTCCTAGCGAATGCCAAGTGGCCACGTTGTGGGAGGGGCCCTTACTGCTTTGCCACGTTTCTTGGATTACCATATGTGTTCTTAATCATAAACTATGCATAGTTGTGTGTATTAATCGCTGTTTTTCTTCCAAACCAGGCAAGCATCATCCCTCAGCTAGTGGGGACTCCTCTGCCATGTTACCGCGTCCGTCTTCTTCCGCGCTGCATAGGACCCAGGATCCGATGTCTACGGTAAGTGTATTTTGAGGGTGTTGTGTATGCATGTAGCTTGCCATGTTTGGCTTGTGTGGTTTTTATAGGTATTCCACACACTGAACCTGTTTTTTTTTACATGTCCCCAACAGAGCCACACACTGATGGAGCAAATCCAGGAGCAGGAGGAAGATGGAAGCTTCATAGGAGATTCTGAAGATCTTCCCCTGGGACAGAATCTGCAACTGTCCCAAAATGTGTCTCCGCCAAATCCACAGCAGCAGAGTGAAGCTGGCTGCATGCTGCCTGCACATCGTGGGCAGCATGCAGAGACTGACCCTCCAGTCCCCAGTTTCAGATCTGCTGCTGAGGATTTGGCGAGCAGACCTGTGGCTGTTGGGGGTCCTCGAGCCACATCATCTGCACGCCCCACAACCCGGGGAATTGGGCGGCGTACTCAGCAACGTCGCCCAGTTTCCCAGGGGAGGGGCGTGCAGATGATGGAGTCAGCATGGCACCATGAGAGGCGCCTTTTTCGCCGCCAAAACCAACAAAATCAGGAGCATATTAGGGGCCAATTAGAGTCCCTAAATACTACCTTCAGTGCCGTGCTGACTGAATTGAGGACCCATAACAGCCACATGGCCAACTTGACTTCAGAAATTCGGTCAGGCATGGCCGAAATGCACACTAACCAAAGACACATTTTGGAACAGTTGCAGATTCTGAATGCCACACAGGCCCATGTTATGCCCCCCCCCCCACCAAGGGCCACAACCTGGGTTCTATGGGCATCACACATATTAAGGTGTGTTAGGCATGAATCTGGTCCATATCTTTGCAAAACCTACCCACTGGATTGACTTGTCTGGTGAGGGCTAAAAATCACACATTTTGCGCTGTTCTTGCTCGGTTGCTTTTGATTATCCACCATATAGCTCATTCAAGGCCTGAGGTAGCCCAGTAGCCAATGCCAGAGTCCCAGACTCAGTGAATCGGCCACTTAAGGTGTTGCGCGCCTGCCCTGGCCACAATAACATTTGTGGTGGCTCCTCATGTTTGGCGGCATGATTGGGTGACATTCTGGCCTCAACATCAAAGACCTTGGACCCTGGCTGTGATTGTACTGGATTTGGATTGGGACTGGGTGTTCTTGTTTGGGTGGCCCACTGACTTACAGGTGTAGATGTGGCATAGCTAGGATTGCTTTCAACCTGTGTCGGTGGAAAATGTGGGCAAGCAGGAGAGGGATTCATTTTGTGCTATTTATTTTGTGTACAAATGTATTGAACATAATTGCATGCACAGGTGTGGTCCCAAAGTATGTGAGGGGCACTCACCTCCGATTCTGTTTGGCTCACATATACCTTTTACTAAGTAGTAAACATTTTGTTTTGAACAAGCTCATGTGTGTGGTGTTTTGATATAGAAATATGAGTTCAAGTTGGGACGAAAACAAACAAGAACCAAGGTCTCCAAATAAATACTCCAACATATTTTATTTTTTGGGTTGCACAAATTCATTATTATTTACTTCATAATGAAATTAAACATAGCCAAAATTTAAAAAAAAAAAAAAAAAAAAAAAACTAAATTAGGAAAAATGTGTGGCTATTAAATTTGCCCGCACGGCTTGCCCAGACGCACTTGGCTGGCCCACATAGGCGTCGTCTGCCTCATCGGAGGGTGGAGAGGGTGGGCAATCCAGATATCGGGGGACCCTTTGCATAATGGCTAAATTATGGAGCGCGGCACATGCCATTATAATGTCAATGACCTTTTTCGGGTCATACTGCAGGGAGCCCCCAGTGTGGTCCAAGCACCGAAACCGGGTCTTGAGGAGTCCAAAGGCCCTCTCCACCACTGCCCTGGTCTTTCGATGTGCACGGTTATAGGCCTCTTGTGCTGGAGTTTGTGGCCGGAGGACCGGAGTCATGAGCCACGGCAGTAGTGGATAGCCCAAATCTCCTAAATAAGCCCAAAAAAAACAAAAAAATTAATAACAGGAAATCATACATTGCCACGCAACATTACTACTGCAATAAAAATAAAAGAGGTATGTGACATTGTCACACAAACATGAGCATACAGATTGCAGATGCTAAAACAAGAATTAAACATATGTGATAGATGTGGGTCCAAAGTAGGCAAATAATACTGGGGATGTTGGGCAATCAGGCAGACTGTTAGCAGATATTGTTTCCTGCCTGTGCTGCAGAACAATGTAGTATGGTCTAACTTGACCTGCCCCTTTAGAATTCTTGCCTTACTCCCAAACCGGTGTAAGCCTGCCCCTGCACTTTATCCCGCTCACCTCTACTCAGTAAGTTAAATGCATGGAAGCAAAGATGGCGCTGACTCTCTGGTAAAGTCAATTACAGATTTCGAAAGAAAATGGTTTCGAAGGCTGTTTCAGACTTGGCCTCACATTACACTTATTAATTAAAACAATGCAGGCAAAACAATTTTGCAGCAAATGGAGTTTGTCTAAGCTAATGGTTACAGTGTGCTTACACATGTTCACAAGGTGAGGGGCAAGGCAGCGTTTCTGAAAGGTAAATCCAACATCAAACTTGCCCATACATATAGAATCCAAAGCGATAATTTGAGCCAACTTACCAAGGAGCCATGCACCCGCAAATTCCCCTGACTCAAACCGGCGGAATAATCCAGATCTGCGCAGGATATACGCATCATGGGCTGAGCCAGGGTAGCCTGCCAGGACGCTCAGAAAGCGCAGGTCCTGGGCCACCACCGCTTGCACATTCAGCGAATGGCCCATTTTGCGATTTCTGGTGAAAAAGGAAACAGAAACCACCCACAAATTACGTTTAGTAAACAAATCCAACGCACACTTCAAACAGCCTATGTCAAAATGTAACATGTAAAAGAAGAACAATGTTTAAGCCTTGACAGTCTTACTTGTTCTATTAAAAGGACACTTACAAATGTTTTACTTTGAAATAACTAACTTTGGGACTAATTTATAAATAAGGGCCGTTGGTGCACATACACTCTTGGCAAGGAGGGAGCATTAGCAAGGAGGGAGTGATTGCAATGAGTGAAGATGTAAAATCTGAGTGTATATTAACCTAGAGGGACTAAACAAAAGGACGGAGTATTGGCAATGAAAGTTACTACAAATGGCGACATTAGTCACAAGGAAGCTTTTCTGGAAAGGAGGGACTATTGGCAATGAAAGTTACTACAAATGGCGAGATTAGTCACAAGGAAGCTTTTCAGGAAAGGAGGGACTATTGGCAATGAAAGTTACTACAAATGGCGAGATTAGTCACAAGGAAGCTTTTCAGGAAAGGAGGGACTATTGGCAATGAAAGTTACTACAAATGGCGAGATTAGTCACAAGGAAACTTTTCTGGAAAGGAGGGACTATTGGCAATGAAAGTTACTACAAATGGCGACATTAGTCACAAGGAAGCTTTTCAGGAAAGGAGGGACTATTGGCAATGAAAGTTACTACAAATGGCGAGATTAGTCACAAGGAAACTTTTCTGGAAAGGAGGGACTATTGGCAATGAAAGTTACTACAAATGGCGACATTAGTCACAAGGAAGCTTTTCTGGAAAGGAGGGACTATTGGCAATGAAAGTTACTACAAATGGCGACATTAGTCACAAGGAAGCTTTTCAGGAAAGGAGGGACTATTGGCAATGAAAGTTACTACAAATGGCGACATTAGTCACAAGGAAGCTTTTCTGGAAAGGAGGGACTATTGGCAATGAAAGTTACTACAAATGGCGAGATTAGTCACAAGGAAGCTTTTCTGGAAAGGAGGGACTATTGCCAATGAACCAAACGAATAATGTGATTGAGCAAAGGAGGGACACACAAATATTTAGAGACAACGGAAGCCAAAACTTGCCTGTATATATACTCGTCGCTTGACGGAGGGACGAGGGCAACGTGGGTGCAGTCAATAGCACCCATGACATTGGGCATGTCGGCGATATTAAAAAATGCCAGCTTAATGGCGTTTCTGGCTACCATATCCTCAGGGAAACAAATATATTTCCGAGTTATGGTAGCCATGCCTTCCAAAAATTGGGATAGCGCGCGGCTCAGCATAGGCTGTGAAATCCCCACGGAGAGGGCACCCAGCCTCTGGAACGAGCCGTTCGCCAAAAATTGCAGGCAGCCAAGCATCTTGGTCATACCTGAAATTGCTTGCCCCTTCCTTGTGGTGCGGGCTAACCATGGCCGCAGCTCACTATATAATTTATGGAGGGAAGCGCGATTAAGCCTGGTCAGCTCGAACAGCTCAGTGTCATGCATGCTATTGATGTCCATGCGTCGCCGCCGGTGCAATCTGGTCTGTGCCCTCCGGACGATCTCAATGCCCATGAGTTGCAGATCCTCATGCTCCTCAAAGGCAGTAGCCTCGTCCATGGCTGGCTCGCGCTCCCGTAGTCAAAAAGGTGCCGGGAATGTTTTTGCCCTGAAACGAATTTATGAGGTGTGGGACCATCGGCAATCAGCTCTCTGAATTAATCGCAAGCCCATTGCAATAACGAAAAAATTCTGAACGGACGAAACTTTTCCGATTTGGTGGGAAAAAGCTCCCGAAGTAACGAAAATCTTCCGATTTTGGCACCATTATCGAACGAGCATATACGCATGTTCTCGAACGTTCGTGCGAGTGGAAAATATACGAAAAAAAGCCAAAAAATGACAAACACCCACCAAAACTTTCACAGACAGCTACGGAAGTCCGGACGAATGTTTCTTTGAATCGAGCCTTTCGTCTCATACTTGGATTATTGTTACTTTTTGTTCAGCTTGAAATATAACAGGCCACACGGCCATCCCAAGGCACATGCTATTTTAACCCTATCTGTTATACAACATAAGCGTTGATCAGCATCAGCTGCTTTATTAAGCTACTTCAGTTTGCACTTGTTTTTGACTGCTTGTAATAAACCAGGCCCGCAGGGCACACCAAAGCTGCACCTTGCACCCTATCTGGTATACAACATAAGCGTTGATCAGCATCAGCTGCTTTATTAAGCTACTTCAGTTTGCACTTACTTTTTGACTGCTTTCATTTAACCAGGCCGCAGGGCACCCCAAAGCTGCACCTTGCACCCTACCTGTTTATGCTAAATAAGCATCTACAGCCTCAGCTTTATTAAGTTATTGCATTTTGAATTGGTTTTGGTCTGCTTTAAATACACCAGGCCGCAGGGCATCCCAAACCTGCATGTTGCACCCCATCTGTTATACTAAATAAGCGTTGATCAGCATCAGCTTTATTAAGCTATTGCATTTTGCATTGGTTTTTGTACTGCTGCCAAAACACTAGCCCATATGGGCAACCCAAACCAGCACATGTCACCCTATCTGTTATACTAAATAAGCTTCTACAGGCCCTTTTTTAATTTATTTATTTTTATTTATATAGAGCTGCAATAGCTTATATTGTGAGGTTAATTTGCCATTTTGCAGCATAACATAGAGCAGCCCCTGTGTAAATCTGAGGGGCAATAGCTTATATAGTGAGATAAATTTGCCATTTTGCTTCGTTATATAGAGCAGGCCCTGTGTAAATCTGAGGGGCAATAGCTTATATTGTGAGGTTAATTTGCCATTTTGCAGCATAATATAGAGCAGCCCCTGTGTAAATCTGAGGGGCAATAGCTTATATAGTGAGGTAAATTTGCCATTTTGCTTTGTTATATAGAGCAGGCCCTGTGTAAATCTGAGGGGCAATAGTTTATATTATGAGGTAAATTCATGGTTTTGCACCATTATATGGAGCAGCCCCTGTGTAAATCTGAGGGGCAATAGCTTATATTGTGAGGTAAATTTGCCATTTTGCAGCATAATATAGAGCAGCCCCTGTGTAAATCTGAGGGGCAATAGCTTATATAGTGAGGTAAATTTGTCATCTTGCTTCGTTATATAGAGCAGCCCAGTTGCCATCTAAATCAACTACTGTCCAGCCAGTACAGCTTTTCTAGGGCACAAGTCAAGTTTGGCTTCCCAGCAAATCCAGTGGATCCTGAAGGTGTGTTGGCATGGTCATGTCAAGGTATGACATGACCTGCTGTTTGAGGTCCAGCTCCAGGTCTTCCTGCTGCTCATGAGTAGACTCACTATGCGGGTGTAGAAAGCTACTCACTAGCGACTGAAGACTGAGGCTGCTGCTGATGGAGCTGCTGCTGCTGCTCCTTCCACCCCCCCAGCAGCCATGGCAGTGGAAGGTGATCGCAGAGGTCCCCCCGAGTCAGACCTGCGGGAGTATGGGCCATGGCGCAGATAGACATCGCCCAACTGACTACGTGGGATGTCTCTGTAGTAGGTCAGTTTGTCCTCCCTCTCAGTGGGCGTAAAAAATGCCCCCATTTTGTGCCGGAAGCGAGGGTCCAATAAGTTGGAGAGCCAGAAGTCTTCCCGCTGACAAATGGAGACAATTCTGCGCTCACTAGTACGCAAGCATGTGAGCATGCATCGTGCCATTTGTGCAAGTCACTCGGAGGGACTACCTGTCTCCATCTCCACTGTAAACTGCCACGGTGTGTCTGGGTCCTCTGTCTCGCCTTCCTCACAACCCTCTAGCTCCTGTGGCTGCTCCTGCTCCTCCTCTCCTGTCAGATGACTAGATAAAATGGTCATTTTGTGAAACCTAAACTGTGGTTTGCTGTGCCCCACCCCCTCCTCCTCCTCCACTTCAGCCCCCACAGGCTTCATGTGGCTGTGAAATGTATGTGCCATGTCTCCAGTGCCCTGACCAGCCATGGTTTCCAACATGTGTTGTAGTACATGAAGCAGTGGAATCTCATCGTTCATCTCATAGTCCTGGCAACTGACTAATAACGTAGCTTCCTCAAAGGGCCTGAGCAAACGGTCAGTGTCACGTATGAGCTGCCAATGATTTACATTGAATTTACACAGGGGTGTCCCCCTATCCGTTTGGATCATCCAGAAATCCGTGATGGCTTTTCTCTGTTCCTATAGTGCAGTGGTCCTCAACCCTGTCCTCAAGGCCCACCAACATGTCATGTTTTTTGGATCTCCAAATAGCCAGCTCTATTGCTCTGCAGCTGCACTAATTACTCCACCTGTGCATCTTTGTGGAGATCTGCAAAACCTGGCCTGTTGGTGGGCCTTGAGGACAGGGTTGGGGACCACTGCTATAGTGGATCCTGCATATGGAGGGTGGAATTCCAACGGGTGAAAACATCGCAAATCAGACTATGGTGGGGTACACCGTTGTGACGCTGAGGCTCAATAAGGTTGTGCTTGGTGGTGTAGGAGTGCCAGAAGTGCATGCTAACTTTCTTTCCTGTTGTTCTTTCAGATGGGGGCAAGACTTCAAAACTAGACTGAACACGTGTGCCATGTCAGGACGCATGACTCTGGCTTCCTTGTCGCAGCGCAAACAAGATGTTCTTCCAAGTGTAATGCAGCAGGCTGGACTTATGGTGACGCTGTCTGAGAGGAGAAATCCCTCAGACATCAAGATTAAAAATTCCAAGAATTTTTGAGGGCTAATTATTCAGAGGCAAATGATAGCTAGTTGTTTCTGATTTAATTACAAGGTGGAAACACACCCTCAAACAAAACTTCACTTTGGCAATACTATTGCATTTGTCTATTCATAATTTTATGTATATACACTAACTAACCTACTTTTTCTCCACAGGATGCTGCATGAAACACTGCCACATCGCTGAGTAGCTGATTTTTCCGAACAACAGTCAGCAATAATCTGCTGCTGCTCCTGCTGCCGCCGCCACCGCCGCAGACTCCAGGGACCCTCTTCCACTACCTCGGCTTGCAACACCTCCTCCCACGACACTCTCCTCATCACTAATTGCCGGCTAGTGGAAGAAGAGGCGAGTGTCTCCTCCACTTCTTGGCTGGGCAGTAGCTGCTGAATTTTATGATTATCAGATCTTCATCAATGGATAGTGGAGCTGAACCCAAAGCATAACAGACAGACAGTTGACTGGGGGTGTAAGATGCCACTTGTGATGCAGTGGACTGCTTTTGCAGCACTTCGAGACAAAGTTGCTTCATTGGCTGACACAATGACTGGTAAAGCTGTGGAACATATGGTTGAAAAGCAAGAATAACCATTTGTTTTTATATGAAAAAGACCCTGGTTTATACAGACTTTTTTTTTCCAGAGACTGCCCTGCGTGGAAATGAATGGCGCATGGATCATCCAAGCTTTCCTCCCAACAATGCCTGATGTATTCCAGTAGATTGATGACGGGGCCAGACCTACACTAAAGAAAGATGGATCGTGCAAAACAGATTTAAGGCGCTGCTCTCCAGTTACAGACATTCCTCCGCATCGGAACACAAGTAAGTATTGATAAAAAATCCTTTACGTTACTCTTAATTTTTATTAATATTCTTCGTATAAGATGGATCAGACATGATTCCAGATTAAAAATTCCAAGAATTTTTGAGGGCTAATTAGTCAGAGGCAATGATACCTTCTTGTTTCTGATTTAATTAAAAGGTGGAAACACACCCTCAAACAAAACTTCACTTTGGCAATACTTTTGCATTTGTTTATTCATAATTTTATGTAGATATTACTAACTAAGCTACTTTTTCTCCACATGACTCTCCACAGGGTGTGATTCATCCAATTTTTGGGCTCCTGAAGCCAACCCCAGGGTCTCTTTAAAGTAATGTTTGGGCTCCTGCTGCTGCCAACTTCTGCCAACTCCAGGGTGTGATTCATCCAATTTTTGGGCTCCTGAAGCCAACTCCAGTGTATATTTGGGCTCCTGCTGCTGCTGCTGCCAACTCCAGGGTGTGAATCATCCAATTTTTGGGCTCCTGAAGCCAACCCCAGTGTCTCTTTAAAGTAATATTTGGGCTCCTGCTGCTGCCAACTCCAGGGTGTGATTCATCCAATTTTTGGGCTCCTGAAGCCAACCCCAGGGTCTCTTTAAAGTAATGTTTGGGCTCCTGCTGCTGCCAACTTCTGCCAACTCCAGGGTGTGATTCATCCAATTTTTGGGCTCCTGAAGCCAACCCCAGTGTCTCTTTAAAGTAATGTTTGGGCTCCTGCTGCTGCCAACTTCTGCCAACTTCAGGGTGTGATTCATCCAATTTTTGGGCTCCTGAAGCCAACCCCAGGGTCTCTTTGAAGTAATGTTTGAGCTGCTCCTGCTGCTGCTGCCAACTCCAGGGTGTGATTCATCCAATTTTTGGCCTCCTGAAGCCAACCCCAGTGTCTCTTTAAAGTAATATTTGGGCTCCTGCTGCTGCTGCTGCCAACTCCAGGGTGTGATTCATCCAATTTTTGGGCTCCTGAAGCCAACTCCAGTGTATATTTGGGCTCCTGCTGCTGCTGCTGCCAACTCCAGGGTGTGATTCATCCAATTTTTGGGCTCCTGAAGCCAACTCCAGTGTATATTTGGGCTCCTGCTGCTGCTGCTGCCAACTCCAGGGTGTGAATCATCCAATTTTTGGGCTCCTGAAGCCAACCCCAGTGTCTCTTTAAAGTAATATTTGGGCTCCTGCTGCTGCCAACTCCAGGGTGTGATTCATCCAATTTTTGGGCTCCTGAAGCCAACCACAGTGTCTCTTTAAAGTAATGTTTGGGCTCCTGTTGCTGCTGCCAACTTCTGCCAACTCCAGGGTGTGATTCATCCAATTTTTGGGCTCCTGAAGCCAACCCCAGGGTCTCTTTGAAGTAATGTTTGGGCTGCTCCTGCTGCTGCTTCCAACTCCAGGGTGTGATTCATCCAATTTTTGGCCTCCTGAAGCCAACCCCAGTGTCTCTTTAAAGTAATATTTGGGCTCCTGCTGCTGCTGCTGCCAACTCCAGGGTGTGAATCATCCAATTTTTGGGCTCCTGAAGCCAACCCCAGTGTCTCTTTAATGTAATATTTGGGCTCCTGCTGCTGCCAACTCCAGGGTGTGATTCATCCAATTTTTGGGCTCCTGAAGTCAACCCCAGGGTCTCTTTAAAGTAATGTTTGGGCTCCTGCTGCTGCTGCTGCCAACTTCTGCCAACTCCAGGGTGTGATTCATCCAATTTTTGGGCTCCTGAAGCCAACCCCAGTGTCTCTTTAAAGTAATGTTTGGGCTCCTGCTGCTGCTGCTGCCAACTTCTGCCAACTCCAGGGTGTGATTCATCCAATTTTTGGGCTCCTGAAGCCAACCCCAGGGTCTCTTTGAAGTAATGTTTGGGCTCCTGCTGCTGCCAACTTCTGCCAACTCCAGGGTGTGATTCATCCAATTTTTGGGCTCCTGAAGCCAACCCCAGGGTCTCTTTAAAGTAATGTTTGGGCTCCTGCTGCTGCCAACTTCTGCCAACTCCAGGGTGTGATTCATCCAATTTTTGGGCTCCTGAAGCCAACCCCAGGGTCTCTTTAAAGTAATGTTTGGGCTCCTGCTGCTGCTGCTGCCAACTTTTGCCAACTCCAGGGTGTGATTCATCCAATTTTTGGGCTCCTGAAGCCAACCCCAGGGTCTCTTTAAAGTAATGTTTGGGCTCCTGCTGCTGCTGCTGCCAACTCCAGGGTGTGATTCATCCAATTTTTGGGCTCCTGAAGCCAACCCCAGTGTCTCTTTAAAGTAATGTTTGGGCTCCTGCTGCTGCCAACTTCTGCCAACTCCAGGGTGTGATTCATCCAATTTTTGGGCTCCTGAAGCCAACTCCAGTGTATATTTGGGCTCCTGCTGCTGCTGCTGCCAACTCCAGGGTGTGATTCATCCAATTTTTGGGCTCCTGTTGCTGCCAACTCCAGTGTCTCTTTAAAGCAATGTTTGGGCTCCTGCCCCTCATAGTGATGCCACTTCAACTCTCTTGAATTCAATTGTGCCGCTCTGCGATTCTATTAGCGATGCCTTTGATCTTCATGTGATATTTATTCAAAGTATTATTTAACTAACCCAGCACGCATCCTGTGCGTGTTACAGCAAGGCAGAATGGTTTACAACCCTATTGAGGCTCTAGGAGGCTCAGAAATAGCCGTTTTTAATAGCGATTCATCTCGAATTTATTCGGGTCGAAACGATTTTTGTCGGAAAATTCGGCGAATCAGTCGAATCGAATTTTTCAAAAGTTCGCTCATCTCTACTTATATATTTGATTTTTTGGCCTTTTTCTGGAATTACTTTTACACGTGGAGCATTTTAATGTGGACCCAAAGAAACTATTGATTCTAGCGCTGTGCTATGTATAAATATATTTGTTTGAATATTTATACATCAATTTTTATTCCATGATTAGTTATCATGATATTTTTTTTGTCAGATAAAGGAATGTGACAAAATGTTGATGTTTCTGATGACTTGCTGCCCTTACATTTCAGAAAATGAGTTTGACATTTCTGTAAATATAGCAATGCCTAGAAGAAGCATGGAGATGTATAGCAGGTCATTACTGGAAAGTGCACGGGGCTGCTTGGGCTAACCATGGCCACTAATTAGAGCAACATCTAAAAGATCGCTGAACATCTCAGATGTTTTTATACGGCTCGTAGAAGGTCAGCCTCTAAAGATTCTCCTAGTAGTTAATTATAGGCATTGGTGGGTTTCTTAAATGTTCCTGTGAAGAAAATGAAAAAAAATGCTACCTTAAAAAATCAGACTTAAAAAATACCCCCTTCCTTATACACAACCAGGGGACGAATAGGAAGCACAGGGAGGATTGTGTAATGTCTATGATTAACTGCCATTAAAAAGGCAAGTTTCAGCACAACAATAAGCCAAAGCACACCTATATGTGAATACAATCACCAACAAGTTACATACAAAAAGAAATGAGGTAATGGAGTTACCACACAGTCCCCTGACCTCAATCCTATAGAGAACCTATGGGGTGACATTAAGGGGGCTATTTAAGAAATGCTAATGCCACAAATTACCACGTAGCGTCAGGTGAACGCCAGCCGCAGTATGTGAAAACCATATATATGAAAGTCAATCTGGTGAGCGCCTCTAATAGCGTCATGTAGCGCCGAATGTATTACTAGCAGCGGCTCAGTGTAAAGTGCTGGCGCTGTATGCTCAGCAGTGCCATGTAGATCCTGTCGCTCAGCAGCGTTACCCCATACATTTCATTGTGTTTTTTTGCTGTGTAAAAAATTCCTCAATTTTAGGATATAATGATTGTGTGACTTCTCCTGCCCAGCAACCAAACATTTATATAGTTATATTTAGATCTTTTTTTTAATGCAGAATTGTATGTTCAGGTCTGCCATTGCTGCAGTGTCATTGTTACAGTGTTCAAACAATGTCATTCCATATGTTTTCGCTCTGGTGCTGGTGTATATGTGTTGAGAAACAGACTTTTTTCATATAGTGTCCAGTGCTCTACGCTAGAGTGCCCAGTTTAAGAGCGCCAACGGCTGGTTTTCTGTTTGATTTTTTAAACTATGGGCTTCAGCGCAGAGTGTTAACTGTTAACGAATACTTAACTGGCACTACCTATCTTTCGCTGCAGCGTTGTCCTTTTATTATATGTGGCGTTGCTCTGAGCGGCTTTTCCTCGGGGTGCTACATATGCATTGATTGAGAGAGAACGTTTCTACATCACCCTCCAGACATCACATTTATCAATGCTGGACAGGATACCACCGTGTCACTTGTCCGGTTGCTACTCTAGATTATAGCACCAGACACCCGATTGTAGCATCTACTAGCGGACACTCGGTAAGCGCCGCTACATAGACACTCTAATGTCAGTACGTGCCACTAGTCTTAAATTAGCCTCCACAAATGGCAAACTCAAAAATGTAGAACTGCGGAACAAAGTTCTGGTTCTGGAGTTCTAATGTCCCAATCCAGACATGTTCAGTAAGTCCACCACCACTGGCCAGTTCCAAGCTTCCCGCCATCATACATGCTAGATTTATACAGCCCTCGAGCTAAGATTCTTTCTGATACTGATAAACCCCCAACCAGGATAACAGAACACACAGCCCAGGGGCCGTCTATACAATATAAAGTAACTAGAGATGAGCGAATTTTTGAAAAATTCGATTCGACTGATTCGACGAATTTTCCGACAAAAATCGTTTCGACCCGAATAAATTCGCGACGAATCGCTATTAAAAACGGCTATTTCTGAGCCTCCTAGAGCCTCAATAGGGTTGTAAACCATTCTGCCTTGCTGTAACACGCACAGGATGCGTGCTGGGTTAGTTAAATAATACTTTGAATAAATATCACATGCAGATCAGAGGCATCGCTAATAGAATCGCAGAGCGGCACAATTGCAGAGAGTTGAAGTGGCATCACTATGAGGGGCAGGAGCCCAAACATTGCTTTAAAGAGACACTGGAGTTGGCAGCAGCAGGAGCCCAAAAATTGGATGAATCACACCCTGGAGTTGGCAGCAGCAGCAGGAGCCCAAAGATTACTTTAAAGAGACCCTGGGGTTGGCTTCAGGAGCCCAAAAATTGGATGAATCACACCCTGGAGTTGGCAGCAGCAGCAGGAGCCCAAATATTACTTTAAAGAGACCCTGGGGTTGGCTTCAGGAGCCCAAAAATTGGATGAATCACACCCTGGAGTTGGCAGCAGCAGGAGCCCAAATATTACTTTAAAGAGACACTGGGGTTGGCTTCAGGAGCCCAAAAATTGGATGAATCACACCCTGGAGTTGGCAGCAGCAGCAGCAGGAGCCCAAATATTACTTTAAACAGACCCTGGGGTTGGCTTCAGGAGCCCAAAAATTGGATGATTCACACCCTGGAGTTGGCAGCAGCAGCAGCAGGAGCCCAAATATTACTTTAAAGAGACACTGGGGTTGGCTACAGGAGCCCAAAAATTGGATGAATCACACCCTGGAGTTGGCAGAAGTTGGCAGCAGCAGCAGCAAGAGCCCAAATATACACTGGAGTTGGCTTCAGGAGCCCAAAAATTGGATGAATCACACCCTGGAGTTGGCAGAAGTTGGCAGCAGCAGGAGCCCAAATATACACTGGAGTTGGCTTCAGGAGCCCAAAAATTGGATGAATCACACCCTGGAGTTGGCAGAAGTTGGCAGCAGCAGCAGCAGGAGCCCAAATATACACTGGAGTTGGCTTCAGGAGCCCAAAAATTGGATGAATCACACCCTGGAGTTGGCAGGAGTTGACAGCAGCAGCAGCAGGAGCCCAAATATACACTGGAGTTGGCTTCAGGAGCCCAAAAATTGGATGAATCACACCCTGGAGTTGGCAGGAGTTGACAGCAGCAGCAGGAGCCCAAACATTACTTAAAAGAGACACTGGGGTTGGCTTCAGGAGCCCAAAAATTGGATGAATCACACCCTGGAGTTGGCAGGAGTTGACAGCAGCAGCAGGAGCCCAAATATTACATTAAAGAGACCCTGGGGTTGGCCTCAGGAGCCCAAAAATTGGATGAATCACACCCTGGAGTTGGCAGCAGCAGGAGCCCAAATATTACTTTAAAGAGACATTGGGGTTGGCCTCAGGAGCCCAAAAATTGGATGAATCACACCCTGGAGTTGGCAGAAGTTGGCAGCAGCAGCAGCAGGAGCCCAAATATACACTGGAGTTGGCTTCAGGAGCCCAAAAATTGGATGAATCACACCCTGGAGTTGGCAGAAGTTGGCAGCAGCAGCAGCAGGAGCCCAAATATACACTGGAGTTGGCTTCAGGAGCCCAAAAATTGGATGAATCACACCCTGGAGTTGGCAGGAGTTGACAGCAGCAGCAGCAGGAGCCCAAATATTACTTTAAAGAGACCCTGGGGTTGGCCTCAGGAGCCCAAAAATTGGATGAATCACACCCTGGAGTTGGCAGAAGTTGGCAGCAGCAGCAGCAGGAGCCCAAATATACACTGGAGTTGGCTTCAGGAGCCCAAAAATTGGATGAATCACACCCTGGAGTTGGCAGGAGTTGACAGCAGCAGCAGGAGCCCAAATATTACTTTAAAGAGACACTGGAGTTGGCTTCAGGAGCCCAAAAATTGGATGAATCACACCCTGGAGTTGGCAGGAGTTGACAGCAGCAGCAGCAGCAGGAGCCCAAATATTACTTTAAAGAGACCCTGGGGTTGGCCTCAGGAGCCCAAAAATTGGATGAATCACACCCTGGAGTTGGCAGCAGCAGGAGCCCAAATATTACTTTAAAGAGACCCTGGGGTTGGCCTCAGGAGCCCAAAAATTGGATGAATCACACCCTGGAGTTGGCAGAAGTTGGCAGCAGCAGCAGCAGGAGCCCAAATATACACTGGAGTTGGCTTCAGGAGCCCAAAAATTGGATGAATCACACCCTGGAGTTGGCAGAAGTTGGCAGCAGCAGCAGCAGGAGCCCAAATATACACTGGAGTTGGCTTCAGGAGCCCAAAAATTGGATGAATCACACCCTGGAGTTGGCAGGAGTTGACAGCAGCAGCAGCAGCAGCAGGAGCCCAAATATTACTTTAAAGAGACACTGGGGTTGGCTTCAGGAGCCCAAAAATTGGATGAATCACACCCTGGAGTTGGCAAAGTTGGCAGCAGCAGCAGCAGGAGCCCAAATATACACTGGAGTGGGCTTCAGGAGCCCAAAAATTGGATGAATCACACCCTGGAGTTGGCAGGAGCTGACAGCAGCAGCAGCAGGAGCCCAAATATACACTGGAGTTGGCTTCAGGAGCCCAAAAATTGGATGAATCACACCCTGGAGTTGGCAGCAGCAGCAGCAGGAGCCCAAATATACACTGGAGTTGCCTTCAGGAGCCCAAAAATTGGATGAATCACACACTGGAGTTGGCAGCAGCAGCAGCAGGAGCCCAGATATACACTGGAGTTGCCTTCGGGAGCCCAAAAATTGGATGAATCACACACTGGAGTTGGCAGCAGCAGGAGCCCAAATATACACAGGAGTTGGCTTCAGGAGCCCAAAAA
Organism: Gastrophryne carolinensis; assembly: GCA_027917425.1. Taxonomy (NCBI): domain Eukaryota; kingdom Metazoa; phylum Chordata; class Amphibia; order Anura; family Microhylidae; genus Gastrophryne; species Gastrophryne carolinensis. The sequence continues at coordinate 187,246 of JAQIHN010000119.1, forward strand.
TTGGATGAATCACACCCTGGAGTTGGCAGGAGTTGACAGCAGCAGCAGCAGGAGCCCAAATATTACTTTAAAGAGACCCTGGGGTTGGCCTCAGGAGCCCAAAAATTGGATGAATCACACCCTGGAGTTTGCAGCAGCAGCAGCAGGAGCCCAAATATACACTGGAGTTGGCTTCAGGAGCACAAAAATTGGATGAATCACACCCTAGAGTTGGCAGGAGTTGACAGCAGCAGCAGCAGCAGGAGCCCAAATATTACTTTAAAGAGACACTGGGGTTGGCTTCAGGAGCCCAACAATTGGATGAATCACACCCTGGAGTTGGCAGAAGTTGGCAGCAGCAGCAGCAGGAGCCCAAAAAATGGCCTAAAGACATAAATATGTTTTGCACCATTTGGAAAGTGTAAAACGTGGCACCATGCTGAATCTAGTCGCATGCATCAGGCATTGGTGGGTGGAAATCCTGGCTGATCCATCCCTGATTCATTTTGACAAAGGTGAGTCTCTCCACATTTTTAGTTGACAGACGAGTTCTCCTCGCCGTAACTATGGCCCCCGCCGCACTAAACACCCGCTCAGATGGCACGCTACTTGCCGGGCAGGACAGCTTTTCCAGGGCAAACTCTGCTAGTTGCGGCCACAAATCAAGTTTGGCTGCCCAGAAGTCCAGCGGATCCTCAAGGTGTGTTGGCATGGTCATGTCAAAGTATGACATGACCTGCTGGTTGAGGTCCTGCTCCAGGTCTTCCTGCTGCTCATGAGTAGCCTCACTATGCGGGTGTAGAAAGCTACTCATTAGCGACTGAAGACTGAGGCTGCTGCTGCTGATGGAGCTGCTGCTGCTGCTCCTGCCAACCCCCCCAGCGGCCATGGCAGTGGAAGGTGAGCGCAGAGGTCCCCTCGAGTCAGACCTGCGAGAGTATGGACCATGGCGCAGATAGGCATCGGCCAACTGCCTACGTAGAATGTCTTTGTAGTAGTTGAGTTTGTCCTCCCTCTCGGTGGGTTTAAAAAATGCCCCCATTTTGTGCCGGAAGCGAGGGTCCAATAAGGTGGACAGCCAGAAGTCATCCCGCCGACAGATGGAAACAATTCTGGGGTCACTACGCAAGCACGTGAGCATGCTTCGTGCCATTTGCGCAAGTGACTCGGATGGACTACCTGTCTCCATCTCCACTGCATACTGCCACGGTGTGCCCGGGTCCTCTGTCTCGCCTTCCTCAAAAACCTCTAGCTCCTCTGGCTGCTCCTGCTCCTCCTCTCCTGTCCGCTGACTAGATAAACCAGCCATTTCGCCAAGCCTAAACTGTGTTTCGCTGGGCAACTCCTCCTCCTCCTCTTCCTCCTCCTCCTCCAGTTCAGCTCCAACGGGGTTCATGTGGCCGTAAGATGTAAACGCCATGTCTCCAGTGCCCTGACCAGCCATGGTTTCCAACATGTGCTGTAGTACATGAAGCAGTGGAATCACGTCGTTCATCCCGTAATCCTGCCGACTGACAAATAAAGTGGCTTCCTCAAAGGGCCTGAGCAAACGGCAGGTGTCACGTATGAGCTGCCACTGGTTGACATTGAAGTTACACAGGGGAGTCCCCCTATCTGCTTGGATCATCAGGAAATCCGTGATGGCTTTTCTCTGTTCATATAATCGGTCCAACATGTGAAGGGTGGAATTCCAACGGGTGGAAACATCGCAAATCAGACTATGTTGGGGGATACCATTCTGACGCTGTAGCTCAAGAAGGGTGTGTTTGGCGGTGTAGGAGTGGCTGAAGTGCATGCAAAGTTTCCTTGAAGTTGTTAGGATGTCCTGCAGATGGGGGGAACACTTCAGAAACCGCTTGACAACCAGATTGAAGACGTGAGCCATGCAGGGGGCATGGGTCAGGCTTCCTTGGCGCAGCGCAGACAAAATGTTCTTCCCATTGTCGGTAACCATGATTCCCATTTTAAGTTTTCTCGGAGTAAGCCATGTTTGGATTTCCTGATGAATACATTTAAGCAGTTCCTCCCCTGTGTGACTCCGTTCGCCAAGACAAACCATGTGAAGCACTGCGTGACACCTCCGTGCCCTGCACACATGGTAGACTGGAGGGGCACTGAGACTTGAGCCTACAGTGGAGGGTGAGGAGATGGCGGAGGATGAGGAGGCCGAGTCGCACGGTGTCACAGGCCCAATGGGCAGAGAGCGCGGAGGCCGAAGCGGCGTGACCTGTCCAAGTTGCTGCTGCAAAGGGACCACATTCACCCAGTGGGCCGTAAACGACATGTACTGCCCCTGACCGTAGTTACAGCTCCAGATGTCGGCGCTGCCATGTATTTTGCTACACACCGACAGGCTCAAGGACTGGCCCACCTTCTGTTCAACAAAAGTGTGCAGCGCTGGTACTGCCTTCTTGGCAAAGAAATGACGGCTTGGGACTCTCCACCTCGGCTCGGCACAAGCCATCAGTTCTCTGAAAGGTGCAGATTCCACCACCTGAAAAGGGAGCGACTGCAGCACCAGCAACTTGGACAGGAGCACATTCAGCTTCTGCGCCGTAGGATGAGTGGGCGCATACTGCTGTCTCTTGGACATGGCTTCGCTGATGGATTGCTGGCGGGATGCATGACTTGGAGGAGGAGGAGGAGGAGCAGGAGCGACAGAGGATGGGTGTGACGCACAGCTGCCTTCGGCTGAGGTGCTGGAGCCTTGGCTGGCAGAAATTGGGAGCTCACTTGGTGAGGAAGCAGACTGGACCACCCCTTGGGAGCCTCGGTTCTCCCAGGTCGTTTTATGGTGACGCATCATATGTTGACGCAGGGCCGTGGTGCCAACATTTGGACCCTGGCCACGCTTCACCTTTTGCCTACATATCTTGCATGTGGCCATGTTACCCTCCTGCGGATGCCTCAGGAAAAACTGCCACACTGCCGAGTAGCTACTTTTCCCACCCCCTGGCCTCACTGATTCACTGCTGCTGTTGCCAACTCCAGGAACCCCTGCTCCACTACCTCCCGATAAGGTAGACTGCCGCACAGCAGGTGCTCTACCCCGGCCCCGGCCCCGGCCGGCTCCAGCCTTTGGAATTGTGCCCCCATGCTGACTGCTACCACCTTGCTGCCTCAGCTGCTGACTCCGGGGCAACCTGCGCCCCTCTTCTCCTGATGATGACGATGAAGCCCCTTCATCACCCGGCTCCCAAGTGCGATCGGCTTCATCGTCATCATCATCATCACCGAGTTGTGGCTGTATGTCACTGATGTTCGTGGATTCGTCAACAGTGTCTGGCGCAGGAGCTGGAACGCTCGCAGCACCCACGACACTTTCCACATCACTATCTGTCTGCCTAGCTAGAGAAGCCACCTCCATTTCTTGGCTGGGCAGTAGCTGCTGACTGTCCTCTATCTGATGGTCCTCCTCACTAAAGAGTGGAGCTGAACCCAAAGCATAGGATACGTCGCTGGGGGAGGGAACGGCGTAGGACAGAGGCAATGGGAGGACAGGGACTGCTCTCGGGGCATGCCAACTCAGGGTTGTGTCAGAGGAACCTACCGACCCTAGACTGGGGGTCTCAGACGTAAGTTGTGATGATGTTGTTGATGAGCGCGTCAACCAATCTACCACGGCAGATGCGTTACTGGTGGAGACCCGACCGCTAGCAGATACTGGCAGATTAGGTCTCTCAGCGTGACTCCTGCTGCTACTGGCCCCCAGTCTGATGCGAGCTCTGCCTGCGGAATCTTGGCCTCTGCCACTCCTCTTTTCACTTCCAGGCACTTGTCTGCCCGACATAGTCTAACTGGCGTGGTAGTAGGTGATATTTTAAGATCCCCCGGGCAGCGGTGGGTCTATATGAAACAGAATATAATGCACACCAAAAGTGAGCAGTAACACTCAGCCTCCAACAGGCCTGCTTAGTGTAAATAAGAGAGCTGCTTAGTGTAAATAAAGAGGGGTATGCTATGTTACAGAATGGGATGCCTCAACAGAAGTGCACCTGGCAGGCAGCAGTAAGCCTATGCCCAGCAAAAGTGTCTTTATCAGGGCTAATTTCAAATATAATAAGAGCAAATGGTTATATGGTCTTAAACAGAGGCTGCTTTAGTCACAGAATGGGATGCCCTGGCAGGGACAAGTAGTGCTATGCCCAGCAAAAGTGTCTTTATCAGGCTAATTTCAAATATAATAAGAGCAAATGGTTATATGGTCTTAAACAGAGGCTGCTTTAGTCACAGAATGGGATGCCCCCAAAAAAGATCCAGTAGTACTATGCCCAGCAAAAGTGTCTTTATCAGGCTAATTTCAAATATAATAAGAGCAAATGGTTATATGGTCTTAAACAGAGGCTGCTTTAGTCACAGAATGGGATGCCCTGGCAGGGACAAGTAGTGCTATGCCCAGCAAAAGTGTCTTTATCAGGCTAATTTCAAATATAATAAGAGCAAATGGTTATATGGTCTTAAACAGAGGCTGCTTTAGTCACAGAATGGGATGCCCTGGCAGGGACAAGTAGTGCTATGCCCAGCAAAAGTGTCTTTATCAGGCCTAATTTCAAATATAATAAGAGCAAATGGTTATATGGTCTTAAACAGAGGCTGCTTTAGTCACAGAATGGGATGCCCTGGCAGGGACAAGTAGTGCTATGCCCAGCAAAAGTGTCTTTATCAGGCTAATTTCAAATATAATAAGAGCAAATGGTTATATGGTCTTAAACAGAGGCTGCTTTAGTCACAGAATGGGATGCCCTGGCAGGGACAAGTAGTGCTATGCCCAGCAAAAGTGTCTTTATCAGGCCTAATTTCAAATATAATAAGAGCAAATGGTTATATGGTCTTAAACAGAGGCTGCTGTAGTCACAGAATGGGATGCCCCCAAAAAAGATCCAGTAGTACTATGCCCAGCAAAAGTGTCTTTATCAGGCTAATTTCAAATATAATAAGAGCAAATGGTTATATGGTCTTAAACTGAGGCTGCTTTAGTCACAGAATGGGATGCCCCCAAAAAAGATCCAGTAGTACTATGCCCAGCAAAAGTGTCTATATCAGGCCTAATTTCAAATATAATAAGAGCAAATGGTTATATGGTCTTAAACAGAGGCTGCTTTAGTCACAGAATGGGATGCCCTGGCAGGGACAAGTAGTGCTATGCCCAGCAAAAGTGTCTTTATCAGGCCTAATTTCAAATATAATAAGAGCAAATGGTTATATGGTCTTAAACAGAGGCTGCTTTAGTCACAGAATGGGATGCCCTGGCAGGGACAAGTAGTGCTATGCCCAGCAAAAGTGTCTTTATCAGGCTAATTTCAAATATAATAAGAGCAAATGGTTATATGGTCTTAACCAGAGGCTGCTTTAGTCACAGAATGGGATGCCCCCAAAAAAGATCCAGTAGTACTATGCCCAGCAAAAGTGTCTTTATCAGGCTAATTTCAAATATAATAAGAGCGAATGGTTATATGGTCTTAAACAGAGGCTGCTTTAGTCACAGAATGGGATGCCCCCAAAAAAGATCCAGTAGTACTATGCCCAGCAAAAGTGTCTTTATCAGGCCTAATTTCAAATATAATAAGAGCAAATGGTTATATGGTCTTAAACAGAGGCTGCTTTAGTCACAGAATGGGATGCCCTGGCAGGGACAAGTAGTGCTATGCCCAGCAAAAGTGTCTTTATCAGGCCTAATTTCAAATATAATAAGAGCAAATGGTTATATGGTCTTAAACAGAGGCTGCTTTAGTCACAGAATGGGATGCCCTGGCAGGGACAAGCAGTGCTATGCCCAGCAAAAGTGTCTTTATCAGGCTAATTTCAAATATAATAAGAGCAAATGGTTATATGGTCTTAAACAGAGGCTGCTTTAGTCACAGAATGGGATGCCCCCAAAAAAGATCCAGTAGTACTATGCCCAGCAAAAGTGTCTTTATCAGGCCTAATTTCAAATATAATAAGAGCAAATGGTTATATGGTCTTAAACAGAGGCTGCTTTAGTCACAGAATGGGATGCCCTGGCAGGGACAAGTAGTGCTATGCCCAGCAAAAGTGTCTTTATCAGGCCTAATTTCAAATATAATAAGAGCAAATGGTTATATGGTCTTAAACAGAGGCTGCTTTAGTCACAGAATGGGATGCCCTGGCAGGGACAAGTAGTGCTATGCCCAGCAAAAGTGTCTTTATCAGGCTAATTTCAAATATAATAAGAGCAAATGGTTATATGGTCTTAAACAGAGGCTGCTTTAGTCACAGAATGGGATGCCCTGGCAGGGACAAGTAGTGCTATGCCCAGCAAAAGTGTCTTTATCAGGCCTAATTTCAAATATAATAAGAGCAAATGGTTATATGGTCTTAAACAGAGGCTGCTGTAGTCACAGAATGGGATGCCCCCAAAAAAGATCCAGTAGTACTATGCCCAGCAAAAGTGTCTTTATCAGGCCTAATTTCAAATATGATAAGAGCAAATGGTTATATGGTCTTAAACAGAGGCTGCTTTAGTCACAGAATGGGATGCCCTGGCAGGGACAAGTAGTGCTATGCCCAGCAAAAGTGTCTTTATCAGGCCTAATTTCAAATATAATAAGAGCAAATGGTTATATGGTCTTAAACAGAGGCTGCTTTAGTCACAGAATGGGATGCCCTGGCAGGGACAAGTAGTGCTATGCCCAGCAAAAGTGTCTTTATCAGGCCTAATTTCAAATATAATAAGAGCAAATGGTTATATGGTCTTAAACAGAGGCTGCTTTAGTCACAGAATGGGATGCCCTGGCAGGGACAAGTAGTGCTATGCCCAGCAAAAGTGTCTTTATCAGGCTAATTTCAAATATAATAAGAGCAAATGGTTATATGGTCTTAAACAGAGGCTGCTTTAGTCACAGAATGGGATGCCCTGGCAGGGACAAGTAGTGCTATGCCCAGCAAAAGTGTCTTTATCAGGCCTAATTTCAAATATAATAAGAGCAAATGGTTATATGGTCTTAAACAGAGGCTGCTGTAGTCACAGAATGGGATGCCCCCAAAAAAGATCCAGTAGTACTATGCCCAGCAAAAGTGTCTTTATCAGGCCTAATTTCAAATATAATAAGAGCAAATGGTTATATGGTCTTAAACAGAGGCTGCTTTAGTCACAGAATGGGATGCCCTGGCAGGGACAAGTAGTGCTATGCCCAGCAAAAGTGTCTTTAACAGGCTAATTTCAAATATAATAAGAGCAAATGGTTATATGGTCTTAAACAGAGGCTGCTGTAGTCACAGAATGGGATGCCTCACAGCAGACTTAAGATCAGTTCAGTATATATGCACAGTTAGTTAGTATAAGCAGCCTGAAAACGCTAACAAAGCCTGTCAGGCTGGATGAAAAAAAAAAAAAAAACTGACAGCCTCCGATTTTCCCTTCCTTTCCCTGTTTTTCGCTGACTTTCTGTCTGTCTCCTGTCTGTCTCCTGCCTGTCTCCAGCCTGTCCCTGTCTGTCCCTGCCTGTCTAACTGTCTAACTGTCTCTCCCTCAGCTACACAGCGTTCTGTCTCTCACGAATGCAATAGAGAAATGAGGCAGGAAAGCAAGATGGCCGGCCTTAAATACCGCTGTGACGTCACCGGGCTTGCTGGCTGCTGATAGGCTGCATGTGACTGTCCCAGCATACACTGCCCCAGCTTACATGTCTGGACATGTCCCGTCCGCCATCTTAGAATGCCTGTAATGTAAATGAATGGATGTTAAAGGAAAACTTCGAGCGATCGAATCGCGGGGAAATTCGGATTCGATCCGAATCGAATTTTTCCTGAAATTCGGATCGAATCCGGGTTCGTCCGGATCGATTCGCTCATCCCTAAAAGTAACGATTGTAAAGTGATCACATATACATTACCAGCGAGTGAGCTGATGTTAGCTCTCTCTGCTGCTATAAAAGGCCCCTCCCTGCAGCGGTAGTTAAACCCTTAAAGATAAAAAAACAACATAGGGCCCCTCTTTCCAAGAGGGGGGAACCCCACACCTATTTTTTGTTTTACATTTTTAAGGCTTAAATTTAAAAAATGAAGCTGGGTCCCCATATGCAAGCAAAACCAGTCTGAGCACCAGTTATGGGGGGCTGGTAGACCAGGGCGTGGAGGCAAGCAGCTGCCCCCAGCCCTGAATGCTATCTGCCCGCACAGCCCATATGGGCCATATGATCTTCTACACCACCCTGGGCTTTGGGGATGCAGGTAATGGGGCAGGGGGTAATGGCAAGTAACCTCTTTGCTGGCAGAGTGACCCCTTCTCCCCCCGTGAACTAGCATAGGGGGCTCAAAGACCCCAAAAAGATGAATGCAAAAAACAGTGGTGTAATTAAATTAAACATTCAACTTGGGCCTTTCAAGTGTCATACAGTAAACTTTTTTCTGCCTTTAAACTCAATTGGATGCAGCTAGACCGCTAAAGACTGAAATAGCTGATGGTGCTCTATTTCTCTAAATGATACCAAGTGAGCCCAAATATGATAAAATAGGTGGAGGAGCAACAATGATGGGGCCCTGCACCCTCTATAGTACGCCCCTGACTGATACAGTGAATTTACCTATAACAGGAATGTTTTGATGTTCAGACTGGCTATTTAGTGCTTGTGTCCCCCTATATTGAGGAGAATGGAAAAGCCAGCACTCCAGTTATAATTCCAAAACATAAATTGTATAATCCATCAAATAAAGGGTATTCTAAAATTGCACATTCCATGTCATAATCCAACATTTCTGGGCAACCTATGCCCCTTCATCAGGAATGGTCCAGCAAGCAAGCAGAATGGACACCCTGTGAGGGTTATATAGGGTTATATATATTGATTCAGGTTGCAATCTGTGAGTATGAAAAAGTCCCACACCCCAGGCTGCCTCCTAAGCCTACGCAAGGACCAGTCACTAACATAAATGTGTGCCGTACATGCACACTACACAATTATCTCCTCAGTGTGCACAAATCCACATAATGCAAAGTGCATGTCAAACCCCCCAAAATGCATTATGCAGTATACATGTGGATGCCGCCACCAAATATTAATATGCAGTGTGTGCATGTGTTTCCCCCCCTAAGCCCTCCAAAATTAATATGTATATGCATTAATCCCCCAGTCTCCAAGATTATTATGTAGAGTGTGCACTGATCTCCCCATTAGCCCCAAAAATATATCCCCTCTCAGCCCCTCAAAATAGACTTATTCCCCACCAGTGCCCCCCAAGCCTGGTTCTCGACATGTAGTCAACTACTGCCTTAAAATGATTGGACTCCCATATAACTAAACAAAAGGCTACTTACCCTTTGCCCTCCGCTGATCAGACCCACTCTGTTGGTTGGCAACCCACCTGATCACTGTATCAGATCCTGAGCCATCCCGGCACAAACATGCGTTGGAACTGATGTGTCAACGTGTTGGGCTTGCGCCCCCGCCATCGGTCACAGGAGCACTTCCACACCCTCTCTGTTCATTGCAATGGAATGGGTGTGCCGATGCCTGACACTCCCCCCTCCATTGTAGTGAATGAGAGAAGAGGAGAAATGTGATGGGCCCTTGATGTGAACATGAAATGATGTCTAGGCCCATACAGTAAATTATTTTTGTAACTAGACAACTAAAGACTGCAGCAGAGATAGAAACATAGAAACATAGAAACATAGAAACATAGAACCAGACACAGAAGTAGTGCCAACTGCTGTTCGGGGCCATGGGCCATGTGGGATGTGATCTGATGAGTTGTTGACCACCACAGTCAAACCAAGCAGCTACTGGGTGTGCCTTTTTTATACAGGTGGCCATAGACTTTAAAGGGTCTCTGTAGGCAAAGTGCATAAACTGTCATCCAGCAGCTCACCTCATCATAGCTGCCCTCTCCCTTCCTGTCCGAACACAGCTGCTTCTGAAACTAAAAACATGGCAAAGTAGTGGCACACTCCCTGAATTCCTTTGCCATAGACCACCAATCATAGGGCGAAGCTGATAGTCTAAAGCTCCGCATCATCACAGTATCTGACTGTGGACACTGGGAGAGAGGGAGAACAGCCAGGGTGATGCCCAATATGCTGATTAATAAATACGCGGCTTCAAAGAGCCAAGGGCCACACCTGATGGAAAATGGAGGTGAGCTATGAAAGAAAAACGGTGCAAAAGTAAAGGACAAGAAGGTAATGGGAAAATGAGAGACTTTAGCAAATAAGTGAAGATGGAGGGATTGTGGAAATAAAAGTGAGAAGAAGAGATGAGAAAGGGAACGCTAAGGAATGAGAGATGGAGGGATCACTTATGATAGAGCGAGAGTAAAATTGAAAAAGAGAAAGAAAAAAGAGGGGGAGGCCGATTCATTAATAGCGCCAGGTAGCGACAGATGAGCGACAGTAGCGTTATTTTCACAGCGCCCGCTAGTATTCGCTGTGCTTGGCTGTTGTTCGGCTGTTGACAGCGACTCAGTCGGTGTGCGGTAATTTTGAATACGGGGTTAGGAGTCGCTGTTTGACAGGTTCCGCGCTGTATGGGAGCGCATGACAGCGAATGGCCATAGCAAACGGCTCCCAGCATATTCATTAACAAATCACGATCCAAAAATTCTCGCGCTGTGAAATGCTTGTTTAAACCCCAGAGCGCTGGCGGCGATGGGTTAAAAGTAGTTTTTTAACCCCCGAACAACCATATTTTTGGAAAAAAAAAACATGTTTTTCAAAACATTTGGTAATATGAATACATTAATATCAGACCTGTAATATCAATTCTGCACAAATTTTTTTTTTTTTTTTTTTTTACCTTAAAAAAAATATCTAACATTGCAGAAGTGGTCACAGAATTTTTGACATTAAAAAAAAAAAAATAAATAAATTAATAGCAATTATTTATGAATATTTAAAGATTGCTCCATTGAAATGCATTGGAGAGCGCCAGATAGCGAGAGGTCATACCTGTCGCTGTTCAAGGTCGCTCGCTGGCGCTGTGGGGTGAGGCTGGAATAATGATGAATGATTCGCTATCTGGCGCTCTGTCAGTCGCTAAGCAGGATCGGCTTGATAAATGTGTGATTGCGGAGGGGAGCCGGCGTTCTCGTGGCGGTGAGCGTCATTACCGTTCGCTCACCATTCGCTACCTGGCGCTATCCCTTGTTAAATAAGGGCCAAAGTCTAATAGGGAGGTATGTGGGGAGAAAAGGAGAGAAGATGCTGCTGGAAAAGAGAGCCTTTCCTCTAAAGAGGTGTCTGTATCAGGGCTGGATTATGAGGAGGATGCAAGGGGCGCATGCTCCTGGGCCTCCACCACTTGCAAAAGGGGCCTCCACCAACCTTTGGGTTATGAGCCTCGATTCAGAGAGACAAAAAAAAATTCAGTTTTAGTTCCGATCTGTTTTTTTTTGTGAAATGTTTCCGTTCTCGTATGAGTGTACGAGCGATTCTATGCAAGCATTGAAAACCTTCTGTAAAGTTTCTGTCCGTTCGTACGGCAGATTACGAATACGAGGATGTCATTTTCCATCCAGACTTTTCCGTTTAATTTTCACATGTTAGAACGTAGGCTTTCGTTTTTGCCCTTTTCCCATCGTATCCTCCAACGAATCCTTTACGTTTCCCGTTCGATTCTGTTTCCCTTTTTCAATAAATATTCGTCCAGACGGAATCCTTACGATCTTGCGCCTGCGCACTACAAACTTAACTCATTAAAGTGCTCGCCTACATATTTGCCACCCTCACTTCTACTACAATGTTTAGCTAAATCACTTAGCACTATCCTCCATCTTCCCTTTTGGACCCCTAAAACTTACCCAAATCACTTCTCGGTCATGTGAATATTCATCTTTAAATATTTCTGGTCCCATTAGTTTTGTGTTAATGTATTTTGTAAATGAAACGACAATGTAACATTTTTTATATACCATCATAAAATATAAAATTTTTAAAAATTTTGAAAATTTCAAATTTTTACAACTATAAAAAACAAAATACATAGCAATGGCAGGACACTGAACATTATTCTTCATCTGTGGTCCCCAACGAGTTGCGCAGCTCCTGCATCTCGCCCACCAACTGAAGGACCCTGACACTCAGTTGTGCCACTCTGGCACGTGTGGTCCCGTTAAAAAACGTAAATTAAAATATTGGTATAACCTTGTTGTTGGGGTCATACTGCAGTGCCCCCCCCCTGTATGGTCCAAACACCTAAATCTGAACTTCAAAAGCCAGAGGGTTTTGCATAGTGCCCGATTAGAGAACCCCTGGCCCGCATTCTGCAGGCAAAGAACGGGCATCAGGAGCAAGGGCGAGTGGCACATCTTGCAGTTCCTGCAACCAAATGTAAAATAATTACACAAAGCAAAGGTATCCGACTAAAACAAGAACTCCTACAACAAATTAAGATTCAAGTTCAACAATTCAAATATAATTCACAAAGGACATACGTCTAAAAAAATATAGCAATTATATGGATGTGTGGAAAAATAAATGTTTACATGCTAAGGACTAATTAAGGTCAGCATTAAAATGCTTCTATAAGGCATACATGAAATGTATTGATTCAGGTATGCATTGCTATACAATTTATGGCCTCGGCCATGCTGATACATGCAATGCCTTGGTGCTAAAGGCGCGCAGACTCCTCCACATAGCCACAAAACATGTTCAACAATAGCAATCCGAGCCCTCAAAGGTCCCGTAAGTGGATCGGAAATGAAACGAATTTATAGGGTGGTGATCCGTCGGAAATCAGCTCTCTGAATCAGGCAGAAACCCATCCCAACAACGGAAGTTATCTGAACGAATGGAAAATTTCCGATTTTGTTTGGAAAATGATCCGAACTAACGCAAATGTTCCGGTTGGCTTCCGTTCATCGAAAGCGCATTCCCGAACGTTCGTGCGAGTAGAAAATGGACGAAAAAAAGCAAAAAAATGAAAAACACCCACCAAAACTTTCACAGACAGCTACGGAAGTCTGGACGAATGTGTCTCTGAATCAAGGTTATGGTCTGATCCAGGAGGTTTTTCAGTCTTTGGTCTGATGGGCAACGGGGCCGGCAACAAAGCTATTGGCAGTAGTGGGGCCCCTCCCGCACCTGGGCAAACCTGCAGCCAAAGCCACCACAGGGCAGGACGGAGAGTCTAGAACAGCAAAGCCACCATCACAGAATGGCAAAGCAGGAGTTCCCGAGCAGCACGCACCCGCACAAGGGTGGCATAAGGGACTCGATCTGATGTTCCAGTAAGTGGGCGGGTGCCAGACAACCACCGATCAGTTACTTGGCTGAACTATTATTTTAAAGGAAAAAAATACTGTAACTGGGGCCTCCATCAGATTTTGTGCCCAGGGGCCCCCACCACACTTCCTCCAGCCTTGGTCTGTATGGTGGAACTCTCTGAGAACTCTCTGATCTCCCTCATTTGTTATTATTGAAAAAACAATATAAAGTACAAACTAATAATGCAAAAGCGGGGGCTCATTACTTTTATGTTTTTTCGGCAGAAAAAGCCATCTGTGAACTGGTCGGTAAGACAAAGTGAATTAAAAAAAACATTTAAAAAGAGCTCAGCACAAAACAAACAAGCAAAAAAAAACCCCAACCGGCTACTCAGAGGTGGCATTGATTTATAACTTCTCGGAGGCTCCCGGAACACGCTGTGCCGCCGCCACCGCTGCTGAGGACCATTCACTTCTTTCATCTTTTATTTATTCCTAATAAGTAAACCTTACGCGCAGTTAGCTTATTATGAGGTACACAGTCATAATCTGCACACATACTATAAAATACATACTGCATGCTCATCATATTTTTTTTTTTACTTCCCCTTTAAAAGATGGCCAGGCCGGAGGGCACGAGTGACAATGCGATCATGAATTAAAGCTACAGTCCAGGTAATTATATATAAAATGTATATAAATTACACAGCTCTCCCGACCTGCCAGCTCAATCCCTCATAGTGCTGCTGGGTGCAGCACTTACAGCTCTGAAGCTAAAAGTGCTGCACCCAACCAACCCCTGGCGCCCATATGAGTGCCAACTGCTGATAGCACCTATGATAAGTGACGTGATAGGTCATGTGATGCACACCTACTGCTATTCAACGAGGGAGCCTACCCCCCCCTCCCCCATTATCACTCAGCTCCCTGTGGTGTGATCCTGGGCTGAGTATCCCTGCTTGGCAATCACTGTCTCCCATCGGCCTATCGGTTATGGGGGGATTCTGCCACTCAGCATGTTATGGGGGGAATCTGTACACTCAGCATGTTATGGGGGGATTCTGCCACTCAGCCTGTTATGGGGGGATTCTGCCACTCAGCATGTTATAGGGGGATTCTGCGACTCAGCCTGTTATGGGGGGATTATGCCACTCAGCATGTTATAGGGGGATTCTGCCACTCAGCATGTTATGGGGGGATTCTGTCACTCAGCATGTTATGGGGGGATTCTGCCACTCAGCATGTTATGGGGGGAATCTGTACACTCAGCATGTTATGGGGGGATTCTGCCACTCAGCCTGTTATGGGGGGATTCTGCCACTCAGCATGTTATAGGGGGATTCTGCCATTCAGCCTGTTATGGGGGGATTATGCCACTCAGCATGTTATAGGGGGATTCTGCCACTCAGCATGTTATGGGGGGATTCTGTCACTCAGCATGTTATGGGGGGATCCTGTCACTCAGCCTGTTATGGGGGGATTCTGCCACTCAGCATGTTGTGGGGGGATTCTGCCACTCAGCATGTTATGGGGGAATTCTGTCACTCAGCATATTATGGGGGGATCCTGTCACTCAGCCTGTTATGGGGGGATTCTGCCACTCAGCATGTTATGGGGGGATTCTGCCACTCAGCATGTTATGGGGGGATTCTGTCACTCAGCATGTTATGGGGGGATCCTGTCACTCAGAATGTTATGGGGGGATTCTGCCACTCAGCATGTTATGGGGGGATTCTGTCACTCAGCATGTTATGGGGTGATTCTGCCACTCAGCATGTTATGGAAGGATTCTGTCACTCAGCCTGTTATGGGGGGATTCTGCCACTCAGCATGTTATGGGGGGATTCTGTCACTCAGCATGTTATGGGGTGATTCTGCCACTCAGCATGTTATGGGGTGATTCTGCCACTCAGCATGTTATGGGGTGATTCTGCCACTCAGCATGTTATGGGGGGATTCTGCCACTCAGCATGTTATGGGGGGATTCTGTCACTCAGCATGTTATGGGGTGATTCTGCCACTCAGCATGTTATGGCGTGATTCTGCCACTCAGCATGTTATGGGGTGATTCTGCCACTCAGCATGTTATGGGGGGATCCTGTCACTCAGCATGTTATGGGGTGGTTCTGCCACTCAGCATGTTATGGGGGGATTCTGCCACTCAGCATGTTATGGGGTGATTCTGCCACTCAAAATGTTATGGGGGGATCCTGTCACTCAGCCTGTTATGGGGGGATTCTGCCACTCAGCATGTTATAGGGGGATTCTGCCACTCAGCATGTTATGGGGTGAGTCTGCCACTCAGCATGTTATGGGGGGATACTGTCACTCAGCATGTTATGGGGGGATCCTGTCACTCAGCATGTTATGGGCTGATCCTTTCACTCAGCATGTTATGGGGGGATTCTGCCACTCGCATGTTATGGGGGGATCCTGTCACTCAGCCTGTTATGGGGGGATTCTGCCACTCAGCATGTTATGGTGGGATCCTGTCACTCAGCATGTTATGGTGGGATTCTGCCACTCAGCATGTTATGGGGGGATTCTGCCACTCAGCCTGTTATGGGGGGATTCTGTCACTCAGCATGTTATGGGGGGGATCCTGTCACTCAGCATGTTATGGGCTGATCCTTTCACTCAGCATGTTATGGGGGGATTCTGCCACTCAGCATGTTATGGGGGGATTCAGCCACTCAGCATGTTATGGTGGGATCCTGCCACTCAGCATGTTATGGTGGGATCCTGCCACTCAGCATGTTATGGTGGGATCCTGTCACTCAGCATGTTATGGGGGGATTCTGCCACTCAGCATGTTATTGGGGGATTCTGCCACTCAGCATGTTATGGGGGGATTCTGCCACTCAGCCTGTTATGGGGGGATTCTGTCACTTAGCATGTTATGGGGGGATCCTGTCACTCAGCCTGTTATGGGGGGATTCTGCCACTCAGCCTGTTATGGGGGGAATCTGACACTCAGCATGTTATGGGGGGATCCTGTCACTCAGCATGTTATGGGGGGGATCCTGTCACTCAGCATGTTATGGTGGGGGGGATCCTGTCACTCAGCACGTTATGGGGGGATCCTGTCACTCAGCATGTTATGGGGGGATCCTGTCACTCAGCCTGTTATGGGGGGATTCTGCCACTCAGCATGTTATGGGGGGATTCTGCCACTCAGCATGTTATGGGGGGATTCTGCCACTCAGCATGTTATGGGGTGATTCTGCCACTCAGCATGTTATGGGGGGATCCTGTCACTCAGCCTGTTATGGGGGGATTCTGCCACTCAGCATGTTATGGGGGGATTCTGTCACTCAGCATGTTATGGGAGGATTCTGCCACTCAGCATGTTATGGGGTGATTCTGCCACTCAGCATGTTATGGGGGGATCCTGTCACTCAGCCTGTTATGGCGGGATTCTGCCACTCAGCATGTTATGGGGGGATTCTGTCACTCAGCATGTTATGGGGTGATTCTGCCACTCAGCATGTTATGGGGTGATTCTGCCACTCAGCATGTTATGGGGTGATTCTGCCACTCAGCATGTTATGGTGGGATCCTGTAACTCAGCATGTTATGGGGGGATTCTGCCACTCAGCATGTTATGGGGGGATTCTGCCACTCAGCATGTTATGGGGGGATTCTGCCACTCAGCCTGTTATGGGGGGATTCTGCCACTCAGCCTGTTATGGGGGGATTCTGTCACTCAGCATGTTATGGGGGGATCCTGTCACTCAGCCTGTTATGGGGGGATTCTGCCACTCAGCCTGTTATGGTGGGATTCTGCCACTCAGCATGTTATGGGGGGATCCTGTCACTCAGCATGTTATGGGGGGGAACCTGTCACTCAGCATGTTATGGGGGGATCCTGTCACTCAGCATGTTATGGGGGGATTCTGCCACTCAGCATGTTATGGGGGGATTCTGCCACTCAGCGTGTTATGGGGGGATTCTGCCACTCAGCGTGTTATGGGGGGACTCTGTCACTCAGCGTGTTATGGGGGGATTCTGCCACTCAGCATGTTATGGGGGGATCCTGTCACTCAGCATGTTATGGGGGGATTCTGTCACTCAGCATGTTATGGGGGGATTCTGCCACTCAGCATGTTACGGGGGGATTCTGCCACTCAGCATGTTACGGGGGGATTCTGCCACTCAGCATGTTACGGGGGGATCCTGTCACTCAGCATGTTATGGGGGGATTCTGTCACTCAGCATGTTATGGGGGGATCCTGTCACTCAGCATGTTATGGGGGGATCCTGTCACTCAGCATGTTATGGGGGGATTCCGTCACTCAGCATGTTATGGGGGGAACCTGTCACAGCATGTTAGGTGATATCCTGTCACTCAGCATGTTATGGGGGGATCCTGCCACTCAGCATGTTATGGGGGGATTCTGCCACTCAGCATGTTATGGGGGGATTCTGCCACTCAGCATCTTATGGGGGGATCCTGTCACTCAGCCTGTTATGGGGGGATTCTGCCACTCAGCATGTTATGGGGGTATTCTGCCACTCAGCATGTTATGGGGGGATTCTGCCACTCAGCGTGTTATGGGGGATCCTGTCACTCAGCGTGTTATGGGGGGATTCTGCCACTCAGCATGTTATGGGGGGATCCTGTCACTCAGCCTGTTATGGGGGGATTCTGCCTCTCAGCATGTTATGGGGGGATCCTGTCACTCAGCATGTTATGGGGGGATTCTGCCACTCAGCATGTTATGGGGGGATTCTGCCACTCAGCCTTTTATGGGGGGATTCTGCCACTCAGCATGTTATGGGGGGATTCTGCCACTCAGCCTGTTATGGGGGGATCCTGTCACTCAGCATGTTATGGGGGGATAATGTCACTCAGCATGTTATGGGGGGATTCTGCCACTCAGCCTGTAATGGGGGGATGCTGTCACTCAGCATGTTATGGGGGGATTCTGCCACTCAGCATGTTATGGGGGGATTCTGTCATTCAGCATGTTATGGGGGATCCTGTCACTCAGCATGTTATGAGGGGATCCTGTCACTCAGCATGTTATGAGGGGATTCTGCCACTCAGCATGTTATGGGGGGATTCTGCCACTCAGCATGTTATGGGGGGATTCTGCCACTCAGCATGTTATGGGGGGATTCTGCCACTCAGCATGTTATGGGGGGATCCTGTCACTCAGCATGTTATGGGGGGATTCTGTCACTCAGCATGTTATGGGGGGATTCTGTCACTCAGCATGTTACGGGGGGATTCTGCCACTCAGCATGTTACGGGGGGATCCTGTCACGCAGCATGTTATGGGGGGATCCTGTCACTCAGCATGTTATGGGGGGATCCTGTCACTCAGCATGTTATGGGAGGATTCTGCCACTCAGCATGTTATGGGGGGATTCTGCCACTCATCATGTTATGGGGGGATTCTGTCACTCAGCATGTTATGGGGGGATCCTGTCACTCAGCATGTTATGGGGGGATTCTGTCACGCAGCATGTTATGGGGGGATTCTGTCACTCAGCATGTTACGGGGGGATTCTGCCACTCAGCATGTTACGGGGGGATCCTGTCACGCAGCATGTTATGGGGGGATCCTGTCACTCAGCATGTTATGGGGGGATCCTGTCACTCAGCATGTTATGGGGGGATTCCGTCACTCAGCATGTTATGGGGGGATCCTGTCACAGCATGTTAGGGGATATCCTGTCACTCAGCATGTTATGGGGGGATCCTGTCACTCAGCATGTTATGGGGGGATTCTGCCATTCAGCATGTTATGGGGGGATTCTGTCACTCAGCCTGTTATGGGGGGATTCTGCCATTCAGCATGTTATGGGGGGATTCTGCCACTCAGCATGTTATGGGGGGATTCTGCCACTCAGCATGTTATGGGGGGATCCTGTCACTCAGCCTGCTATGGGGGGATTCTGCCACTCAGCATGTTATGGGGGATTCTGTCACTCAGCATGTTATGGGAGGATCCTGCCACTCAGCATGTTATGGGGGGATCCTGTCACTCAGCCTGTTATGGGGGATTCTGCCACTCAGCATGTTATGGTGGGATCCTGTCACTCAGCATGTTATGGGGGGATCCTGTCACTAAGCATGTTATGGGGGGATTCTGCCACTCAGCATGTTATGGCGTGATTCTGCCACTCAGCATGTTATGGGGTGATTCTGCCACTCAGCATGTTATGGGGGGATCCTGTCACTCAGCATGTTATGGGGTGGTTCTGCCACTCAGCATGTTATGGGGGGATTCTGCCACTCAGCATGTTATGGGGTGATTCTGCCACTCAAAATGTTATTGGGGGATCCTGTCACTCAGCCTGTTATGGGGGGATTCTGCCACTCAGCATGTTATAGGGGGATTCTGCCACTCAGCATGTTATGGGGTGAGTCTGCCACTCAGCATGTTATGGGGGGATACTGTCACTCAGCATGTTATGGGGGGATCCTGTCACTCAGCATGTTATGGGCTGATCCTTTCACTCAGCATGTTATGGGGGGATTCTGCCACTCGCATGTTATGGGGGGATCCTGTCACTCAGCCTGTTATGGGGGGATTCTGCCACTCAGCATGTTATGGTGGGATCCTGTCACTCAGCATGTTATGGTGGGATTCTGCCACTCAGCATGTTATGGGGGGATTCTGCCACTCAGCCTGTTATGGGGGGATTCTGTCACTCAGCATGTTATGGGGGGGATCCTGTCACTCAGCATGTTATGGGCTGATCCTTTCACTCAGCATGTTATGGGGGGATTCTGCCACTCAGCATGTTATGGGGGGATTCAGCCACTCAGCATGTTATGGTGGGATCCTGCCACTCAGCATGTTATGGTGGGATCCTGCCACTCAGCATGTTATGGTGGGATCCTGTCACTCAGCATGTTATGGGGGGATTCTGCCACTCAGCATGTTATTGGGGGATTCTGCCACTCAGCATGTTATGGGGGGATTCTGCCACTCAGCCTGTTATGGGGGGATTCTGTCACTTAGCATGTTATGGGGGGATCCTGTCACTCAGCCTGTTATGGGGGGATTCTGCCACTCAGCCTGTTATGGGGGGAATCTGACACTCAGCATGTTATGGGGGGATCCTGTCACTCAGCATGTTATGGGGGGGATCCTGTCACTCAGCATGTTATGGTGGGGGGGATCCTGTCACTCAGCACGTTATGGGGGGATCCTGTCACTCAGCATGTTATGGGGGGATCCTGTCACTCAGCCTGTTATGGGGGGATTCTGCCACTCAGCATGTTATGGGGGGATTCTGCCACTCAGCATGTTATGGGGGGATTCTGCCACTCAGCATGTTATGGGGTGATTCTGCCACTCAGCATGTTATGGGGGGATCCTGTCACTCAGCCTGTTATGGGGGGATTCTGCCACTCAGCATGTTATGGGGGGATTCTGTCACTCAGCATGTTATGGGAGGATTCTGCCACTCAGCATGTTATGGGGTGATTCTGCCACTCAGCATGTTATGGGGGGATCCTGTCACTCAGCCTGTTATGGCGGGATTCTGCCACTCAGCATGTTATGGGGGGATTCTGTCACTCAGCATGTTATGGGGTGATTCTGCCACTCAGCATGTTATGGGGTGATTCTGCCACTCAGCATGTTATGGGGTGATTCTGCCACTCAGCATGTTATGGTGGGATCCTGTAACTCAGCATGTTATGGGGGGATTCTGCCACTCAGCATGTTATGGGGGGATTCTGCCACTCAGCATGTTATGGGGGGATTCTGCCACTCAGCCTGTTATGGGGGGATTCTGCCACTCAGCCTGTTATGGGGGGATTCTGTCACTCAGCATGTTATGGGGGGATCCTGTCACTCAGCCTGTTATGGGGGGATTCTGCCACTCAGCCTGTTATGGTGGGATTCTGCCACTCAGCATGTTATGGGGGGATCCTGTCACTCAGCATGTTATGGGGGGGAACCTGTCACTCAGCATGTTATGGGGGGATCCTGTCACTCAGCATGTTATGGGGGGATTCTGCCACTCAGCATGTTATGGGGGGATTCTGCCACTCAGCGTGTTATGGGGGGACTCTGTCACTCAGCGTGTTATGGGGGGATTCTGCCACTCAGCATGTTATGGGGGGATCCTGTCACTCAGCATGTTATGGGGGGATTCTGTCACTCAGCATGTTATGGGGGGATTCTGCCACTCAGCATGTTACGGGGGGATTCTGCCACTCAGCATGTTACGGGGGGATTCTGCCACTCAGCATGTTACGGGGGGATCCTGTCACTCAGCATGTTATGGGGGGATTCTGTCACTCAGCATGTTATGGGGGGATCCTGTCACTCAGCATGTTATGGGGGGATCCTGTCACTCAGCATGTTATGGGGGGATTCCGTCACTCAGCATGTTATGGGGGGAACCTGTCACAGCATGTTAGGTGATATCCTGTCACTCAGCATGTTATGGGGGGATCCTGCCACTCAGCATGTTATGGGGGGATTCTGCCACTCAGCATGTTATGGGGGGATTCTGCCACTCAGCATCTTATGGGGGGATCCTGTCACTCAGCCTGTTATGGGGGGATTCTGCCACTCAGCATGTTATGGGGGTATTCTGCCACTCAGCATGTTATGGGGGGATTCTGCCACTCAGCGTGTTATGGGGGATCCTGTCACTCAGCGTGTTATGGGGGGATTCTGCCACTCAGCATGTTATGGGGGGATCCTGTCACTCAGCCTGTTATGGGGGGATTCTGCCTCTCAGCATGTTATGGGGGGATCCTGTCACTCAGCATGTTATGGGGGGATTCTGCCACTCAGCATGTTATGGGGGGATTCTGCCACTCAGCCTTTTATGGGGGGATTCTGCCACTCAGCATGTTATGGGGGGATTCTGCCACTCAGCCTGTTATGGGGGGATCCTGTCACTCAGCATGTTATGGGGGGATAATGTCACTCAGCATGTTATGGGGGGATTCTGCCACTCAGCCTGTAATGGGGGGATGCTGTCACTCAGCATGTTATGGGGGGATTCTGCCACTCAGCATGTTATGGGGGGATTCTGTCATTCAGCATGTTATGGGGGATCCTGTCACTCAGCATGTTATGAGGGGATCCTGTCACTCAGCATGTTATGAGGGGATTCTGCCACTCAGCATGTTATGGGGGGATTCTGCCACTCAGCATGTTATGGGGGGATTCTGCCACTCAGCATGTTATGGGGGGATTCTGCCACTCAGCATGTTATGGGGGGATCCTGTCACTCAGCATGTTATGGGGGGATTCTGTCACTCAGCATGTTATGGGGGGATTCTGTCACTCAGCATGTTACGGGGGGATTCTGCCACTCAGCATGTTACGGGGGGATCCTGTCACGCAGCATGTTATGGGGGGATCCTGTCACTCAGCATGTTATGGGGGGATCCTGTCACTCAGCATGTTATGGGAGGATTCTGCCACTCAGCATGTTATGGGGGGATTCTGCCACTCATCATGTTATGGGGGGATTCTGTCACTCAGCATGTTATGGGGGGATCCTGTCACTCAGCATGTTATGGGGGGATTCTGTCACGCAGCATGTTATGGGGGGATTCTGTCACTCAGCATGTTACGGGGGGATTCTGCCACTCAGCATGTTACGGGGGGATCCTGTCACGCAGCATGTTATGGGGGGATCCTGTCACTCAGCATGTTATGGGGGGATCCTGTCACTCAGCATGTTATGGGGGGATCCTGTCACTCAGCATGTTATGGGGGGATTCCGTCACTCAGCATGTTATGGGGGGATCCTGTCACAGCATGTTAGGGGATATCCTGTCACTCAGCATGTTATGGGGGGATCCTGTCACTCAGCATGTTATGGGGGGATTCTGCCATTCAGCATGTTATGGGGGGATTCTGTCACTCAGCCTGTTATGGGGGGATTCTGCCATTCAGCATGTTATGGGGGGATTCTGCCACTCAGCATGTTATGGGGGGATTCTGCCACTCAGCATGTTATGGGGGGATCCTGTCACTCAGCCTGCTATGGGGGGATTCTGCCACTCAGCATGTTATGGGGGATTCTGTCACTCAGCATGTTATGGGAGGATCCTGCCACTCAGCATGTTATGGGGGGATCCTGTCACTCAGCCTGTTATGGGGGATTCTGCCACTCAGCATGTTATGGTGGGATCCTGTCACTCAGCATGTTATGGGGGGATCCTGTCACTAAGCATGTTATGGGGGGATTCTGCCACTCAGCATGTTATGGGGGTATTCTGCCACTCAGCATGTTACGGGGGGATCCTGTCACGCAGCATGTTATGGGGGGATCCTGTCACTCAGCATGTTATGGGGGGATCCTGTCACTCAGCATGTTATGGGGGGATTCCGTCACTCAGCATGCTATGGGGGGATCCTGTCACAGCATGTTAGGGGATATCCTGTCACTCAGCATGTTATGGTGGGATCCTGTAACTCAGCATGTTATGGGGGGATTCTGCCACTCAGCATGTTATGGGGGGATTCTGCCACTCAGCATGTTATGGGGGGATTCTGCCACTCAGCCTGTTATGGGGGGATTCTGTCACTCAGCATGTTATGGGGGGATCCTGTCACTCAGCCTGTTATGGTGGGATTCTGCCACTCAGCATGTTATGGGGGGATCCTGTCACTCAGCATGTTATGGGGGGGAACCTGTCACTCAGCATGTTATGGGGGGATCCTGTCACTCAGCATGTTATGGGGGGATTCTGCCACTCAGCATGTTATGGGGGGATTCTGCCACTCAGCGTGTTATGGGGGGACTCTGTCACTCAGCGTGTTATGGGGGGATTCTGCCACTCAGCATGTTATGGGGGGATCCTGTCACTCAGCATGTTATGGGGGGATTCTGTCACTCAGCATGTTATGGGGGGATTCTGCCACTCAGCATGTTACGGGGGGATTCTGCCACTCAGCATGTTACGGGGGGATTCTGCCACTCAGCATGTTACGGGGGGATCCTGTCACTCAGCATGTTATGGGGGGATTCTGTCACTCAGCATGTTATGGGGGGATCCTGTCACTCAGCATGTTATGGGGGGATCCTGTCACTCAGCCTGTTATGGGGGGATTCTGCCTCTCAGCATGTTATGGGGGGATCCTGTCACTCAGCATGTTATGGGGGGATTCTGCCACTCAGCATGTTATGGAGGGATCCTGTCACTCAGCATGTTATGGGGGGATTCTGCCACTCAGCATGTTATGGGGGGATCCTGTCACTCAGCCTGTTATGGGGGGATTCTGCCACTCAGCATGTTATGGGGGGATTCCGTCACTCAGCATGTTATGGGGGGAACCTGTCACAGCATGTTAGGTGATATCCTGTCACTCAGCATGTTATGGGGGGATCCTGCCACTCAGCATGTTATGGGGGGATTCTGCCACTCAGCATGTTATGGGGGGATTCTGCCACTCAGCATCTTATGGGGGGATCCTGTCACTCAGCCTGTTATGGGGGGATTCTGCCACTCAGCATGTTATGGGGGTATTCTGCCACTCAGCATGTTATGGGGGGATTCTGCCACTCAGCGTGTTATGGGGGATCCTGTCACTCAGCGTGTTATGGGGGGATTCTGCCACTCAGCATGTTATGGGGGGATCCTGTCACTCAGCCTGTTATGGGGGGATTCTGCCTCTCAGCATGTTATGGGGGGATCCTGTCACTCAGCATGTTATGGGGGGATTCTGCCACTCAGCATGTTATGGAGGGATCCTGTCACTCAGCATGTTATGGGGGGATTCTGCCACTCAGCATGTTATGGGGGGATCCTGTCACTCAGCCTGTTATGGGGGGATTCTGCCACTCAGCATGTTATGGGGGGATTCTGTCACTCAGCATGTTATGGGAGGATCCTGCCACTCAGCATGTTATGGGGGGATCCTGTCACTCAGCATGTTATGGGGGGATTCTGTCACTCAGCATGTTATGGGGGGATTCTGCCACTCAGCATGTTACGGGGGGATTCTGCCACTCAGCATGTTACGGGGGGATTCTGCCACTCAGCATGTTACGGGGGGATCCTGTCACTCAGCATGTTATGGGGGGATTCTGTCACTCAGCATGTTATGGGGGGATCCTGTCACTCAGCATGTTATGGGGGGATCCTGTCACTCAGCCTGTTATGGGGGGATTCTGCCTCTCAGCATGTTATGGGGGGATCCTGTCACTCAGCATGTTATGGGGGGATTCTGCCACTCAGCATGTTATGGAGGGATCCTGTCACTCAGCATGTTATGGGGGGATTCTGCCACTCAGCATGTTATGGGGGGATCCTGTCACTCAGCCTGTTATGGGGGGATTCTGCCACTCAGCATGTTATGGGGGGATTCCGTCACTCAGCATGTTATGGGGGGAACCTGTCACAGCATGTTAGGTGATATCCTGTCACTCAGCATGTTATGGGGGGATCCTGCCACTCAGCATGTTATGGGGGGATTCTGCCACTCAGCATGTTATGGGGGGATTCTGCCACTCAGCATCTTATGGGGGGATCCTGTCACTCAGCCTGTTATGGGGGGATTCTGCCACTCAGCATGTTATGGGGGTATTCTGCCACTCAGCATGTTATGGGGGGATTCTGCCACTCAGCGTGTTATGGGGGATCCTGTCACTCAGCGTGTTATGGGGGGATTCTGCCACTCAGCATGTTATGGGGGGATCCTGTCACTCAGCCTGTTATGGGGGGATTCTGCCTCTCAGCATGTTATGGGGGGATCCTGTCACTCAGCATGTTATGGGGGGATTCTGCCACTCAGCATGTTATGGAGGGATCCTGTCACTCAGCATGTTATGGGGGGATTCTGCCACTCAGCATGTTATGGGGGGATCCTGTCACTCAGCCTGTTATGGGGGGATTCTGCCACTCAGCATGTTATGGGGGGATTCTGTCACTCAGCATGTTATGGGAGGATCCTGCCACTCAGCATTTTATGGGGGGATCCTGTCACTCAGCCTGTTATGGGGGGATTCTGCCACTCAGCATGTTATGGTGGGATCCTGTCACTCAGCATGTTATGGGGGGATCCTGTCACTAAGCATGTTATGGGGGGATTCTGCCACTCAGCATGTTATGGGGGTATTCTGCCACTCAGCATGTTATTGGGGGATTCTGCCACTCAGCGTGTTATGGGGGATCCTGTCACTCAGCGTGTTATGGGGGGATTCTGCCACTCAGCATGTTATGGGGGGATCCTGTCACTCAGCCTGTTATGGGGGGATTCTGCCTCTCAGCATGTTATGGGGGGATCCTGTCACTCAGCATGTTATGGGGGGATTCTGCAACTCAGCATGTTATGGAGGGATCCTGTCACTCAGCATGTTATGGGGGGATTCTGCTACTCAGCATGTTATGGGGGATCCTGTCACTCAGCATGTTATGAGGGGATCCTGTCACTCAGCATGTTATGGGGGGATTCTGCCACTCAGCATGTTATGGGGGGATTCTGCCACTCAGCATGTTATGGGGGGATTCTGCCACTCAGCATGTTATGGGGGGATTCAGCCACTCAGCATGTTATGGTAGGATTCTGCCACTCAGCATGTTATGGGGGGATTCTGTCACTCAGCATGTTATGGGGGGATCCTGTCACAGCATGTTAGGGGATATCCTGTCACTCAGCATGTTATGGGGGGATTCTGTCAGTCAGCCTGTTATGGGGGGATTCTGCCACTCAGCATGTTATGGGGGGATTCTGCCACTCAGTATGTTATGGGGGGATTCTGCCACTCAGCATGTTATGGGGGGATCCTGTCACTCAGCCTGTTATGGGGGGATTCTGCCACTCAGCATGTTATGGGGGGATTCTGTCACTCAGAATGTTATGGGAGGATCCTGCCACTCAGCATTTTATGGGGGGATCCTTTCACTCAGCCTGTTATGGGGGGATTCTGCCACTCAGCATGTTATGGTGGGATCCTGTCACTCAGCATGTTATGGGGGGATCCTGTCACTAAGCATGTTATGGGGGGATTCTGCCACTCAGCATGTTATGGGGGATCCTGTCACTCAGCGTGTTATGGTGGGATTCTGCCACTCAGTGTGTTATGGGGGCATTCTGCCACTCAGCATGTTATGGGGGGATTCTGCCACTCAGCCTTTTATGGGGGGATCCTGTCACTCAGCATGTTATGGGGGGATTCTGCCACTCAGCATGTTATAGGGGGATTCTGCCACTCAACATGGTATGGGGGGATTCTGTCACTCAGCATGTTATGGGGGGATTCTGCCACTCAGCATGTTATGGGGGGATCCTGTCACTCAGCATGTTATGGGGGATTCTGTCACTCAGCATGTTATGGGGGGATCCTGTCACTCAGCCTGTTATGGGGGGATTCTTTCACTCAGCATCTTATGGGGGAATCCTGTCACTCAGCCTGTTATGGGGGGATTCTTTCACTCAGCATGTTATGGGGGGATCCTGTCACTCAGCATGTTATGGGGTTATTCTGTCACTCAGCATGTTATGGGGGGATCCTGTCAGTCAGCATGTTATGGGGGGATTCTGCCACTCAGCATGTTTTGGGGGGATCCTGTCACTCAGCCTGTTATGGGGGGATTCTGCCTCTCAGCATGTTATGGGGGGATCCTGTCACTCAGCATGTTATGGGGGGATTCTGCCTCTCAGCATGTTATGGGGGGATCCTGTCACTCAGCATGTTATGGGGGGATTCTGCCACTCAGCATGTTATGGAGGGATCCTGTCACTCAGCATGTTATGGGGGGATTCTGCCACTCAGCATGTTATGGGGGATCCTGTCACTCAGCATGTTATGAGGGGATCCTGTCACTCAGCATGTTATGGGGGGATTCTGCCACTCAGCATGTTATGGGGGGATTCTGCCACTCAGCATGTTATGGGGGGATTCTGCCACTCAGCATGTTATGGGGGGATTCTGCCACTCAGCATGTTATGGGGGGATTCTGCCACTCAGCATGTTATGGGGGGATTCTGCCACTCAGCATGTTATGGGGGGATCCTGTCACTCAGCATGTTATGGGGGGATTCTGTCACTCAGCCTGTTATGGGGGGATTCTGCCACTCAGCATGTTATGGGGGGATTCTGCCACTCAGCATGTTATGGGGGATCCTGTCACTCAGCATGTTATGAGGGGATCCTGTCACTCAGCATGTTATGGGGGATTCTGCCACTCAGCATGTTATGGGGGGATTCTGCCACTCAGCATGTTAAGGGGGGATTAAGCCACTCAGAATGTTATGGGGGGATTCTGCCACTCAGCATGTTATGGTGGGATTCTGCCACTCAGCATGTTATGGGGGGATTCTGTCACTCAGCATGTTATGGGGGGATCCTGTCACTCAGCATGTTATGGGGGGATTCTGCCACTCAGCATGTTATGGGGGGATCCTGTCACTCAGCCTGTTATGGGGGGATTCTGCCACTCAGCATGTTATGGGGGGATCCTGTCACTCAGTCTGTTATGGGGGGATTCTGCCTCTCAGCATGTTATGGGGGGATCCTGTCACTCAGCATGTTATGGGGGGATTCTGCCACTCAGCATGTTATGGAGGGATCCTGTCACTCAGCATGTTATGGGGGGATTCTGCCACTCAGCATGTTATGGGGGATCCTGTCACTCAGCATGTTATGAGGGGATCCTGTCACTTAGCATGTTATGGGGGGATTCTGCCTCTCAGCATGTTATGGGGGGATTCTGCCACTCAGCATGTTATGGGGGGATTCTGCCACTCAGCATGTTATGGTGGGATTCTGCCACTCAGCATGTTATGGGAAGATTCTGTCACTCAGCATGTTATGGGGGGATCCTGTCACTCAGCATGTTATGGGGGGATTCTGCCACTCAGCATGTTATGGGGGGATTCTGCCACTTAGCATGTTATGGGGGGATTCTGCCACTCAGCATGTTATGGGGGGATTCTGTCACTCAGCATGTTATGGGGGGATCCTGTCACTCAGCATGTTATGGGGGGATTCTGCCACTCAGCATGTTATGGGGGGATTCTGCCACTTAGCATGTTATGGGGGGATTCTGCCACTCAGCATGTTATGGGGGGATCCTGCCACTCAGCATGTTATGGGGGGATTCTGCCACTCAGCATGTTATGGGGGGATTCTGCCACTCAGCATGTTATGGGGGGATTCTGCCACTCAGCATGTTATGGGGGGATTCTGCCACTCAGCATGTTATGGGGGGATCCTGTCACTCAGCATGTTATGGGGGGATTCTGTCACTCAGCCTGTTATGGGGGGATTCTGCCACTCAGCATGTTATGGGGGGATTCTGCCACTCAGCATGTTATGGGGGATCCTGTCACTCAGCATGTTATGAGGGGATCCTGTCACTCAGCATGTTATGGGGGATTCTGCCACTCAGCATGTTATGGGGGGATTCTGCCACTCAGCATGTTAAGGGGGGATTCTGCCACTCAGAATGTTATGGGGGGATTCTGCCACTCAGCATGTTATGGTGGGATTCTGCCACTCAGCATGTTATGGGGGGATTCTGTCACTCAGCATGTTATGGGGGGATCCTGTCACTCAGCATGTTATGGGGGGATTCTGCCACTCAGCATGTTATGGGGGGATCCTGTCACTCAGCATGTTATGGGGGGATTCTGCCACTCAGCATGTTATGGAGGGATCCTGTCACTCAGCATGTTATGGGGGGATTCTGCCACTCAGCATGTTATGGGGGATCCTGTCACTCAGCATGTTATGAGGGGATCCTGTCACTTAGCATGTTATGGGGGGATTCTGCCTCTCAGCATGTTATGGGGGGATTCTGCCACTCAGCATGTTATGGGGGGATTCTGCCACTCAGCATGTTATGGGGGGATTCTGCCACTTAGCATGTTATGGGGGGATTCTGCCACTCAGCATGTTATGGGGGGATCCTGCCACTCAGCATGTTATGGGGGGATTCTGCCACTCAGCATGTTATGGGGGGATTCTGCCACTCAGCATGTTATGGGGGGATTCTGCCACTCAGCATGTTATGGGGGGATTCTGCCACTCAGCATGTTATGGGGGGATCCTGTCACTCAGCATGTTATGGGGGGATTCTGTCACTCAGCCTGTTATGGGGGGATTCTGCCACTCAGCATGTTATGGGGGGATTCTGCCACTCAGCATGTTATGGGGGATCCTGTCACTCAGCATGTTATGAGGGGATCCTGTCACTCAGCATGTTATGGGGGATTCTGCCACTCAGCATGTTATGGGGGGATTCTGCCACTCAGCATGTTAAGGGGGGATTCTGCCACTCAGAATGTTATGGGGGGATTCTGCCACTCAGCATGTTATGGTGGGATTCTGCCACTCAGCATGTTATGGGGGGATTCTGTCACTCAGCATGTTATGGGGGGATCCTGTCACTCAGCATGTTATGGGGGGATTCTGCCACTCAGCATGTTATGGGGGGATCCTGTCACTCAGCCTGTTATGGGGGGATTCTGCCACTCAGCATGTTATGGGGGGATCCTGTCACTCAGCCTGTTATGGGGGGATTCTGCCTCTCAGCATGTTATGGGGGGATCCTGTCACTCAGCATGTTATGGGGGGATTCTGCCACTCAGCATGTTATGGAGGGATCCTGTCACTCAGCATGTTATGGGGGGATTCTGCCACTCAGCATGTTATGGGGGATCCTGTCACTCAGCATGTTATGAGGGGATCCTGTCACTTAGCATGTTATGGGGGGATTCTGCCTCTCAGCATGTTATGGGGGGATTCTGCCACTCAGCATGTTATGGGGGGATTCTGCCACTCAGCATGTTATGGTGGGATTCTGCCACTCAGCATGTTATGGGAAGATTCTGTCACTCAGCATGTTATGGGGGGATCCTGTCACTCAGCATGTTATGGGGGGATTCTGCCACTCAGCATGTTATGGGGGGATTCTGCCACTTAGCATGTTATGGGGGGATTCTGCCACTCAGCATGTTATGGGGGGATTCTGTCACTCAGCATGTTATGGGGGGATCCTGTCACTCAGCATGTTATGGGGGGATTCTGCCACTCAGCATGTTATGGGGGGATTCTGCCACTTAGCATGTTATGGGGGGATTCTGCCACTCAGCATGTTATGGGGGGATCCTGTCACTCAGCATGTTATGGGGGGATTCCGTCACTCAGCATGTTATGGGGGGATCCTGTCACAGCATGTTAGGGGGGATCCTGTCACTCAGCATGTTTTGGGGGGATCCTGTCACTCAGCATGTTATGGGGGGATTCTGTCACTCAGCCTGTTTAGGGGGGATTCTGCCACTCAGCATGTTATGGGGGATCCTGTCACTCAGCATGTTATGACGGGATCCTGTCACTCAGCATGTTATGGGGGGATTCTGCCACTCAGCATGTTATGGGGGGATTCTGCCACTCAGCATGATATGGGGGGATTCTGCCACTCAGAATGTTATGGGTGGATTCTGCCACTCAGCATGTTATGGTGGGATTCTGCCACTCAGCATGTTATGGGGGGATTCTGTCACTCAGCATGTTATGGGGGGATTCTGTCACTCAGCATGTTATGGGGGGATCCTGTCACTCAGCATGTTATGGGGGGATTCTGCCACTCAGCATGTTATGGGGGGATTCTGCCACTCAGCATGTTATGGGGGGATTCTACCACTCAGCATGTTATGTGGGGATCCTGTCACTCAGCATGTTATGGGGGGATTCTGCCACTCAGCATGTTATGGGGAGATTCTGCCACTCAGCATGTTATGGGGGGATTCTGCTACTCAGCATGTTATGGGGGATTCTGCCACTCAGCATGTTATGGGGGGATTCTACCACTCAGCATGTTATGGGGGCATTCTGCCACTCAGAATGTTATGGGGGGATTCTGTCACTCAGCATGTTATGGGGGGATTCTGCCACTCAGCATGTTATGGGGGGATTCTGTCCCTCAGCATGTTATGGGGGGATCCTGTCACTCAGCATGTTATGGGCTGATCCTGTCACTCAGCCTGTTATGGGGGTATTCTGCCACTCAGCATGTTATGGGGGGATTCTGCCACTCAGCATGTTATGGGGGGATCCTGTCACTCAGCCTGTTATGGGGGGATTCTGCCACTCAGCATGTTATGGGGGGATTCTGCCACTCAGCCTGTTATGGGGGATCCTGTCACTCAGCGTGTTATGGTGGGATTCTGCCACTCAGCGTGTTATGGGGGCATTCTGCCACTCAGCATGTTATGGGGGGATTCTGCCACTCAGCATGTTATGGGGGGATTCTGCCACTCAGCATGTTATGGGGGGATTCTGCCACTTAGCATGTTATGGGGGGATTCTGCCACTCAGCATGTTATGGGGGGATTCTACCACTCAGCATGTTATGGGGGGATTCTGCCACTCAGCATGTTATGGGGGGATCCTGTCACTCAGCATGTTATGGGGGGATTCCGTCACTCAGCATGTTATGGGGAGATCCTGTCACAGCATGTTAGGGGGGATCCTGTCACTCAGCATGTTATGGGGGGATCCTGTCACTCAGCATGTTATGGGGGGATTCTGTCACTCAGCCTGTTTAGGGGGGATTCTGCCACTCAGCATGTAATGGGGGGATTCTGCCACTCAGCATGTTATGGGGGATCCTGTCACTCAGCATGTTATGAGGGGATCCTGTCACTCAGCATGTTATGGGGGGATTCTGCCACTCAGCATGTTATGGGGGGATTCTGCCACTCAGCATGTTATGGGGGGATTCTGCCACTCAGAATGTTATGGGTGGATTCTGCCACTCAGCATGTTATGGTGGGATTCTGCCACTCAGCATGTTATGGGGGGATTCTGTCACTCAGCATGTTATGGGGGGATCCTGTCACTCAGCATGTTATGGGGGGATTCTGCCACTCAGCATGTTATGGGGGGATTCTGCCACTCAGCATGTTATGTGGGGATCCTGTCACTCAGCATGTTATGGGGGGATTCTGCCACTCAGCATGTTATGGGGGGATTCTACCACTCAGCATGTTATGGGGGGATTCTGCCACTCAGCATGTTATGGGGGATTCTGCCACTCAGCATGTTATGGGGGGATTCTACCACTCAGCATGTTATGGGGGCATTCTGCCACTCAGCATGTTATGGGGGGATCCTGTCACTCAGCATGTTATGGGGGGATTCTGCCACTCAGCATGTTATGGGGGGATTCTGTCACTCAGCATGTTATGGGGGGATCCTGTCACTCAGCATGTTATGGGCTGATCCTGTCACTCAGCCTGTTATGGGGGTATTCTGCCACTCAGCATGTTATGGGGGGATTCTGCCACTCAGCATGTTATGGGGGGATCCTGTCACTCAGCCTGTTATGGGGGGATTCTGCCACTCAGCATGTTATGGGGGGATTCTGCCACTCAGCCTGTTATGGGGGATCCTGTCACTCAGCGTGTTATGGTGGGATTCTGCCACTCAGCGTGTTATGGGGGCATTCTGCCACATAGCATGTTATGGGGGGATTCTGCCACTCAGCCTTTTATGGGGGGATCCTGTCACTCAGCATGTTATGGGGGGATTCTGCCACTCAGCATGTTATAGGGGGATTCTGCCACTCAACATGGTATGGGGGGATTCTGTCACTCAGCATGTTATGGGGGGATTCTGCCACTCAGCATGTTATAGGGGGATTCTGCCACTCAACATGGTATGGGGGGATTCTGTTACTCAGCATGTTATGGGGGGATTCTGCCACTCAGCATGTTATGGGGGGATTCTGCCACTTAGCATGTTATGGGGGGATCCTGTCACTCAGCATGTTATGGGGGGATTCTGTCACTCAGCATGTTATGGGGGGTTCCTGTCACTCAGCCTGTTATGGGGGGATTCTTTCACTCAGCATGTTATGGGGGAATCCTGTCACTCAGCCTGTTATGGGGGGATTCTTTCACTCAGCATGTTATGGGGGGATCCTGTCATTTAGCATGTTAAGGGGTTATTCTGTCACTCAGCATGTTATGGGGGGATCCTGTCACTCAGCATGTTATGGGGGGATTCTGCCACTCAGCATGTTATGGGGGGATCCTGTCACTCAGCCTGTTATGGGGGGATTCTGCCTCTCAGCATGTTATGGGGGGATCCTGTCACTCAGCATGTTATGGGGGGATTCTGCCACTCAGCATGTTATGGAGGGATCCTGTCACTCAGCATGTTATGGGGGGATTCTGCCACTCAGCATGTTATGGGGGATCCTGTCACTCAGCATGTTATGAGGGGATCCTGTCACTCAGCATGTTATGGGGGGATTCTGCCACTCAGCATGTTATGGGGGGATTCTGCCACTCAGCATGTTATGGGGGGATTCTGTCACTCAGCATGTTATGGGGGGATTCTGCCACTCAGCATGTTATGGTGGGATTCTGCCACTCAGCATGTTATGGGGGGATTCTGTCACTCAGCATGTTATGGGGGGATCCTGTCACTCAGCATGTTATGGGGGGATTCTGCCACTCAGCATGTTATGGGGGGATTCTGCCACTCAGCATGTTATGGGGGGATTCTACCACTCAGCATGTTATGGTAGGATTCTGCCACTCAGCATGTTATGGTAGGATTCTGCCACTCAGCATGTTATGGGGGGATCCTGTCACTCAGCATGTTATGGGGGGATTACGTCTCTCAGCATGTTATGGGGGGATCCTGTCACAGCATGTTAGGGGGGATCCTGTCACTCAGCATGTTATGGGGGGATCCTGTCACTCAGCATGTTATGGGGGGATTCTGTCACTCAGCCTGTTATGGGGGGATTCTGCCACTCAGCATGTTATGGGGGGATTCTGCCACTCAGCATGTTATGGGGGATCCTGTCACTCAGCATGTTATGGGGGGATTCTGCCACTCAGCATGTTATGGGGGGATTCTGCCACTCAGCATGTTATGGTGGGATTCTGCCACTCAGCATGTTATGGGGGGATTCTGTCACTCAGCATGTTATGGGGGGATCCTGTCACTCAGCCTGTTATGGGGGGATTCTGCCACTCAGCATGTTATGGGGGGATTCTGCCACTCAGCATGTTATGGGGGGATTCTGCCACTCAGCATGTTATGGGGTGATTCTGCCACTCAGCATGTTATGGGGGGATCCTGTCACTCAGCCTGTTATGGGGGGATTCTGCCACTCAGCATGTTATGGGGGGATTCTGTCACTCAGCATGTTATGGGGGGATTCTGCCACTCAGCATGTTATGGGGTGATTCTGCCACTCAGCATGTTATGGGGGGATCCTGTCACTCAGCCTGTTATGGCGGGATTCTGCCACTCAGCATGTTATGGGGGGATTCTGTCACTCAGCATGTTATGGGGTGATTCTGCCACTCAGCATGTTATGGGGGGATTCTGCCACTCAGCATGTTATGGGGTGATTCTGCCACTCAGCATGTTATGGGGGGATTCTGCCACTCAGCGTGTTATGGGGGGATTCTGTCACTCAGCGTGTTATTGGGGGATTCTGTCACTCAGTGTGTTAAGGGGGATCCTGTGACTCAGCGTGTTATGGAGGGATTCTGTCACTCAGCATGTTATGGGGTGATTCTGCCACACAGCATGTTATGGGGTGATTCTGCCACTCAGCATGTTATGGGGGGATTCTGCCACTCAGCATGTTATGGGGTGATTCTGCCACTCAGCATGTTATGGGGGGATTCTGCCACTCAGCGTGTTATGGGGGGATTCTGTCACTCAGCGTGTTATTGGGGGATTCTGTCACTCAGTGTGTTAAGGGGGATCCTGTGACTCAGCGTGTTATGGGGGGATTCTGTCACTCAGCATGTTATGGGGTGATTCTGCCACACAGCATGTTATGGGGGGATTCTGCCACTCAGCATGTTATGGGGGGATTCTGCCACTCAGCTTGTTATGGGGGATTCTGCCACTCAGCATGTTATGGGGGGATTCTGCCACTCAGCCTGTTATGGGGGTATTCTGCCACTCAGCATGTTATGGGGGGATTCTGCCACTCAGCCTGTTATGGGGGTATCCTGTCACTCAGCATGTTATGGGGGGATCCTGTCACTCAGCCTGCTATGGGGGGATTCTGCCACTCAGCATGTTATGGGGGGATTCTGTCACTCAGCATGTTATGGGAGGATCCTGCCACTCAGCATGTTATGGGGGGATCCTGTCACTCAGCATGTTATGGGGGGATCCTGTCACTCAGCATGTTATGGGGGGATTCCGTCACTCAGCATGTTATGGTGGGATCCTGTCACAGCATGTTAGGGGATATCCTGTCACTCAGCATGTTATGGGGGGATCCTGTCACTCAGCATGTTATGGGGGGATTCTGTCACTCAGCCTGTTATGGGGGGATTCTGCCATTCAGCATGTTATGGGGGGATTCTGCCACTCAGCATGTTATGGGGGGATTCTGCCACTCAGCATGTTATGGGGGGATCCTGTCACTCAGCCTGCTATGGGGGGATTCTGCCACTCAGCATGTTATGGGGGGATTCTGTCACTCAGCATGTTATGGGAGGATCCTGCCACTCAGCATGTTATGGGGGGATCCTGTCACTCAGCCTGTTATGGGGGATTCTGCCACTCAGCATGTTATGGTGGGATCCTGTCACTCAGCATGTTATGGGGGGATCCTGTCACTAAGCATGTTATGGGGGGATTCTGCCACTCAGCATGTTATGGGGGTATTCTGCCACTCAGCATGTTACGGGGGGATCCTGTCACGCAGCATGTTATGGGGGGATCCTGTCACTCAGCATGTTATGGGGGGATCCTGTCACTCAGCATGTTATGGGGGGATCCTGTCACAGCATGTTAGGGGATATCCTGTCACTCAGCATGTTATGGGGGGATCCTGTCACTCAGCACGTTATGGGGGGATTCTGTCACTCAGCCTGTTATGGGGGGATTCTGCCATTCAGCATGTTATGGGGGGATTCTGCCACTCAGCATGTTATGGGGGGATTCTGCCACTCAGCATGTTATGGGGGGATCCTGTCACTCAGCCTGCTATGGGGGGATTCTGCCACTCAGCATGTTATGGGGGGATTCTGTCACTCAGCATGTTATGGGAGGATCCTGCCACTCAGCATGTTATGGGGGGATCCTGTCACTCAGACTGTTATGGGGGATTCTGCCACTCAGCATGTTATGGTGGGATCCTGTCACTCAGCATGTTATGGGGGGATCCTGTCACTAAGCATGTTATGGGGGGATTCTGCCACTCAGCATGTTATGGGGGTATTCTGCCACTCAGCATGTTATGGGGGGATTCTGCCACTCAGCGTGTTATGGGGGATCCTGTCACTCAGCGTGTTATGGGGGGATTCTGCCACTCAGCGTGTTATGGGGGATTCTGCCACTCAGCATGTTATGGGGGGATCCTGTCACTCAGCCTGTTATGGGGGGATTCTGCCACTCAGCATGTTATGGTGGGATCCTGTAACTCAGCATGTTATGGGGGGATTCTGCCACTCAGCATGTTATGGGGGGATTCTGCCACTCAGCATGTTATGGGGGGATTCTGCCACTCAGCCTGTTATGGGGGGATTCTGTCACTCAGCATGTTATGGGGGGATCCTGTCACTCAGCCTGTTATGGGGGGATTCTGCCACTCAGCCTGTTATGGTGGCATTCTGCCACTCAGCATGTTATGGGGGGATCCTGTCACTCAGCATGTTATGGGGGGGAACCTGTCACTCAGCATGTTATGGGGGGATCCTGTCACTCAGCATGTTATGGGGGGATTCTGCCACTCAGCATGTTATGGGGGGATTCTGCCACTCAGCG
Organism: Gastrophryne carolinensis; assembly: GCA_027917425.1. Lineage (NCBI taxonomy): Eukaryota > Metazoa > Chordata > Amphibia > Anura > Microhylidae > Gastrophryne > Gastrophryne carolinensis. Next base: position 225,085 of record JAQIHN010000119.1, read on the forward strand.
TGTTATGGGGGGACTCTGTCACTCAGCGTGTTATGGGGGGATTCTGCCACTCAGCATGTTATGGGGGGATCCTGTCACTCAGCATGTTATGGGGGGATTCTGTCACTCAGCATGTTATGGGGGGATTCTGCCACTCAGCATGTTACGGGGGGATTCTGCCACTCAGCATGTTACGGGGGGATTCTGCCACTCAGCATGTTATGGGGGGATCCTGTCACTCAGCATGTTATGGGGGGATCCTGTCACTCAGCATGTTATGGGGGGATTCCGTCACTCAGCATGTTATGGGGGGAACCTGTCACAGCATGTTAGGTGATATCCTGTCACTCAGCATGTTATGGGGGGATCCTGTCACTCAGCATGTTATGGGGGGATTCTGTCAGTCAGCCTGTTATGGGGGGATTCTGTCACTCAGCATGTTATGGGGGGATTCTGCCACTCAGCATGTTATGGGGGGATTCTGCCACTCAGCATGTTATGGGGGGATCCTGTCACTCAGCCTGTTATGGGGGGATTCTGCCACTCAGCATGTTATGGGGGGATTCTGTCACTCAGCATGTTATGGGAGGATCCTGCCACTCAGCATTTTATGGGGGGATCCTGTCACTCAGCCTGTTATGGGGGGATTCTGCCACTCAGCATGTTATGGTGGGATCCTGTCACTCAGCATGTTATGGGGGGATCCTGTCACTAAGCATGTTATGGGGGGATTCTGCCACTCAGCATGTTATGGGGGTATTCTGCCACTCAGCGTGTTATGGGGGGATTCTGCCACTCAGCATGTTATGGGGGGATCCTGTCACTCAGCCTGTTATGGGGGGATTCTGCCTCTCAGCATGTTATGGGGGGATCCTGTCACTCAGCATGTTATGGGGGGATTCTGCCACTCAGCATGTTATGGAGGGATCCTGTCACTCAGCATGGTATGGGGGGATTCTGCCACTCAGCATGTTATTGGGGGATTCTGCCACTCAGCGTGTTATGGGGGATCCTGTCACTCAGCGTGTTATGGGGGGATTCTGCCACTCAGCATGTTATGGGGGGATCCTGTCACTCAGCCTGTTATGGGGGGATTCTGCCTCTCAGCATGTTATGGGGGGATCCTGTCACTCAGCATGTTATGGGGGGATTCTGCCACTCAGCATGTTATGGGGGGATTCTGCCACTCAGCATGTTATGGGGGGATTCTGCCACTCAGCATGTTATGGGGGGATTCTGCCACTCAGCATGTTATGGAGGGATCCTGTCACTCAGCATGTTATGGGGGGATTCTGCTACTCAGCATGTTATGGGGGATCCTGTCACTCAGCATGTTATGAGGGGATCCTGTCACTCAGCATGTTATGGGGGGATTCTGCCACTCAGCATGTTATGGGGGGATTCTGCCACTCAGCATGTTATGGGGGGATTCTGCCACTCAGCATGTTATGGGGGGATTCTGCCACTCAGCATGTTATGGTGGGATTCTGCCACTCAGCATGTTATGGGGGGATTCTGTCACTCAGCATGTTATGGGGGGATCCTGTCACAGCATGTTAGGGGATATCCTGTCACTCAGCATGTTATGGGGGGATCATGTCACTCAGCATGTTATGGGGGGATTCTGTCAGTCAGCCTGTTATGGGGGGATTCTGCCACTCAGCATGTTATGGGGGGATTCTGCCACTCAGCATGTTATGGGGGGATTCTGCCACTCAGCATGTTATGGGGGGATCCTGTCACTCAGCCTGTTACGGGGGGATTCTGCCACTCAGCATGTTATGGGGGGATTCTGTCACTCAGCATGTTATGGGAGGATCCTGCCACTCAGCATTTTATGGGGGGATCCTTTCACTCAGCCTGTTATGGGGGGATTCTGCCACTCAGCATGGTATGGTGGGATCCTGTCACTCAGCATGTTATGGGGGGATCCTGTCACTAAGCATGTTATGGGGGGATTCTGCCACTCAGCATGTTATGGGGGATCCTGTCACTCAGCGTGTTATGGTGGGATTCTGCCACTCAGCGTGTTATGGGGGCATTCTGCCACTCAGTATGTTATGGGGGGATTCTGCCACACAGCCTTTTATGGGGGGATCCTGTCACTCAGCATGTTATGGGGGGATTCTGCCACTCAGCATGTTATAGGGGGATTCTGCCACTCAACATGGTATGGGGGGATTCTGTCACTCAGCATGTTATGGGGGGATTCTGCCACTCAGCATGTTATGGGGGGATCCTGTCACTCAGCATGTTATGGGGGATTCTTTCACTCAGCATGTTATGGGGGGATCCTGTCACTCAGCCTGTTATGGGGGGATTCTTTCACTCAGCATGTTATGGGGGAATCCTGTCACTCAGCCTGTTATGGGGGTATTCTTTCACTCAGCATGTAATGGGAGGATCCTGTCACTCAGCATGTTATGGGGTTATTCTGTCACTCAGCATGTTATGGGGGGATCCTGTCAGTCAGCATGTTATGGGGGGATTCTGCCACTCAGCATGTTATGGGGGGATTCTGCCACTCAGCATGTTATGGGGGGATTCTGCCACTCAGCATGTTATGGGGGGATTCTGCCACTCAGCATGTTATGGTGGGATTCTGCCACTCAGCATGTTATGGGGGGATTCTGTCACTCAGCATGTTATGGGGGGATCCTGTCACTCAGCATGTTATGGGGGGATTCTGCCACTCAGCATGTTATGGGGGGATTCTGCCACTCAGCATGTTATGGGGGGATTCTGCCACTCAGCATGTTATGGGGGGATTCTGCCACTCAGCATGTTATGGGGGGATTCTGCCACTCAGCATGTTATGGTGTGATTCTGCCACTCAGCATGTTATGGGGGGATTCTGTCACTCAGCATGTTATGGGGGGATTCTGCCACTCAGCATGTTATGGGGGGATTCTGCCACTCAGCATGTTATGGGGGGATTCTGCCACTCAGCATGTTATGGAGGGATCCTGTCACTCAGCATGTTATGGGGGGATTCTGCTACTCAGCATGTTATGGGGGATCCTGTCACTCAGCATGTTATGAGGGGATCCTGTCACTCAGCATGTTATGGGGGGATTCTGCCACTCAGCATGTTATGGGGGGATTCTGCCACTCAGCATGTTATGGGGGGATTCTGCCACTCAGCATGTTATGGGGGGATTCTGCCACTCAGCATGTTATGGTGGGATTCTGCCACTCAGCATGTTATGGGGGGATTCTGTCACTCAGCATGTTATGGGGGGATTCTGCCACTCAGCATGTTATGGTGGGATTCTGCCACTCAGCATGTTATGGGGGGATTCTGTCACTCAGCATGTTATGGGGGGATCATGTCACTCAGCATGTTATGGGGGGATTCTGTCAGTCAGCCTGTTATGGGGGGATTCTGCCACTCAGCATGTTATGGGGGGATTCTGCCACTCAGCATGTTATGGGGGGATTCTACCACTCAGCATGTTATGGGGGGATCCTGTCACTCAGCCTGTTATGGGGGGATTCTGCCACTCAGCATGTTATGGGGGGATTCTGTCACTCAGCATGTTATGGGAGGATCCTGCCACTCAGCATTTTATGGGGGGATCCTTTCACTCAGCCTGTTATGGGGGGATTCTGCCACTCAGCATGTTATGGTGGGATCCTGTCACTCAGCATGTTATGGGGGGATCCTGTCACTAAGCATGTTATGGGGGGATTCTGCCACTCAGCATGTTATGGGGGATCCTGTCACTCAGCGTGTTATGGTGGGATTCTGCCACTCAGCGTGTTATGGGGGCATTCTGCCACTCAGTATGTTATGGGGGGATTCTGCCACACAGCCTTTTATGGGGGGATCCTGTCACTCAGCATGTTATGGGGGGATTCTGCCACTCAGCATGTTATAGGGGGATTCTGCCACTCAACATGGTATGGGGGGATTCTGTCACTCAGCATGTTATGGGGGGATTCTGCCACTCAGCATGTTATGGGGGGATCCTGTCACTCAGCATGTTATGGGGGATTCTTTCACTCAGCATGTTATGGGGGGATCCTGTCACTCAGCCTGTTATGGGGGGATTCTTTCACTCAGCATGTTATGGGGGAATCCTGTCACTCAGCCTGTTATGGGGGTATTCTTTCACTCAGCATGTTATGGGAGGATCCTGTCACTCAGCATGTTATGGGGTTATTCTGTCACTCAGCATGTTATGGGGGGATCCTGTCAGTCAGCATGTTATGGGGGGATTCTGCCACTCAGCATGTTATGGGGGGATCCTGTCACTCAGCCTGTTATGGGGGGATTCTGCCTCTCAGCATGTTATGGGGGGATCCTGTCACTCAGCATTTTATGGGGGGATTCTGCCTCTCAGCATGTTATGGGGGGATCCTGTCACTCAGCATGTTATGGGGGGATTCTGCCACTCAGCATGTTATGGAGGGATCCTGTCACTCAGCATGTTATGGGGGGATTCTGCCACTCAGCATGTTATGGGGGATCCTGTCACTCAGCATGTTATGAGGGGATCCTGTCACTCAGCATGTTATGGGGGGATTCTGCCACTCAGCATGTTATGGGGGGATTCTGCCACTCAGCATGTTATGGGGGGATTCTGCCACTCAGCATGTTATGGGGGGATTCTGCCACTCAGCATGTTATGGGGGGATTCTGCCACTCAGCATGTTATGGTGGGATTCGGCCACTCAGCATGTTATGGGGGGATTCTGTCACTCAGCATGTTATGGGGGGATCCTGTCACTCAGCATGTTATGGGGGGATTCTGCCACTCAGCATGTTATGGGGGGATTCTGCCACTCAGCATGTTATGGGGGGATTCTGCCACTCAGCATGTTATGGGGGGATTCTGCCACTCAGCATGTTATGGGGGGATTCTGCCACTCAGCATGTTATGGTGGGATTCTGCCACTCAGCATGTTATGGGGGGATTCTGTCACTAAGCATGTTATGGGGGGATTCTGCCACTCAGCATGTTATGGGGGGATTCTGCCACTCAGCATGTTATGGGGGGATTCTGCCACTCAGCATGTTATGGAGGGATCCTGTCACTCAGCATGTTATGGGGGGATTCTGCTACTCAGCATGTTATGGGGGATCCTGTCACTCAGCATGTTATGAGGGGATCCTGTCACTCAGCATGTTATGGGGGGATTCTGCCACTCAGCATGTTATGGGGGGATTCTGCCACTCAGCATGTTATGGGGGGATTCTGCCACTCAGCATGTTATGGGGGGATTCTGCCACTCAGCATGTTATGGTGGGATTCTGCCACTCAGCATGTTATGGGGGGATTCTGTCACTCAGCATGTTATGGGGGGATCCTGTCACAGCATGTTAGGGGATATCCTGTCACTCAGCATGTTATGGGGGGATCATGTCACTCAGCATGTTATGGGGGGATTCTGTCAGTCAGCCTGTTATGGGGGGATTCTGCCACTCAGCATGTTATGGGGGGATTCTGCCACTCAGCATGTTATGGGGGGATTCTGCCACTCAGCATGTTATGGGGGGATCCTGTCACTCAGCCTGTTATGGGGGGATTCTGCCACTCAGCATGTTATGGGGGGATTCTGTCACTCAGCATGTTATGGGAGGATCCTGCCACTCAGCATTTTATGGGGGGATCCTTTCACTCAGCCTGTTATGGGGGGATTCTGCCACTCAGCATGTTATGGTGGGATCCTGTCACTCAGCATGTTATGGGGGGATCCTGTCACTAAGCATGTTATGGGGGGATTCTGCCACTCAGCATGTTATGGGGGATCCTGTCACTCAGCGTGTTATGGTGGGATTCTGCCACTCAGCGTGTTATGGGGGCATTCTGCCACTCAGTATGTTATGGGGGGATTCTGCCACACAGCCTTTTATGGGGGATCCTGTCACTCAGCATGTTATGGGGGGATTCTGCCACTCAGCATGTTATAGGGGGATTCTGCCACTCAACATGGTATGGGGGGATTCTGTCACTCAGCATGTTATGGGGGGATTCTGCCACTCAGCATGTTATGGGGGGATCCTGTCACTCAGCATGTTATGGGGGATTCTTTCACTCAGCATGTTATGGGGGGATCCTGTCACTCAGCCTGTTATGGGGGGATTCTTTCACTCAGCATGTTATGGGGGAATCCTGTCACTCAGCCTGTTATGGGGGTATTCTTTCACTCAGCATGTTATGGGAGGATCCTGTCACTCAGCATGTTATGGGGTTATTCTGTCACTCAGCATGTTATGGGGGGATCCTGTCAGTCAGCATGTTATGGGGGGATTCTGCCACTCAGCATGTTATGGGGGGATCCTGTCACTCAGCCTGTTATGGGGGGATTCTGCCTCTCAGCATGTTATGGGGGGATCCTGTCACTCAGCATGTTATGGGGGGATTCTGCCTCTCAGCATGTTATGGGGGGATCCTGTCACTCAGCATGTTATGGGGGGATTCTGCCACTCAGCATGTTATGGAGGGATCCTGTCACTCAGCATGTTATGGGGGGATTCTGCCACTCAGCATGTTATGGGGGATCCTGTCACTCAGCATGTTATGAGGGGATCCTGTCACTCAGCATGTTATGGGGGGATTCTGCCACTCAGCATGTTATGGGGGGATTCTGCCACTCAGCATGTTATGGGGGATTCTGCCACTCAGCTATGGGGGGATTCTGCCACTCAGCATGTTATGGGGGGATTCTGCCACCTTGCATGTTATGGTGGGATTCTGCCACTCAGCATGTTATGGGGGGATTCTGTCACTCAGCATGTTATGGGGGGATCCTGTCACTAAGCATGTTATGGGGGGATTCTGCCACTCAGCATGTTATGGGGGGATTCTACCACTCAGCATGTTATGGGGGGATTCTACCACTCAGCCTGTTATGGTAGGATTCTGCCACTCAGCATGTTATGGTAGGATTCTGCCACTCAGCATGTTATGGGGGGATCCTGTCACTCAGCATGTTATGGGGGGATTACGTCTCTCAGCATGTCATGGGGGGATCCTGTCACAGCATGTTATGGGGGGATCCTGTCACTCAGCATGTTATGGGGGGATCCTGTCACTCAGCATGTTATGGGGGGATTCTGTCACTCAGCCTGTTATGGGGGATTCTGCCACTCAGCATGTTATGGGGGGATTCTGCCACTCAGCAAGTTATGGGGGATCCTGTCACTCAGCATGTTATGAGGGGTACCTGTCACTCAGCATGTTATGGGGGGATTCTGCCACTCAGCATGTTATGGGGGGATTCTGCCACTCAGCATGTTAAGGGGGGATTCTGCCACTCAGAATGTTATGGGGGGATTCTGCCACTCAGCATGTTATGGTGGGATTCTGCCACTCAGCATGTTATGGGGGGATTCTGTCACTCAGCATGTTATGGGGGGATCCTGTCACTCAGCATGTTATGGGGGGATTCTGCCACTCAGCATGTTATGGGGGGATCCTGTCACTCAGCCTGTTATGGGGGGATTCTGCCACTCAGCATGTTATGGGGGGATCCTGTCACTCAGCCTGTTATGGGGGGATTCTGCCTCTCAGCATGTTATGGGGGGATCCTGTCACTCAGCATGTTATGGGGGGATTCTGCCACTCAGCATGTTATGGAGGGATCCTGTCACTCAGCATGTTATGGGGGGATTCTGCCACTCAGCATGTTATGGGGGATCCTGTCACTCAGCATGTTATGAGGGGATCCTGTCACTTAGTATGTTATGGGGGGATTCTGCGACTCAGCATGTTATGGGGGGATTCTGCCTCTCAGCATGTTATGGGGGGATTCTGCCACTCAGCATGTTATGGGGGGATTCTGCCACTCAGCATGTTATGGTGGGATTCTGCCACTCAGCATGTTATGGGAAGATTCTGTCACTCAGCATGTTATGGGGGGATCCTGTCACTCAGCATGTTATGGGGGGATTCTGCCACTCAGCATGTTATGGGGGGATTCTGCCACTTAGCATGTTATGGGGGGATTCTGCCACTCAGCATGTTATGGGGGGATTCTACCACTCAGCATGTTATGGGGGGATTCTGCCACTCAGCATGTTATGGGGGGATACTGTCACTCAGCATGTTATGGGGGGATTCCGTCACTCAGCATGTTATGGGGGGATCCTGTCACAGCATGTTAGGGGGGATCCTGTCACTCAGCATGTTATGGGGGGATCCTGTCACTCAGCATGTTATGGGGGGATTCTGTCACTCAGCCTGTTTAGGGGGGATTCTGCCACTCAGCATGTAATGGGGGGATTCTGCCACTCAGCATGTTATGGGGGATCCTGTCACTCAGCATGTTATGAGGGGATCCTGTCACTCAGCATGTTATGGGGGGATTCTGCCACTCAGCATGTTATGGGGGGATTCTGCCACTCAGCATGTTATGGGGGGATTCTGCCACTCAGAATGTTATGGGTGGATTCTGCCACTCAGCATGTTATGGTGGGATTCTGCCACTCAGCATGTTATGGGGGGATTCTGTCACTCAGCATGTTATGGGGGGATCCTGTCACTCAGCATGTTATGGGGGGATTCTGCCACTCAGCATGTTATGGGGGGATTCTGCCACTCAGCATGTTATGGGGGGATTCTAACACTCAGCATGTTATGTGGGGATCCTGTCACTCAGCATGTTATGGGGGGATTCTGCCACTCAGCATGTTATGGGGAGATTCTGCCACTCAGCATGTTATGGGGGGATCCTGTCACTCAGCATGTTATGGGGGGATTCTGCCACTCAGCATGTTATGGGGGGATTCTGCCACTCAGCATGTTATAGGGGGATTCTACCACTCAGCATGTTATGGGGGGATCCTGTCACTCAGCATGTTATGGGGGGATTCTGCCACTCAGCATGTTATGGGGGATTCTGCCACTCAGCATGTTATGGGGGGATTCTACCACTCAGCATGTTATGGGGGCATTCTGCAACTCAGCATGTTATGGGGGGATCCTGTCACTCAGCATTTTATGGGGGGATTCTGCCACTCAGCATGTTATGGGGGGATTCTGTCACTCAGCATGTTATGGGGGGATCCTGTCACTCAGCATGTTATGGGCTGATCCTGTCACTCAGCCTGTTATGGGGGTATTCTGCCACTCAGCATGTTATGGGGGGATTCTGCCACTCAGCATGTTATGGGGGGATCCTGTCACTCAGCCTGTTATGGGGGGATTCTGCCACTCAGCATGTTATGGGGGGATTCTGCCACTCAGCCTGTTATGGGGGATCCTGTCACTCAGCGTGTTATGGTGGGATTCTGCCACTCAGCGTGTTATGGGGGCATTCTGCCACTCAGCATGTTATGGGGGGATTCTGCCACTCAGCCTTTTATGGGGGGATCCTGTCACTCAGCATGTTATGGGGGGATTCTGCCACTCAGCATGTTATAGGGGGATTCTGCCACTCAACATGGTATGGGGGGATTCTGTCACTCAGCATGTTATGGGGGGATTCTGCCACTCAGCATGTTATGGGGGGATTCTGCCACTTAGCATGTTATGGGGGAATCCTGTCACTCAGCATGTTATGGGGGATTCTGTCACTCAGCATGTTATGGGGGGTTCCTGTCACTCAGCCTGTTATGGGGGGATTCTGCCACTCAGCATGTTATGGGGGGATCCTGTCACTCAGCCTGTTATGGGGGGATTCTGCCACTCAGCATGTTATGGGGGGATTCTGTCACTCAGCATGTTATGGGAGGATCCTGCCACTCAGCATTTTATGGGGGGATCCTTTCACTCAGCCTGTTATGGGGGGATTCTGCCACTCAGCATGTTATGGTGGGATCCTGTCACTCAGCATGTTATGGGGGGATCCTGTCACTAAGCATGTTATGGGGGGATTCTGCCACTCAGCATGTTATGGGGAATCCTGTCACTCAGCGTGTTATGGTGGGATTCTGCCACTCAGCGTGTTATGGGGGCATTCTGCCACTCAGCATGTTATGGGGGGATTCTGCCACTCAGCCTTTTATGGGGGGATCCTGTCACTCAGCATGTTATGGGGGGATTCTGCCACTCAGCATGTTATAGGGGGATTCTGCCACTCAACATGGTATGGGGGGATTCTGTCACTCAGCATGTTATGGGGGGATCCTGTCACTCAGCATGTTATGGGGGATTCTGTCACTCAGCATGTTATGGGGGGATCCTGTCACTCAGCCTGTTATGGGGGGATTCTTTCACTCAGCATGTTATGGGGGAATCCTGTCACTCAGCCTGTTATGGGGGGATTCTTTCACTCAGCATGTTATGGGGGGATCCTGTCACTCAGCATGTTATGGGGTTATTCTGTCACTCAGCATGTTATGGGGGGATCCTGTCAGTCAGCATGTTATGGGGGGATTCTGCCACTCAGCATGTTATGGGGGGATCCTGTCACTCAGCCTGTTATGGGGGATTCTGCCTCTCAGCATGTTATGAGGGGATCCTGTCACTCAGCATGTTATGGGGGGATTCTGTCACTCAGCATGTTATGGGAGGATTACGTCTCTCAGCATGTTATGGGGGGATCCTGTCACAGCATGTTATGGGGGGATCCTGTCACTCAGCATGTTATGGGGGGATCCTGTCACTCAGCGTGTTATGGTGGGATTCTGCCACTCAGCGTGTTATGGGGACATTCTGCCACTCAGCATGTTATGGGGGGATTCTGCCACTCAGCCTTTTATGGGGGGATCCTGTCACTCAGCATGTTATGGGGGGATTCTGCCACTCAGCATGTTATAGGGGGATTCTGCCACTCAACATGGTATGGGGGGATTCTTCCACTCAGCATGTTATGGGGGGATTCTGCCACTCAGCATGTTATGGGGGATCCTGTCACTCAGCATGTTATGAGGGGATCCTGTCACTCAGCATGTTATGGGGGGATTCTGCCACTCAGCATGTTATGGGGGGATTCTGCCACTCAGCATGTTAAGGGGGATTCTGCCACTCAGAATGTTATGGGGGGATTCTGCCACTCAGCATGTTATGGTGGGATTCTGCCACTCAGCATGTTATGGGGGGATTCTGTCACTCAGCATGTTATGGGGGGATCCTGTCACTCAGCATGTTATGGGGGGATTCTGCCACTCAGCATGTTATGGGGGGATCCTGTCACTCAGCCTGTTATGGGGGGATTCTGCCACTCAGCATGTTATGGGGGGATCCTGTCACTCAGCCTGTTATGGGGGGATTCTGCCTCTCAGCATGTTATGGGGGGATCCTGTCACTCAGCATATTATGGGGGGATTCTGCCACTCAGCATGTTATGGAGGGATCCTGTCACTCAGCATGTTATGGGGGGATTCTGCCACTCAGCATGTTATGGGGGATCTTGTCACTCAGCATGTTATGAGGGGATCCTGTCACTTAGCATGTTATGGGGGGATTCTGCCACTCAGCATGTTATGGGGGGATTCTGCCTCTCAGCATGTTATGGGGGGATTCTGCCACTCAGCATGTTATGGGGGGATTCTGCCACTCAGCATGTTATGGTGGGATTCTGCCACTCAGCATGTTATGGGAAGATTCTGTCACTCAGCATGTTATGGGGGGATCCTGTCACTCAGCATGTTATGGGGGGATTCTGCCACTCAGCATGTTATGGGGGGATTCTGCCACTTAGCATGTTATGGGGGGATTCTGCCATTCAGCATGTTATGGGGGGATTCTACCACTCAGCATGTTATGGGGGGATTCTGCCACTCAGCATGTTATGGGGGGATCCTGTCACTCAGCATGTTATGGGGGGATTCCGTCACTCAGCATGTTATGGGGGGATCCTGTCACAGCATGTTAGGGGGGATCCTGTCACTCAGCATGTTATGGGGGGATCCTGTCACTCAGCATGTTATGGGGGGATTCTGTCACTCAGCCTGTTTAGGGGGGATTCTGCCACTCAGCATGTAATGGGGGGATTCTGCCACTCAGCATGTTATGGGGGATCCTGTCACTCAGCATGTTATGAGGGGATCCTGTCACTCAGCATGTTATGGGGGGATTCTGCCACTCAGCATGTTATGGGGGGATTCTGCCACTCAGCATGTTATGGGGGGATTCTGCCACTCAGAATGTTATGGGTGGATTCTGCCACTCAGCATGTTATGGTTTGATTCTGCCACTCAGCATGTTATGGGGGGATTCTGTCACTCAGCATGTTATGGGGGGATCCTGTCACTCAGCATGTTATGGGGGGATTCTGCCACTCAGCATGTTATGGGGGGATTCTGCCACTCAGCATGTTATGGGGGGATTCTACCACTCAGCATGTTATGTGGGGATCCTGTCACTCAGCATGTTATGGGGGGATTCTGCCACTCAGCATGTTATGGGGGGATTCTGCCACTCAGCATGTTATGGGGAGATTCTGCCACTCAGCATGTTATGGGGGGATCCTGTCACTCAGCATGTTATGGGGGGATTCTGCCACTCAGCATGTTATGGGGGGATTCTGCCACTCAGCATGTTATAGGGGGATTCTACCACTCAGCATGTTATGGGGGGATCCTGTCACTCAGCATGTTATGGGGGGATTCTGCCACTCAGCATGTTATGGGGGATTCTGCCACTCAGCATGTTATGGGGGGATTCTACCACTCAGCATGTTATGGGGGCATTCTGCCACTCAGCATGTTATGGGGGGATCCTGTCACTCAGCATGTTATGGGGGGATTCTGCCACTCACCATGTTATGGGGGGATTCTGTCACTCAGCATGTTATGGGGGGATCCTGTCACTCAGCATGTTATGGGCTGATCCTGTCACTCAGCCTGTTATGGGGGTATTCTGCCACTCAGCATGTTATGGGGGGATTCTGCCACTCAGCATGTTATGGGGGGATCCTGCCACTCAGCCTGTTATGGGGGGATTCTGCCACTCAGCATGTTATGGGGGGATTCTGCCACTCAGCATGTTATGGGGGGATTCTGCCACTCAGCCTGTTATGGGGGATCCTGTCACTCAGCGTGTTATGGTGGGATTCTGCCACTCAGCGTGTTATGGGGGCGTTCTGCCACTCAGCATGTTATGGGGGGATTCTGCCACTCAGCCTTTTATGGGGGGATCCTGTCACTCAGCATGTTATGGGGGGATTCTGCCACTCAGCATGTTATAGGGGGATTCTGCCACTCAACATGGTATGGGGGGATTCTGTCACTCAGCATGTTATGGGGGGATTCTGCCACTCAGCATGTTATGGGGGGATTCTGCCACTTAGCATGTTATGGGGGGATCCTGTCACTCAGCATGTTATGGGGGATTCTGTCACTCAGCATGTTATGGGGGGTTCCTGTCACTCAGCCTGTTATGGGGGGATTCTTTCACTCAGCATGTTATGGGGGAATCCTGTCACTCAGCCTGTTATGGGGGGATTCTTTCACTCAGCATGTTATGGGGGGATCCTGTCATTTAGCATGTTAAGGGGTTATTCTGTCACTCAGCATGTTATGGGGGGATCCTGTCACTCAGCATGTTATGGGGGGATTCTGCCACTCAGCATGTTATGGGGGGATCCTGTCACTCAGCCTGTTATGGGGGGATTCTGCCTCTCAGCATGTTATGGGGGGATCCTGTCACTCAGCATGTTATGGGGGGATTCTGCCACTCAGCATGTTATGGGGGATCCTGTCACTCAGCATGTTATGAGGGGATCCTGTCACTCAGCATGTTATGGGGGGATTCTGCCACTCAGCATGTTATGGGGGGATTCTGCCACTCAGCATGTTATGGGGGGATTCTGCCACTCAGCATGTTATGGGGGAATTCTGCCAATCAGCATGTTATGGTGGGATTCTGCCACTCAGCATGTTATGGGGGGATTCTGTCACTCAGCATGTTATGGGGGGATCCTGTCACTCAGCATGTTATGGGGGGATTCTGCCACTCAGCATGTTATGGGGGGATTCTGCCACTCAGCATGTTATGGGGGGATTCTACCACTCAGCATGTTATGGTAGGATTCTGCCATTTAGCATGTTATGGTAGGATTCTGCCACTCAGCCTGTTATGGGGGATCCTGTCACTCAGCATGTTATGGGGGGATTCTGCCACTCAGCATGTTATGGGGGAATTCTGCCAATCAGCATGTTATGGTGGGATTCTGCCACTCAGCATGTTATGGGGGGATTCTGTCACTCAGCATGTTATGGGGGGATCCTGTCACTCAGCATGTTATGGGGGGATTCTGCCACTCAGCATGTTATGGGGGGATTCTGCCACTCAGCATGTTATGGGGGGATTCTACCACTCAGCATGTTATGGTAGGATTCTGCCATTTAGCATGTTATGGTAGGATTCTGCCACTCAGCCTGTTATGGGGGATCCTGTCACTCAGCATGTTATGGGGGGATTACGCCTCTCAGCATGTTATGGGGGGATCCTGTCACAGCATGTTAGGGGGATCCTGTCACTCAGCATGTTATGGGGGGATCCTGTCACTCAGCATGTTATGGGGGGATTCTGTCACTCAGCCTGTTATGGGGGGATTCTGCCACTCAGCATGTTATGGGGGGATTCTGCCACTCAGCATGTTATGGGGGATCCTGCCACTCAGCATGTTATGAGGGGATCCTGTCACTCAGCATGTTATGGGGGGATTCTGCCACTCAGCATGTTATGGGGGGATTCTGCCACTCAGCATGTTAAGGGGGGATTCTGCCACTCAGAATGTTATGGGGGGATTCTGCCACTCAGCATGTTATGGTGGGATTCTGCCACTCAGCATGTTATGGGGGGATTCTGTCACTCAGCATGTTATGGGGGGATCCTGTCACTCAGCATGTTATGGGGGGATTCTGCCACTCAGCATGTTATGGGGGGATCCTGTCACTCAGCCTGTTATGGGGGGATTCTGCCACTCAGCATGTTATGGGGGGATCCTGTCACTCAGCCTGTTATGGGGGGATTCTGCCTCTCAGCATGTTATGGGGGGATCCTGTCACTCAGCATGTTATGGGGGGATTCTGCCACTCAGCATGTTATGGAGGGATCCTGTCACTCAGCATGTTATGGGGGGATTCTGCCACTCAGCATGTTATGGGGGGATTCTGCCACTCAGAATGTTATGGGGGGATTCTGTCACTCAGCCTGTTTAGGGGGGATTCTGCCACTCAGCATGTAATGGGGGGATTCTGCCACTCAGCATGTTATGGGGGATCCTGTCACTCAGCATGTTATGAGGGGATCCTGTCACTCAGCATGTTATGGGGGGATTCTGCCACTCAGCATGTTATGGGGGGATTCTGCCACTCAGCATGTTATGGGGGGATTCTGCCACTCAGAATGTTATGGGTGGATTCTGCCACTCAGCATGTTATGGTGGGATTCTGCCACTCAGCATGTTATGGGGGGATTCTGTCACTCAGCATGTTATGGGGGGATCCTGTCACTCAGCATGTTATGGGGGGATTCTGCCACTCAGCATGTTATGGGGGGATTCTGCCACTCAGCATGTTATGGGGGGATTCTACCACTCAGCATGTTATGTGGGGATCCTGTCACTCAGCATGTTATGGGGGGATTCTGCCACTCAGCATGTTATGGGGAGATTCTGCCACTCAGCATGTTATGGGGGGATTCTGCCACTCAGCATGTTATGGGGGGATTCTGCCACTCAGCATGTTATGGGGGGATTCTACCACTCAGCATGTTATGGGGGATCCTGTCACTCAGCATGTTATGGGGGGATTCTGCCACTCAGCATGTTATGGGGGGATCCTGTCACTCAGCCTGTTATGGGGGGATTCTGCCACTCAGCCTGTTATGGGGGGATTCTGTCACTCAGCCTGTTATGGGGGGATTCTGCCACTCAGCCTGTTATGGGGGGATTCTGTCACTCAGCATGTTATGGGGGGATCCTGTCACTCAGCCTGTTATGGGGGGATTCTGCCACTC
This sequence comes from Gastrophryne carolinensis, assembly GCA_027917425.1. Lineage (NCBI taxonomy): Eukaryota > Metazoa > Chordata > Amphibia > Anura > Microhylidae > Gastrophryne > Gastrophryne carolinensis. The sequence continues at coordinate 240,921 of JAQIHN010000119.1, forward strand.
AGCCTGTTATGGGGGGATTCTGCCACTCAGCATGTTATGGGGGGATCCTGTCACTCAGCATGTTATGGGGGGGATCCTGTCACTCAGCATGTTATGGGGGGATTCTGCCACTCAGCATGTTATAGGGGATTCTACCACTCAGCATGTTATGTGGGGATCCTGTCACTCAGCATGTTATGGGGGGATTCTGCCACTCAGCATGTTATGGGGGGATTCTGTCATTCAGCATGTTATGGGGGGATTCTACCACTGAGCATGTTATGGGGGGATTCTGCCACTCAGCATGTTATGGGGGGATCCTGTCACTCAGCATGTTATGGGGGGATTCTGCCACTCTGCATGTTACGGGGGGATTCTGTCACTCAGCATGTTATGGGGGGATCCTGTCACTCAGCATGTTATGGGCTGATCCTGTCACTCAGCATGTTATGGGGGGATTCTGCCACTCAGCATGTTATGGGGGATTCTGCCACTCAGCATGTTATGGGGGGATCCTGTCACTCAGCCTGTTATGGGGGGATTCTGCCACTCAGCATGTTATGGTGGGATCCTGTCACTCAGCATGTTATGGGGGGATTCTGCCACTCAGCATGTTATGGGGGGATTCTGCCACTCAGCCTGTTATGGCGGGATCCTTTCACTCAGCATGTTATGGGGGGATTCTGCCACTCAGCCTGTTATGGGGGGATTCTGTCACTCAGCATGTTATGGGGGGATCCTGTCACTCAGCCTGTTATGGGGGGATTCTGCCACTCAGCCTGTTATGGTGGGATTCTGCCACTCAGCATGTTATGGGGGGATCCTGTCACTAAGCATGTTATGGGGGGGGATCCTGTCACTCAGCGTGTTATGGGGGGATCCTGTCACTCAGCATGTTATGGGGGGATTCTGACACTCAGCATGTTTTGGGGGGATTCTGCCACTCAGCGTGTTATGGGGGGACTCTGTCACTCAGCGTGTTATGGGGGGATTCTGCCACTCAGCATGTTATGGGGGGATCCTGTCACTCAGCATGTTATGGGGGGATTCTGTCACTCAGCATGTTATGGGGGGATCCTGTCACTCAGCCTGTTATGGGGGGATTCTGCCACTCAGAATGTTATGGGGGGATTCTGCCACTCAGCATGTTACGGGGGGATCCTGTCACTCAGCATGTTATGGGGGGATTCTGTCACTCAGCATGTTATGGGGGGATCCTGTCACTCAGCATGTTATGGGGGGATCCTGTCACTCAGCATGTTATGGGGGGATCCTGTCACAGCATGTTAGGGGGGATCCTGTCACTCAGCATGTTATGGGGGGATCCTGTCACTCAGCATGTTATGGGGGGATCCTGTCACTCAGCCTGTTATGGGGGATTCTGCCACTCAGCATGTTATGGGGGGATTCTGCCACTTAGCATGTTATGGGGGGATTTTGCCACTCAGCATGTTATGGGGGGATTCTGCCACTCAGCATGTTATGGGGGGATCCTGTCACTCAGCCTGTTATGGGGGGATTCTGCCACTCAGCATGTTATGGGGGGATCCTGTCACTCAGCCTGTTATGGGGGAATTCTTCCACTCAGCATGTTATGGTGGGATCCTGTCACTCAGCATGTTATGGGGGGATCCTGTTACTAAGCATGTTATGGGGGGATTCTGCCACTTAGCATGTTATGGGGGTATTCTGCCACTCAGCATGTTATGGGGGGATTCTGCCACTCAGCGTGTTATGGGGGATCCTGTCACTCAGCGTGTTATGGGGGGATTCTGGCACTCAGCGTGTTATGGGGGCATTCTGCCACTCAGCATGTTATGGGGGGATTCTGCCACTCAGCCTTTTATGGGGGGATCCTGTCACTCAGCATGTTATGGGGGGATTCTGCCACTCAGCATGTTATAGGGGGATTCTGCCACTCAACATGGTATGGGGGGATTCTGTCACTCAGCATGTTATGGGGAGATTCTGCCACTCAGCATGTTATGAGGGGGATTCTGCCACTTAGCATGTTATGGGGGGATCCTGTCACTCAGCATGTTATGGGGGATTCTGTCACTCAGCATGTTATGGGGGGGATCCTGTCACTCAGCCTGTTATGGGGGGATTCTTTCACTCAGCATGTTATGGGGGAATCCTGTCACTCAGCCTGTTATGGGGGGGTTCTTTCACTCAGCATGTTATGGGGGGATCCTGTCACTCAGCATGTTATGGGGTTGTTCTGTCACTCAGCATGTTATGGGGGGATCCTGTCACTCAGCCTGTTATGGGGGGATTCTGCCACTCAGAATGTTATGGGGGGATCCTGTCACTCAGCCTGTTATGGGGGGATTCTGCCTCTCAGCATGTTATGGGGGGATCCTGTCACTCAGCATGTTATGGGGGGATTCTGCCACTCAGCATGTTATGGAGGGATCCTGTCACTCAGCATGTTATGGGGGGATTCTGCCACTCAGCATGTTATGGGGGATCCTGTCACTCAGCATGTTATGAGGGGATCCTGTCACTCAGCATGTTATGGGGGGATTCTGCAACTCAGCATGTTATGGGGGGATTCTGCCACTCAGCATGTTATGGGGGGATTCTGCCACTCAGCATGTTATGGGGGGATTCTGCCACTCAGCATGTTATGGTGGGATTCTGCCACTCAGCATGTTATGGGGGATTCTGTCACTCAGCATGTTATGGGGGGATCCTGTCACTCAGCATGTTACGGGGTGATTCTGCCACTCAGCATGTTACGGGTGGATTCTGCCACTCAGCATGTTATGGGGGGATCCTGTCACTCAGCATGTTACGGGGGGATCCTGTCACTCAGCATGTTATGGGGGGATTCTGTCACTCAGCATGTTATGGGGGGATTCTGCCACTCAGCATGTTATGGGGGGATCCTGTCACTCAGCCTGTTATGGGGGGATTCTGCCTCTCAGCATGTTATGGGGGGATTCTGCCACTCAGCATGTTATGGGGGGATTCTGCCACTCAGCATGTTATGGGGGGATCCTGTCATTCAGCATGTTATGGGGGGGAACCTGTCACTCAGCATGTTATGGGGGGATCCTGTCACTCAGCATGTTATGGGGGGATTCTGCCACTCAGCGTGTTATGGGGGATCCTGTCACTCAGCGTGTTATGGGGGGATTCTGCCACTCAGCGTGTTATGGGGGCATTCTGCCACTCAGCATGTTATGGGGGGATTCTGCCACTCAGCCTTTTATGGGGGGATCCTGTCACTCAGCATGTTATGGGGGGATTCTGCCACTCAGCATGTTATAGGGGGATTCTGCCACTCAACATGGTATGGGGGGATTCTGTCACTCAGCATGTTATGGGGAGATTCTGCCACTCAGCATGTTATGAGGGGGATTCTGCCACTTAGCATGTTATGGGGGGATCCTGTCACTCAGCATGTTATGGGGGATTCTGTCACTCAGCATGTTATGGGGGGGATCCTGTCACTCAGCCTGTTATGGGGGGATTCTTTCACTAAGCATGTTATGGGGGAATCCTGTCACTCAGCCTGTTATGGGGGGGTTCTTTCACTCAGCATGTTATGGGGGGATCCTGTCACTCAGCATGTTATGGGGTTATTCTGTCACTCAGCATGTTATGGGGGGATCCTGTCACTCAGCCTGTTATGGGGGGATTCTGCCACTCAGAATGTTATGGGGGGATCCTGTCACTCAGCCTGTTATGGGGGGATTCTGCCTCTCAGCATGTTATGGGGGGATCCTGTCACTCAGCATGTTATGGGGGGATTCTGCCACTCAGCATGTTATGGGGGATCCTGTCACTCAGCATGTTATGAGGGGATCCTGTCACTCAGCATGTTATGGGGGGATTCTGCAACTCAGCATGTTATGGGGGGATTCTGCCACTCAGCATGTTATGGGGGGATTCTGCCACTCAGCATGTTATGGGGGGATTCTGCCACTCAGCATGTTATGGTGGGATTCTGCCACTCAGCATGTTATGGGGGATTCTGTCACTCAGCATGTTATGGGGGGATCCTGTCACTCAGCATGTTACGGGGTGATTCTGCCACTCAGCATGTTACGGGGGGATTCTGCCACTCAGCATGTTATGGGGGGATCCTGTCACTCAGCATGTTACGGGGGGATCCTGTCACTCAGCATGTTATGGGGGGATTCTGTCACTCAGCATGTTATGGGGGGATTCTGCCACTCAGCATGTTATGGGGGGATCCTGTCACTCAGCCTGTTATGGGGGGATTCTGCCTCTCAGCATGTTATGGGGGGATTCTGCCACTCAGCATGTTATGGGGGGATTCTGCCACTCAGCATGTTATGGGGGGATCCTGTCATTCAGCATGTTATGGGGGGGAACCTGTCACTCAGCATGTTATGGGGGGATCCTGTCACTCAGCATGTTATGGGGGGATTCTGCCACTCAGCATATTATGGGGGGATTCTGCCACTCAGCGTGTTATGGGGGGACTCTGTCACTCAGCGTGTTATGGGGGGATTCTGCCACTCAGCATGTTATGGGGGGATCCTGTCACTCAGCATGTTATGGGGGGATTCTGTCACTCAGCATGTTATGGGGGGATTCTGCCACTCAGCATGTTACGGGGGGATTCTGCCACTCAGCATGTTACGGGGGGATTCTGCCACTCAGCATGTTACGGGGGGATCCTGTCACTCAGCATGTTATGGGGGGATTCTGTCACTCAGCATGTTATGGGGGGATCCTGTCACTCAGCATGTTATGGGGGGATCCTGTCACTCAGCATGTTATGGGGGGATTCCGTCACTCAGCATGTTATGGGGGGAACCTGTCACAGCATGTTAGGTGATATCCTGTCACTCAGCATGTTATGGGGGGATCCTGTCACTCAGCATGTTATGGGGGGATTCTGTCAGTCAGCCTGTTATGGGGGGATTCTGCCACTCAGCATGTTATGGGGGGATTCTGCCACTCAGCATGTTATGGGGGGATTCTGCCACTCAGCATGTTATGGGGGGATCCTGTCACTCAGCCTGTTATGGGGGGATTCTGCCACTCAGCATGTTATGGGGGGATTCTGTCACTCAGCATGTTATGGGAGGATCCTGCCACTCAGCATTTTATGGGGGAATCCTGTCACTCAGCCTGTTATGGGGGGATTCTGCCAATCAGCATGTTATGGTGGGATCCTGTCACTCAGCATGTTATGGGGGGATCCTGTCACTAAGCATGTTATGGGGGGATTCTGCCACTCAGCATGTTATGGGGGTATTCTGCCACTCAGCATGTTATGGGGGGATTCTGCCACTCAGCGTGTTATGGGGGATCCTGTCACTCAGCGGTTTATGGGGGGATTCTGCCACTCAGCATGTTATGGGGGGATCCTGTCACTCAGCCTTTTATGGGGGGATTCTGCCTCTCAGCATGTTATGGGGGGATCCTGTCACTCAGCATGTTATGGGGGGATTCTGCCACTCAGCATGTTATGGAGGGATCCTGTCACTCAGCATGTTATGGGGGGATTCTGCCACTCAGCATGTTATGGGGGGATTCTGTCACTCAGCCTGTTATGGGGGGATTCTGCCACTCAGCATGTTATGGGGGGATTCTGTCACTCAGCATGTTATGGGAGGATCCTGCCACTCAGCATTTTATGGGGGGATCTTGTCACTCAGCCTGTTATGGGGGGATTCTGCCACTCAGCATGTTATGGTGGGATCCTGTCACTCAGCATGTTATGGGGGGATCCTGTCACTAAGCATGTTATGGGGGGATTCTGCCACTCAGCATGTTATGGGGGTATTCTGCCACTCAGCATGTTATGGGGGGATTCTGCCACTCAGCGTGTTATGGGGGATCCTGTCACTCAACGTGTTATGGGGGGATTCTGCCACTCAGCATGTTATGGGGGGATCCTGTCACTCAGCCTGTTATGGGGGGATTCTGCCTCTCAGCATGTTATGGGGGGATCCTGTCACTCAGCATGTTATGGGGGGTTTCTGCCACTCAGCATGTTATGGAGGGATCCTGTCACTCAGCATGTTATGGGGGGATTCTGCCACTCAGCATGTTATGGGGGATCCTGTCACTCAGCATGTTATGAGGGGATCCTGTCACTCAGCATGTTATGGGGGGATTCTGCCACTCAGCATGTTATGGGGGGATTCTGCCACTCAGCATGTTATGGGGGGATTCTGCCACTCAGCATGTTATGGGGGGATTCTGCCACTCAGCATGTTATGGTGGGATTCTGCCACTCAGCATGTTTTGGGGGGATCCTGTCACTCAGCATGTTATGGGGGGATCCTGTCACAGCATGTTAGGGGATATCCTGTCACTCAGCATGTTATGGGGGGATCCTGTCACTCAGCATGTTATGAGGGGATTCTGTCAGTCAGCCTGTTATGGGGGGATTCTGCCACTCAGCATGTTATGGGGGGATTCTGCCACTCAGCATGTTATGGGGGGATTCTGCCACTCAGCATGTTATGAGGGGATCCTGTCACTCAGCATGTTATGGGGGGATTCTGCCACTCAGCATGTTATGGGGGGATTCTGCCACTCAGCATGTTATGGGGGGATTCTGCCACTCAGCATGTTATGGGGGGATTCTGCCACTCAGCATGTTATGGGGGGATTCTGCCACTCAGCATGTTATGGGGGGATCCTGTCACTCAGCATGTTATGGGGGGATCCTGTCACAGCATGTTAGGGGATATCCTGTCACTCAGCATGTTATGGGGGGATCCTGTCACTCAGCATGTTATGGGGGGATTCTGTCAGTCAGCCTGTTATGGGGGGATTCTGCCACTCAGCATGTTATGGGGGGATTCTGCCACTCAGCATGTTATGGTGGGATTCTGCCACTCAGCCTGTTATGGGGGGATTCTGCCACTCAGCATGTTATGGGGGGATTCTGCCACTCAGCATGTTATGGGGGGATCCTGTCACTCAGCCTGTTATGGGGGGATTCTGCCACTCAGCATGTTATGGGGGGATTCTGTCACTCAGTATGTTATGGGAGGATCCTGCCACTCAGCATGTTATGGGGGGATCCTGTCACTCAGCCTGTTATGGGGGGATTCTGCCACTCAGCATGTTATGGGGGGATCCTGTCACTCAGCCTGTTATGGGGGGATTCTGCCACTCAGCATGTTATGGTGGGATCCTGTCACTCAGCATGTTATGGGGGGATCCTGTCACTAAGCATGTTATGGGGGGATTCTGCCACTCAGCATGTTATGGGGGTATTCTGCCACTCAGCATGTTATGGGGGGATTCTGCCACTCAGCGTGTTATGGGGGATCCTGTCACTCAGCGTGTTATGGGGGGATTCTGCCACTCAGCGTGTTATGGGGGATTCTGCCACTCAGCATGTTATGGGGGGATCCTGTCACTCAGCCTGTTATGGGGGGATTCTGCTACTCAGCATGTTATGGTGGGATCCTGTAACTCAGCATGTTATGGGGGGATTCTGCCACTCAGCATATTATGGGGGGATTCTGCCACTCAGCATGTTATGGGGGGATTCTGCCACTCAGCCTGTTATGGGGGGATTCTGTCACTCAGCATGTTATGGGGGGATCCTGTCACTCAGCCTGTTATGGGGGGATTCTGCCACTCAGCATGTTATGGGGGGATCCTGTCACTCAGCCTGTTATGGGGAATCCTGCCTCTCAGCATGTTATGGGGGGATCCTGTCACTCAGCATGTTATGGGGGGATTCTGCCACTCAGCATGTTATGGAGGGATCCTGTCACTTAGCATGTTATAGGGGGATTCTGCCACTCAGCGTGTTATGGGGGATCCTGTCACTCAGCATGTTATGAGGGGATCCTGTCACTCAGCATGTTATGGGGGGATTCTGCCACTCAGCATGTTATGGGGGGATTCTGCCACTCAGCATGTTATGGGGGGATCCTGTCACTCAGCCTGTTATGGGGGGATTCTGCCACTCAGCATGTTATGGGGGGATCCTGTCACTCAGCATGTTATGGGGGGATTCTGCCACTCAGCATGTTATGAGGGGATTCTGCCACTCAGCATGTTATGGGGGGATTCTGTCACTCAGCATGTTATGGGGGGATCCTGTCACTCAGCCTGTTATGGGGGGATTCTGCCACTCAGCATGTTATGGGGGGATCCTGTCACTCAGCCTGTTATGGGGGGATTCTGCCACTCAGCATGTTATGGGGGGATCCTGTCACTCAGCCTGTTATGGGGGGATTCTGCCTCTCAGCATGTTATGGGGGGATCCTGTCACTCAGCATGTTATGGGGGGATTCTGCCACTCAGCATGTTATGGGGGGATTCTGCCACTCAGCATGTTATGGGGGGATTCTGCCACTCAGCATGTTATGGGGGGATCCTGTCACTCAGCATGTTATGGGGGGGAACCTGTCACTCAGCATGTTATGGGGGGATCCTGTCACTCAGCATGTTATGGGGGGATTCTGCCACTCAGCATGTTATGGGGGGATTCTGCCACTCAGCGTGTTATGGGGGGACTCTGTCACTCAGCGTGTTATGGGGGGATTCTGCCACTCAGCATGTTATGGGGGGATCCTGTCACTCAGCATGTTATGGGGGGATTCTGCCACTCAGCATGTTATGGGGGGATTCTGCCACTCAGCATGTTACGGGGGGATTCTGCCACTCAGCATGTTACGGGGGGATTCTGCCACTCAGCATGTTACGGGGGGATCCTGTCACTCAGCATGTTATGGGGGGATTCTGTCACTCAGCATGTTATGGGGGGATCCTGTCACTCAGCATGTTATGGGGGGATCCTGTCACTCAGCATGTTATGGGGGGATTCCGTCACTCAGCATGTTATGGGGGGAACCTGTCACAGCATGTTAGGTGATATCCTGTCACTCAGCATGTTATGGGGGATCCTGTCACTCAGCATGTTATGGGGGGATTCTGTCAGTCAGCCTGTTATGGGGGGATTCTGCCACTCAGCATGTTATGGGGGGATTCTGCCACTCAGCATGTTATGGGGGGATTCTGCCACTCAGCATGTTATGGGGGGATCCTGTCACTCAGCCTGTTATGGGGGGATTCTGCCACTCAGCATGTTATGGGGGGATTCTGTCACTCAGCATGTTATGGGAGGATCCTGCCACTCAGCATTTTATGGGGGAATCCTGTCACTCAGCCTGTTATGGGGGGATTCTGCCACTCAGCATGTTATGGTGGGATCCTGTCACTCAGCATGTTATGGGGGGATCCTGTCACTAAGCATGTTATGGGGGGATTCTGCCACTCAGCATGTTATGGGGGTATTCTGCCACTCAGCATGTTATGGGGGGATTCTGCCACTCAGCATGTTATGGGGGATCCTGTCACTCAGCGTGTTATGGGGGGATTCTGCCACTCAGCATGTTATGGGGGGATCCTGTCACTCAGCCTTTTATGGGGGGATTCTGCCTCTCAGCATGTTATGGGGGGATCCTGTCACTCAGCATGTTATGGGGGGATTCTGCCACTCAGCATGTTATGGGGGATCCTGTCACTCAGCATGTTATGAGGGGATTCTGTCACTCAGCATGTTATGGGAGGATCCTGCCACTCAGCATTTTATGGGGGGATCTTGTCACTCAGCCTGTTATGGGGGGATCTTGTCACTCAGCCTGTTATGGGGGGATTCTGCCACTCAGCATGTTATGGTGGGATCCTGTCACTCAGCATGTTATGGGGGGATCCTGTCACTAAGCATGTTATGGGGGGATTCTGCCACTCAGCATGTTATGGGGGTATTCTGCCACTCAGCATGTTATGGGGGGATTCTGCCACTCAGCGTGTTATGGGGGATCCTGTCACTCAGCGTGTTATGGGGGGATTCTGCCACTCAGCATGTTATGGGGGGATCCTGTCACTCAGCCTGTTATGGGGGGATTCTGCCTCTCAGCATGTTATGGGGGGATCCTGTCACTCAGCATGTTATGGGGGGTTTCTGCCACTCAGCATGTTATGGAGGGATCCTGTCACTCAGCCTGTTATGGGGGGATTCTGCCGCTCAGCATGTTATGGGGGATCCTGTCACTCAGCATGTTATGAGGGGATCCTGTCACTCAGCATGTTATGGGGGGATTCTGCCACTCAGCATGTTATGGGGGGATTCTGCCACTCAGCATGTTATGGGGGGATTCTGCCACTCAGCATGTTATGGGGGGATTCTGCCACTCAGCATGTTATGGTGGGATTCTGCCACTCAGCATGTTATGGGGGGATCCTGTCACTCAGCATGTTATGGGGGGATCCTGTCACAGCATGTTAGGGGATATCCTGTCACTCAGCATGTTATGGGGGGATCCTGTCACTCAGCATGTTATGAGGGGATTCTGTCAGTCAGCCTGTTATGGGGGGATTCTGCCACTCAGCATGTTATGGGGGGATTCTGCCACTCAGCATGTTATGGGGGATCCTGTCACTCAGCATGTTATGAGGGGATCCTGTCACTCAGCATGTTATGGGGGATTCTGCCACTCAGCATGTTATGGGGGGATTCTGCCACTCAGCATGTTATGGGGGGATTCTGCCACTCAGCATGTTATGGGGGATTCTGCCACTCAGCATGTTATGGTGGGATTCTGCCACTCAGCATGTTATGGGGGGATCCTGTCACTCAGCATGTTATGGGGGGATCCTGTCACAGCATGTTAGGGGATATCCTGTCACTCAGCATGTTATGGGGGGGATCCTGTCACTCAGCATGTTATGGGGGGATTCTGTCAGTCAGCCTGTTATGGGGGGATTCTGCCACTCAGCATGTTATGGGGGGATTCTGCCACTCAGCATGTTATGGGGGGATTCTGCCACTCAGCATGTTATGGGGGGATCCTGTCACTCAGCCTGTTATGGGGGGATTCTGCCACTCAGCATGTTATGGGGGGATTCTGTCACTCAGCATGTTATGGGAGGATCCTGCCACTCAGCATTTTATGGGGGGATCCTGTCACTCAACCTGTTATGGGGGGATTCTGCCACTTAGCATGTTATGGTGGGATCCTGTCACTCAGCATGTTATGGGGGGATCCTGTCACTAAGCATGTTATGGGGGGATTCTGCCACTCAGCATGTTATGGGGGATCCTGTCACTCAGCGTGTTATGGTGGGATTCTGCCACTCAGCGTGTTATGGGGGCATTCTGGCACTCAGCATGTTATGGGGGGATTCTGCCACTCAGCCATTTATGGGGGGATCCTGTCACTCAGCATGTTATGGGGGGATTCTGCCACTCAGCATGTTATAGGGGGATTCTGCCACTCAACATGGTATGGGGGGATTCTGTCACTCAGCATGTTATGGGGGGATTCTGCCACTCAGCATGTTATGGGGGGATTCTGCCACTTAGCATGTTATGGGGGGATCCTGTCACTCAGCATGTTATGGGGGATTCTGTCACTCAGCATGTTATGGGGGGATCCTGTCACTCAGCCTGTTATGGGGGGATTCTTTCACTCAGCATGTTATGGGGGAATCCTGTCACTCAGCCTGTTATGGGGGGATTCTTTCACTCAGCATGTTATGGGGGGATCCTGTCACTCAGCATGTTATGGGGTTATTCTGTCACTCAGCATGTTATGGGGGGATCCTGTCACTCAGCATGTTATGGGGGGATTCTGCCACTCAGCATGTTATGGGGGGATCCTGTCACTCAGCCTGTTATGGGGGGATTCTGCCTCTCAGCATGTTATGGGGGGGATCCTGTCACTCAGCATGTTATGGGGGGATTCTGCCACTCAGAATGTTATGGAGGGATCCTGTCACTCAGCATGTTATGGGGGGATTCTGCCACTCAGCATGTTATGGGGGATCCTGTCACTCAGCATGTTATGAGGGGATCCTGCCACTCAGCATGTTATGGGGGGATTCTGCCACTCAGCATGTTATGGGGGGATTCTGCCACTCAGCATGTTATGGGGGATCCTGTCACTCAGCATGTTATGAGGGGATCCTGCCACTCAGCATGTTATGGGGGGATTCTGCCACTCAGCATGTTATGGGGGGATTCTGCCACTCAGCATGTTATGGGGGGATTCTGCCACTCAGCATGTTATGGAGGGATTCTGCCACTCAGCATGTTATGGTGGGATTCTGCCACTCAGCATGTTATGGGGGGATTCTGTCACTCACCATGTTATGGGGGGATCCTGTCACTCAGCATGTTATGGGGGGATTCTGCCACTCAGCATGTTATGGGGGGATTCTGCCACTCAGCATGTTATGGGGGGATTCTACCACTCAGCATGTTATGTGGGGATCCTGTCACTCAGCATGTTATGGTAGGATTCTGCCACTCAGCATGTTATGGGTGGATCCTGTCACTCAGCATGTTATGGGGGGATTCCGTCACTCAGCATGTTATGGGGGGATCCTGTCACAGCATGTTAGGGGGGATCCTGTCACTCAGCATGTTATGGGGGGATCCTGTCACTCAGCATGTTATGGGGGGATTCTGTCACTCAGCCTGTTATGGGGGGATTCTGCCACTCAGCATGTTATGGGGGATCCTGTCACTCAGCATGTTATGAGGGGATCCTGTCACTCAGCATGTTATGGGGGATCCTGTCACTCAGCATGTTATGAGGGGAACCTGTCACTCAGCATGTTATGGGGGGATTCTGCCACTCAGCATGTTATGGGGGGATTCTGCCACTCAGCATGTTATGGGGGGATTCTGCCACTCAGCATGTTATGGAGGGATTCTGCCACTCAGCATGTTATGGGGGGATTCTGCCACTCAGCATGTTATGGGGGGATTCTACCACTCAGCATGTTATGTGGGGATACTGTCACTCAGCATGTTATGGTAGGATTCTGCCACTCAGCATGTTATGTGGGGATACTGTCACTCAGCATGTTATGGTAGGATTCTGCCACTCAGCATGTTATGTGGGGATACTGTCACTCAGCATGTTATGGTAGGATTCTGCCACTCAGTATGTTATGGGGGGATCCTGTCACAGCATGTTAGGGGGGATCCTGTCACTCAGCATGTTATGGGGGGATCCTGTCACTCAGCATGTTATGGGGGGATTCTGCCACTCAGCCTGTTATGGGGGGATTCTGCCACTCAGCATGTTATGGGGGGATTCTGCCACTCAGCATGTTATGGGGGATCCTGTAACTCAGCATGCTATGAGGGGATCCTGTCACTCAGCATGTTATGGGGGGATTCTGCCACTCAGCATGTTATGGGGGGATTCTGCTACTCAGCATGTTAAGGGGGGATTCTGCCACTCAGAATGTTATGGGGGGATTCTGCCACTCAGCATGTTATGGTGGGATTCTGCCACTCAGCATGTTATGGGGGGATTCTGTCACTCAGCATGTTATGGGGGGATCCTGTCACTCAGCATGTTATGGGGGGATTCTGCCACTCAGCATGTTATGGGGGGATCCTGTCACTCAGCCTGTTATGTGGGGGTTCTGCCACTCAGCATGTTATGGGGGGATCCTGTCACTCAGCCTGTTATGGGGGGATTCTGCCTCTCAGCGTGTTATGGGGGGATCCTGTCACTCAGCATGTTGTGGGGGGATTCTGCCACTCAGCATGTTATGGAGGGATCCTGTCACTCAGCATGTTATGGGGGGATTCTGCCACTCAGCATGTTATGGGGGATCCTGTCACTCAGCATGTTATGGGGGGATTCTGCCACTCAGCATGCTATGGGGGGATTCTGCCACTCAGCATGTTATGGGGGGATTCTGCCACTCAGCATGTTATGGGGGGATTCTGCCACTCAGCATGTTAAGGGGGGATTCTGCCACTCAGAATGTTATGGGGGGATTCTGCCACTCAGCATGTTATGGTGGGATTCTGCCACTCAGCATGTTATGGGGGGATTCTGTCACTCAGCATGTTATGGGGGGATCCTGTCACTCAGCATGTTATGGGGGGATTCTGCCACTCAGCATGTTATGGGGGGATCCTGTCACTCAGCCTGTTATGTGGGGGTTCTGCCACTCAGCATGTTATGGGGGGATCCTGTCACTCAGCCTGTTATGGGGGGATTCTGCCTCTCAGCATGTTATGGGGGGATCCTTTCACTCAGCATGTTGTGGGGGGATTCTGCCACTCAGCATGTTATGGAGGGATCCTGTCACTCAGCATGTTATGGGGGGATTCTGCCACTCAGCATGTTATGGGGGATCCTGTCACTCAGCATGTTATGAGGGGATCCTGTCACTCAGCATGTTATGGGGGGATTCTGCCACTCAGCATGTTATGGGGGGATCCTGTCACTCAGCATGTTATGGGGGGATTCTGCCACTCAGCATGTTATGGGGGGATTCTGCCACTCAGCATGTTATGGGGGGATTCTGCCACTCAGCATGTTATGGGGGGATTCTACCACTCAGCATTTTATGGGGGGATTCTGCCACTCAGCATGTTATGGGGGGATCCTGTCACTCAGCATGTTATGGGGGGATTCCGTCACTCAGCATGTTATGGGGGGATCCTGTCACAGCATGTTAGGGGGGATCCTGTCACTCAGCATGTTATGGGGGGATCCTGTCACTCAGCATGTTATGGGGGGATTCTGCTACTCAGCATGTTAAGGGGGGATTCTGCCACTCAGAATGTTATGGGGGGATTCTGCCACTCAGCATGTTATGGTGGGATTCTGCCACTCAGCATGTTATGGGGGGATTCTGTCACTCAGCATGTTATGGGGGGATCCTGTCACTCAGCATGTTATGGGGGGATTCTGCCACTCAGCATGTTATGGGGGGATCCTGTCACTCAGCCTGTTATGTGGGGGTTCTGCCACTCAGCATGTTATGGGGGGATCCTGTCACTCAGCCTGTTATGGGGGGATTCTGCCTCTCAGCATGTTATGGGGGGATCCTGTCACTCAGCATGTTGTGGGGGGATTCTGCCACTCAGCATGTTATGGAGGGATCCTGTCACTCAGCATGTTATGGGGGGATTCTGCCACTCAGCATGTTATGGGGGATCCTGTCACTCAGCATGTTATGGGGGGATTCTGCCACTCAGCATGTTATGGGGGGATTCTGCCACTCAGCATGTTATGGGGGGATTCTGCCACTCAGCATGTTATGGGGGGATTCTGCCACTCAGCATGTTAAGGGGGGATTCTGCCACTCAGAATGTTATGGGGGGATTCTGCCACTCAGCATGTTATGGTGGGATTCTGCCACTCAGCATGTTATGGGGGGATTCTGTCACTCAGCATGTTATGGGGGGATCCTGTCACTCAGCATGTTATGGGGGGATTCTGCCACTCAGCATGTTATGGGGGGATCCTGTCACTCAGCCTGTTATGTGGGGGTTCTGCCACTCAGCATGTTATGGGGGGATCCTGTCACTCAGCCTGTTATGGGGGGATTCTGCCTCTCAGCATGTTATGGGGGGATCCTTTCACTCAGCATGTTGTGGGGGGATTCTGCCACTCAGCATGTTATGGAGGGATCCTGTCACTCAGCATGTTATGGGGGGATTCTGCCACTCAGCATGTTATGGGGGATCCTGTCACTCAGCATGTTATGAGGGGATCCTGTCACTCAGCATGTTATGGGGGGATTCTGCCACTCAGCATGTTATGGGGGGATCCTGTCACTCAGCATGTTATGGGGGGATTCTGCCACTCAGCATGTTATGGGGGGATTCTGCCACTCAGCATGTTATGGGGGGATTCTGCCACTCAGCATGTTATGGGGGGATTCTACCACTCAGCATTTTATGGGGGGATTCTGCCACTCAGCATGTTATGGGGGATCCTGTCACTCAGCATGTTATGGGGGGATTCCGTCACTCAGCATGTTATGGGGGGATCCTGTCACAGCATGTTAGGGGGGATCCTGTCACTCAGCATGTTATGGGGGGATCCTGTCACTCAGCATGTTATGGGGGGATTCTGTCACTCAGCCTGTTAAGGGGGGATTCTGCCACTCAGCATGTAATGGGGGGATTCTGCCACTCAGCATGTTATGGGGGATCCTGTCACTCAGCATGTTATGAGGGGATCCTGTCACTCAGCATGTTATGGGGGATTCTGCCACTCAGCATGTTATGGGGGGATTCTGCCACTCAGCATGTTATGGGGGGATTCTGCCACTCAGAATGTTATGGGTGGATTCTGCCACTCAGCATGTTATGGTGGGATTCTGCCACTCAGCATGTTATGGGGGGATTCTGTCACTCAGCATGTTATGGGGGGATCCTGTCACTCAGCATGTTATGGGGGGATTCTGCCACTCAGCATGTTATGGGGGGATCCTGTCACTCAGCCTGTTATGGGGGGATTCTGACACTCAGCATGTTATGGGGGGATCCTGTCACTCAGCCTGTTATGGGGGGATTCTGCCTCTCAGCATGTTATGGGGGGATCCTGTCACTCAGCATGTTATGGGGGGATTCTGCCACTCAGAATGTTATGGAGGGATCCTGTCACTCAGCATGTTATGGGGGGATTCTGCCACTCAGCATGTTATGGGGGATCCTGTCACTCAGCATGTTATGAGGGGATCCTGTCACTCAGCATGTTATGGGGGGATTCTGCCACTCAGCATGTTATGGGGGGATTCTGCCACTCAGCCAGTTATGGGGGGATTCTGCCACTCAGCATGTTATGGAGGGATTCTGCCACTCAGCATGTTATGGTGGGATTCTGCCACTCAGCATGTTATGGGGGGATTCTGTCACTCACCATGTTATGGGGGGATCCTGTCACTCAGCATGTTATGGGGGGATTCTGCCACTCAGCATGTTATGGGGGGATTCCACCACTCAGCATGTTATGGGGGGATTCTACCACTCAGCATGTTATGTGGGGATCCTGTCACTCAGCATGTTATGGTAGGATTCTGCCACTCAGCATGTTATGGGTGGATCCTGTCACTCAGCATGTTATGGGGGGATCCTGTCACAGCATGTTAGGGGGGATCCTGTCACTCAGCATGTTATGGGGGGATCCTGTCACTCAGCATGTTATGGGGGGATCCTGTCACTCAGCATGTTATGGGGGGATTCTGTCACTCAGCCTGTTATGGGGGGATTCTGCCACTCAGCATGTTATGGGGGATCCTGTCACTCAGAATGTTATGAGGGGATTCTGTCACTCAGCATGTTATGGGGGATCCTGTCACTCAGCATGTTATGAGGGGATCCTGTCACTCAGCATGTTATGGGGGGATTCTGCCACTCAGCATGTTATGGGGGGATTCTGCCACTCAGCATGTTATGGGGGGATTCTGCCACTCAGCATGTTATGGAGGGATTCTGCCACTCAGCATGTTATGGTGGGATTCTGCCACTCAGCATGTTATGGGGGGATTCTGTCACTCAGCATGTTATGGGGGGATTCTGTCACTCAGCATGTTATGGGGGAATTCTGCCACTCAGCATGTTATGGGGGGATTCTGCCACTCAGCATGTTATGGGGGGATTCTACCACTCAGCATGTTATGTGGGGATACTGTCACTCAGCATGTTATGGTAGGATTCTGCCACTCAGCATGTTATGGGGGGATCCTGTCACAGCATGTTAGGGGTGATCCTGTCACTCAGCATGTTATGGGGGGATCCTGTCACTCAGCATGTTATGGGGGGATTCTGTCACTCAGCCTGTTATGGGGGGATCCTGTCACTCAGCATATTATGGGGGGATTCTGCCACTCAGCATGTTATGGAGGGATCCTGTCACTCAGCATGTTATGGGGGGATTCTGCCACTCAGCATGTTATGGGGGATCTTGTCACTCAGCATGTTATGAGGGGATCCTGTCACTTAGCATGTTATGGGGGGATTCTGCCACTCAGCATGTTATGGGGGGATTCTGCCTCTCAGCATGTTATGGGGGGATTCTGCCACTCAGCATGTTATGGGGGGATTCTGCCACTCAGCATGTTATGGTGGGATTCTGCCACTCAGCATGTTATGGGAAGATTCTGTCACTCAGCATGTTATGGGGGGATCCTGTCACTCAGCATGTTATGGGGGGATTCTGCCACTCAGCATGTTATGGGGGGATTTTGCCACTTAGCATGTTATGGGGGGATTCTGCCATTCAGCATGTTATGGGGGGATTCTACCACTCAGCATGTTATGGGGGGATTCTGCCACTCAGCATGTTATGGGGGGATCCTGTCACTCAGCATGTTATGGGGGGATTCCGTCACTCAGCATGTTATGGGGGGATCCTGTCACAGCATGTTAGGGGGGATCCTGTCACTCAGCATGTTATGGGGGGATCCTGTCACTCAGCATGTTATGGGGGGATTCTGTCACTCAGCCTGTTTAGGGGGGATTCTGCCACTCAGCATGTAATGGGGGGATTCTGCCACTCAGCATGTTATGGGGGATCCTGTCACTCAGCATGTTATGAGGGGATCCTGTCACTCAGCATGTTATGGGGGGATTCTGCCACTCAGCATGTTATGGGGGGATTCTGCCACTCAGCATGTTATGGGGGGATTCTGCCACTCAGAATGTTATGGGTGGATTCTGCCACTCAGCATGTTATGGTGGGATTCTGCCACTCAGCATGTTATGGGGGGATTCTGTCACTCAGCATGTTATGGGGGGATCCTGTCACTCAGCATGTTATGGGGGGATTCTGCCACTCAGCATGTTATGGGGGGATTCTGCCACTCAGCATGTTATGGGGGGATTCTACCACTCAGCATGTTATGTGGGGATCCTGTCACTCAGCATGTTATGGGGGGATTCTGCCACTCAGCATGTTATGGGGAGATTCTGCCACTCAGCATGTTATGGGGGGATCCTGTCACTCAGCATGTTATGGGGGGATTCTGCCACTCAGCATGTTATGGGGGGATTCTGCCACTCAGCATGTTATAGGGGGATTCTACCACTCAGCATGTTATGGGGGGATCCTGTCACTCAGCATGTTATGGGGGGATTCTGCCACTCAGCATGTTATGGGGGATTCTGCCACTCAGCATGTTATGGGGGGATTCTACCACTCAGCATGTTATGGGGGCATTCTGCCACTCAGCATGTTATGGGGGGATCCTGTCACTCAGCATGTTATGGGGGGATTCTGCCACTCACCATGTTATGGGGGGATTCTGTCACTCAGCATGTTATGGGGGGATCCTGTCACTCAGCATGTTATGGGCTGATCCTGTCACTCAGCCTGTTATGGGGGTATTCTGCCACTCAGCATGTTATGGGGGGATTCTGCCACTCAGCATGTTATGGGGGGATCCTGCCACTCAGCCTGTTATGGGGGGATTCTGCCACTCAGCATGTTATGGGGGGATTCTGCCACTCAGCATGTTATGGGGGGATTCTGCCACTCAGCCTGTTATGGGGGATCCTGTCACTCAGCGTGTTATGGTGGGATTCTGCCACTCAGCGTGTTATGGGGGCATTCTGCCACTCAGCATGTTATGGGGGGATTCTGCCACTCAGCCTTTTATGGGGGGATCCTGTCACTCAGCATGTTATGGGGGGATTCTGCCACTCAGCATGTTATAGGGGGATTCTGCCACTCAACATGGTATGGGGGGATTCTGTCACTCAGCATGTTATGGGGGGATTCTGCCACTCAGCATGTTATGGGGGGATTCTGCCACTTAGCATGTTATGGGGGGATCCTGTCACTCAGCATGTTATGGGGGATTCTGTCACTCAGCATGTTATGGGGGGTTCCTGTCACTCAGCCTGTTATGGGGGGATTCTTTCACTCAGCATGTTATGGGGGAATCCTGTCACTCAGCCTGTTATGGGGGGATTCTTTCACTCAGCATGTTATGGGGGGATCCTGTCATTTAGCATGTTAAGGGGTTATTCTGTCACTCAGCATGTTATGGGGGGATCCTGTCACTCAGCATGTTATGGGGGGATTCTGCCACTCAGCATGTTATGGGGGGATCCTGTCACTCAGCCTGTTATGGGGGGATTCTGCCTCTCAGCATGTTATGGGGGGATCCTGTCACTCAGCATGTTATGGGGGGATTCTGCCACTCAGCATGTTATGGCGGATCCTGTCACTCAGCATGTTATGAGGGGATCCTGTCACTCAGCATGTTATGGGGGGATTCTGCCACTCAGCATGTTATGGGGGGATTCTGCCACTCAGCATGTTATGGGGGGATTCTGCCACTCAGCATGTTATGGGGGAATTCTGCCAATCAGCATGTTATGGTGGGATTCTGCCACTCAGCATGTTATGGGGGGATTCTGTCACTCAGCATGTTATGGGGGGATCCTGTCACTCAGCATGTTATGGGGGGATTCTGCCACTCAGCATGTTATGGGGGGATTCTGCCACTCAGCATGTTATGGGGGGATTCTACCACTCAGCATGTTATGGTAGGATTCTGCCATTTAGCATGTTATGGTAGGATTCTGCCACTCAGCCTGTTATGGGGGATCCTGTCACTCAGCATGTTATGGGGGGATTACGCCTCTCAGCATGTTATGGGGGGATCCTGTCACAGCATGTTAGGGGGATCCTGTCACTCAGCATGTTATGGGGGGATCCTGTCACTCAGCATGTTATGGGGGGATTCTGTCACTCAGCCTGTTATGGGGGGATTCTGCCACTCAGCATGTTATGGGGGGATTCTGCCACTCAGCATGTTATGGGGGATCCTGCCACTCAGCATGTTATGAGGGGATCCTGTCACTCAGCATGTTATGGGGGGATTCTGCCACTCAGCATGTTATGGGGGGATTCTGCCACTCAGCATGTTAAGGGGGGATTCTGCCACTCAGAATGTTATGGGGGGATTCTGCCACTCAGCATGTTATGGTGGGATTCTGCCACTCAGCATGTTATGGGGGGATTCTGTCACTCAGCATGTTATGGGGGGATCCTGTCACTCAGCATGTTATGGGGGGATTCTGCCACTCAGCATGTTATGGGGGGATCCTGTCACTCAGCCTGTTATGGGGGGATTCTGCCACTCAGCATGTTATGGGGGGATCCTGTCACTCAGCCTGTTATGGGGGGATTCTGCCTCTCAGCATGTTATGGGGGGATCCTGTCACTCAGCATGTTATGGGGGGATTCTGCCACTCAGCATGTTATGGAGGGATCCTGTCACTCAGCATGTTATGGGGGGATTCTGCCACTCAGCATGTTATGGGGGGATTCTGTCACTCAGAATGTTATGGGGGGATTCTGTCACTCAGCCTGTTTAGGGGGGATTCTGCCACTCAGCATGTAATGGGGGGATTCTGCCACTCAGCATGTTATGGGGGATCCTGTCACTCAGCATGTTATGAGGGGATCCTGTCACTCAGCATGTTATGGGGGGATTCTGCCACTCAGCATGTTATGGGGGGATTCTGCCACTCAGCATGTTATGGGGGGATTCTGCCACTCAGAATGTTATGGGTGGATTCTGCCACTCAGCATGTTATGGTGGGATTCTGCCACTCAGCATGTTATGGGGGGATTCTGTCACTCAGCATGTTATGGGGGGATCCTGTCACTCAGCATGTTATGGGGGGATTCTGCCACTCAGCATGTTATGGGGGGATTCTACCACTCAGCATGTTATGTGGGGATCCTGTCACTCAGCATGTTATGGGGGGATTCTGCCACTCAGCATGTTATGGGGAGATTCTGCCACTCAGCATGTTATGGGGGGATTCTGCCACTCAGCATGTTATGGGGGGATTCTGCCACTCAGCATGTTATGGGGGGATTCTACCACTCAGCATGTTATGGGGGATCCTGTCACTCAGCATGTTATGGGGGGATTCTGCCACTCAGCATGTTATGGGGGATTCTGCCACTCAGCATGTTATGGGGGGATTCTACCACTCAGCATGTTATGGGGGTATTCTGCCACTCAGCATGTTATGGGGGGATCCTGTCACTCAGCATGTTATGGGGGGATTCTGCCACTCAGCATGTTATGGGGGGATTCTGTCACTCAGCATGTTATGGGCTGATCCTGTCACTCAGCCTGTTATGGGGGGATTCTGCCACTCAGCATGTTATGGGGGGATTCTGCCACTCAGCATGTTATGGGGGGATCCTGTCACTCAGCCTGTTATGGGGGGATTCTGCCACTCAGCATGTTATGGGGGGATTCTGCCACTCAGCCTGTTATGGGGGGATCCTGTCACTCAGCATGTTATGGGGGGATTCTGTCTCTCAGCATGTTATAGGGGGATTCTGCCACTCAGCATGTTATGGGGGGATCCTGTCACTCAGCCTGTTATGGGGGGATTCTGCCACTCAGCCTGTTATGGGGGGATTCTGTCACTCAGCCTGTTATGGGGGGATTCTGCCACTCAGCCTGTTATGGGGGGATTCTGTCACTCAGCATGTTATGGGGGGATCCTGTCACTCAGCCTGTTATGGGGGGATTCTGCCACTCAGCCTGTTATGGGGGGATTCTGCCACTCAGCATGTTATGGGGGGATCCTGTCACTCAGCATGTTATGGGGGGGATCCTGTCACTCAGCATGTTATGGGGGGATTCTGCCACTCAGCATGTTATGGGGGATTCTACCACTCAGCATGTTATGTGGGGATCCTGTCACTCAGCATGTTATGGGGGGATTCTGCCACTCAGCATGTTATGGGGGGATTCTGTCATTCAGCATGTTATGGGGGGATTCTACCACTCAGCATGTTATGGGGGGATTCTGCCACTCAGCATGTTATGGGGGGATCCTGTCACTCAGCATGTTATGGGGGGATTCTGCCACTCTGCATGTTACGGGGGGATTCTGTCACTCAGCATGTTATGGGGGGATCCTGTCACTCAGCATGTTATGGGCTGATCCTGTCACTCAGCATGTTATGGGGGGATTCTGCCACTCAGCATGTTATGGGGGATTCTGCCACTCAGCATGTTATGGGGGGATCCTGTCACTCAGCCTGTTATGGGGGGATTCTGCCACTCAGCATGTTATGGTGGGATCCTGTCACTCAGCATGTTATGGGGGGATTCTGCCACTCAGCATGTTATGGGGGGATTCTGCCACTCAGCCTGTTATGGCGGGATCCTTTCACTCAGCATGTTATGGGGGGATTCTGCCACTCAGCCTGTTATGGGGGGATTCTGTCACTCAGCATGTTATGGGGGGATCCTGTCACTCAGCCTGTTATGGGGGGATTCTGCCACTCAGCCTGTTATGGTGGGATTCTGCCACTCAGCATGTTATGGGGGGATCCTGTCACTAAGCATGTTATGGGGGGGGATCCTGTCACTCAGCGTGTTATGGGGGGATCCTGTCACTCAGCATGTTATGGGGGGATTCTGACACTCAGCATGTTTTGGGGGGATTCTGCCACTCAGCGTGTTATGGGGGGACTCTGTCACTCAGCGTGTTATGGGGGGATTCTGCCACTCAGCATGTTATGGGGGGATCCTGTCACTCAGCATGTTATGGGGGGATTCTGTCACTCAGCATGTTATGGGGGGATCCTGTCACTCAGCCTGTTATGGGGGGATTCTGCCACTCAGAATGTTATGGGGGGATTCTGCCACTCAGCATGTTACGGGGGGATCCTGTCACTCAGCATGTTATGGGGGGATTCTGTCACTCAGCATGTTATGGGGGGATCCTGTCACTCAGCATGTTATGGGGGGATCCTGTCACTCAGCATGTTATGGGGGGATCCTGTCACAGCATGTTAGGGGGGATCCTGTCACTCAGCATGTTATGGGGGGATCCTGTCACTCAGCATGTTATGGGGGGATCCTGTCACTCAGCCTGTTATGGGGGATTCTGCCACTCAGCATGTTATGGGGGGATTCTGCCACTTAGCATGTTATGGGGGGATTTTGCCACTCAGCATGTTATTGGGGGATTCTGCCACTCAGCATGTTATGGGGGGATCCTGTCACTCAGCCTGTTATGGGGGGATTCTGCCACTCAGCATGTTATGGGGGGATCCTGTCACTCAGCCTGTTATGGGGGAATTCTTCCACTCAGCATGTTATGGTGGGATCCTGTCACTCAGCATGTTATGGGGGGATCCTGTTACTAAGCATGTTATGGGGGGATTCTGCCACTTAGCATGTTATGGGGGTATTCTGCCACTCAGCATGTTATGGGGGGATTCTGCCACTCAGCGTGTTATGGGGGATCCTGTCACTCAGCGTGTTATGGGGGGATTCTGCCACTCAGCGTGTTATGGGGGCATTCTGCCACTCAGCATGTTATGGGGGGATTCTGCCACTCAGCCTTTTATGGGGGGATCCTGTCACTCAGCATGTTATGGGGGGATTCTGCCACTCAGCATGTTATAGGGGGATTCTGCCACTCAACATGGTATGGGGGGATTCTGTCACTCAGCATGTTATGGGGAGATTCTGCCACTCAGCATGTTATGAGGGGGATTCTGCCACTTAGCATGTTATGGGGGGATCCTGTCACTCAGCATGTTATGGGGGATTCTGTCACTCAGCATGTTATGGGGGGGATCCTGTCACTCAGCCTGTTATGGGGGGATTCTTTCACTCAGCATGTTATGGGGGAATCCTGTCACTCAGCCTGTTATGGGGGGGTTCTTTCACTCAGCATGTTATGGGGGGATCCTGTCACTCAGCATGTTATGGGGTTGTTCTGTCACTCAGCATGTTATGGGGGGATCCTGTCACTCAGCCTGTTATGGGGGGATTCTGCCACTCAGAATGTTATGGGGGGATCCTGTCACTCAGCCTGTTATGGGGGGATTCTGCCTCACAGCATGTTATGGGGGGATCCTGTCACTCAGCATGTTATGGGGGGATTCTGCCACTCAGCATGTTATGGAGGGATCCTGTCACTCAGCATGTTATGGGGGGATTCTGCCACTCAGCATGTTATGGGGGATCCTGTCACTCAGCATGTTATGAGGGGATCCTGTCACTCAGCATGTTATGGGGGGATTCTGCAACTCAGCATGTTATGATGGGATTCTGCCACTCAGCATGTTATGGGGGGATTCTGCCACTCAGCATGTTATGGGGGGATTCTGCCACTCAGCATGTTATGGTGGGATTCTGCCACTCAGCATGTTATGGGGGATTCTGTCACTCAGCATGTTATGGGGGGATCCTGTCACTCAGCATGTTACGGGGTGATTCTGCCACTCAGCATGTTACGGGTGGATTCTGCCACTCAGCATGTTATGGGGGGATCCTGTCACTCAGCATGTTACGGGGGGATCCTGTCACTCAGCATGTTATGGGGGGATTCTGTCACTCAGCATGTTATGGGGGGATTCTGCCACTCAGCATGTTATGGGGGGATCCTGTCACTCAGCCTGTTATGGGGGGATTCTGCCTCTCAGCATGTTATGGGGGGATTCTGCCACTCAGCATGTTATGGGGGGATTCTGCCACTCAGCATGTTATGGGGGGATCCTGTCATTCAGCATGTTATGGGGGGGAACCTGTCACTCAGCATGTTATGGGGGGATCCTGTCACTCAGCATGTTATGGGGGGATTCTGCCACTCAGCGTGTTATGGGGGATCCTGTCACTCAGCGTGTTATGGGGGGATTCTGCCACTCAGCGTGTTATGGGGGCATTCTGCCACTCAGCATGTTATGGGGGGATTCTGCCACTCAGCCTTTTATGGGGGGATCCTGTCACTCAGCATGTTATGGGGGGATTCTGCCACTCAGCATGTTATAGGGGGATTCTGCCACTCAACATGGTATGGGGGGATTCTGTCACTCAGCATGTTATGGGGAGATTCTGCCACTCAGCATGTTATGAGGGGGATTCTGCCACTTAGCATGTTATGGGGGGATCCTGTCACTCAGCATGTTATGGGGGATTCTGTCACTCAGCATGTTATGGGGGGGATCCTGTCACTCAGCCTGTTATGGGGGGATTCTTTCACTCAGCATGTTATGGGGGAATCCTGTCACTCAGCCTGTTATGGGGGGGTTCTTTCACTCAGCATGTTATGGGGGGATCCTGTCACTCAGCATGTTATGGGGTTATTCTGTCACTCAGCATGTTATGGGGGGATCCTGTCACTCAGCCTGTTATGGGGGGATTCTGCCACTCAGAATGTTATGGGGGGATCCTGTCACTCAGCCTGTTATGGGGGGATTCTGCCTCTCAGCATGTTATGGGGGGATCCTGTCACTCAGCATGTTATGGGGGGATTCTGCCACTCAGCATGTTATGGAGGGATCCTGTCACTCAGCATGTTATGGGGGGATTCTGCCACTCAGCATGTTATGGGGGATCCTGTCACTCAGCATGTTATGAGGGGATCCTGTCACTCAGCATGTTATGGGGGGATTCTGCAACTCAGCATGTTATGGGGGGATTCTGCCACTCAGCATGTTATGGGGGGATTCTGCCACTCAGCATGTTATGGGGGGATTCTGCCACTCAGCATGTTATGGTGGGATTCTGCCACTCAGCATGTTATGGGGGATTCTGTCACTCAGCATGTTATGGGGGGATCCTGTCACTCAGCATGTTACGGGGTGATTCTGCCACTCAGCATGTTACGGGGGGATTCTGCCACTCAGCATGTTATGGGGGGATCCTGTCACTCAGCATGTTACGGGGGGATCCTGTCACTCAGCATGTTATGGGGGGATTCTGTCACTCAGCATGTTATGGGGGGATTCTGCCACTCAGCATGTTATGGGGGGATCCTGTCACTCAGCCTGTTATGGGGGGATTCTGCCTCTCAGCATGTTATGGGGGGATTCTGCCACTCAGCATGTTATGGGGGGATTCTGCCACTCAGCATGTTATGGGGGGATCCTGTCATTCAGCATGTTATGGGGGGGAACCTGTCACTCAGCATGTTATGGGGGGATCCTGTCACTCAGCATGTTATGGGGGGATTCTGCCACTCAGCATATTATGGGGGGATTCTGCCACTCAGCGTGTTATGGGGGGACTCTGTCACTCAGCGTGTTATGGGGGGATTCTGCCACTCAGCATGTTATGGGGGGATCCTGTCACTCAGCATGTTATGGGGGGATTCTGTCACTCAGCATGTTATGGGGGGATTCTGCCACTCAGCATGTTACGGGGGGATTCTGCCACTCAGCATGTTACGGGGGGATTCTGCCACTCAGCATGTTACGGGGGGATCCTGTCACTCAGCATGTTATGGGGGGATTCTGTCACTCAGCATGTTATGGGGGGATCCTGTCACTCAGCATGTTATGGGGGGATCCTGTCACTCAGCATGTTATGGGGGGATTCCGTCACTCAGCATGTTATGGGGGGAACCTGTCACAGCATGTTAGGTGATATCCTGTCACTCAGCATGTTATGGGGGGATCCTGTCACTCAGCATGTTATGGGGGGATTCTGTCAGTCAGCCTGTTATGGGGGGATTCTGCCACTCAGCATGTTATGGGGGGATTCTGCCACTCAGCATGTTATGGGGGGATTCTGCCACTCAGCATGTTATGGGGGGATCCTGTCACTCAGCCTGTTATGGGGGGATTCTGCCACTCAGCATGTTATGGGGGGATTCTGTCACTCAGCATGTTATGGGAGGATCCTGCCACTCAGCATTTTATGGGGGAATCCTGTCACTCAGCCTGTTATGGGGGGATTCTGCCAATCAGCATGTTATGGTGGGATCCTGTCACTCAGCATGTTATGGGGGGATCCTGTCACTAAGCATGTTATGGGGGGATTCTGCCACTCAGCATGTTATGGGGGTATTCTGCCACTCAGCATGTTATGGGGGGATTCTGCCACTCAGCGTGTTATGGGGGATCCTGTCACTCAGCGGTTTATGGGGGGATTCTGCCACTCAGCATGTTATGGGGGGATCCTGTCACTCAGCCTTTTATGGGGGGATTCTGCCTCTCAGCATGTTATGGGGGGATCCTGTCACTCAGCATGTTATGGGGGGATTCTGCCACTCAGCATGTTATGGGGGGATTCTGTCACTCAGCCTGTTATGGGGGGATTCTGCCACTCAGCATGTTATGGGGGGATTCTGTCACTCAGCATGTTATGGGAGGATCCTGCCACTCAGCATTTTATGGGGGGATCTTGTCACTCAGCCTGTTATGGGGGGATTCTGCCACTCAGCATGTTATGGTGGGATCCTGTCACTCAGCATGTTATGGGGGGATCCTGTCACTAAGCATGTTATGGGGGGATTCTGCCACTCAGCATGTTATGGGGGTATTCTGCCACTCAGCATGTTATGGGGGGATTCTGCCACTCAGCGTGTTATGGGGGATCCTGTCACTCAACGTGTTATGGGGGGATTCTGCCACTCAGCATGTTATGGGGGGATCCTGTCACTCAGCCTGTTATGGGGGGATTCTGCCTCTCAGCATGTTATGGGGGGATCCTGTCACTCAGCATGTTATGGGGGGTTTCTGCCACTCAGCATGTTATGGAGGGATCCTGTCACTCAGCATGTTATGGGGGGATTCTGCCACTCAGCATGTTATGGGGGATCCTGTCACTCAGCATGTTATGAGGGGATCCTGTCACTCAGCATGTTATGGGGGGATTCTGCCACTCAGCATGTTATGGGGGGATTCTGCCACTCAGCATGTTATGGGGGGATTCTGCCACTCAGCATGTTATGGGGGGATTCTGCCACTCAGCATGTTATGGTGGGATTCTGCCACTCAGCATGTTATGGGGGGATCCTGTCACTCAGCATGTTATGGGGGGATCCTGTCACAGCATGTTAGGGGATATCCTGTCACTCAGCATGTTATGGGGGGATCCTGTCACTCAGCATGTTATGAGGGGATTCTGTCAGTCAGCCTGTTATGGGGGGATTCTGCCACTCAGCATGTTATGGGGGGATTCTGCCACTCAGCATGTTATGGGGGGATCCTGTCACTCAGCCTGTTATGGGGGGATTCTGCCTCTCAGCATGTTATGGGGGGATTCTGCCACTCAGCATGTTATGGGGGGATCCTGTCATTCAGCATGTTATGGGGGGGAACCTGTCACTCAGCATGTTATGGGGGGATCCTGTCACTCAGCATGTTATGGGGGGATTCTGCCACTCAGCATATTATGGGGGGATTCTGCCACTCAGCGTGTTATGGGGGGACTCTGTCACTCAGCGTGTTATGGGGGGATTCTGCCACTCAGCATGTTATGGGGGGATCCTGTCACTCAGCATGTTATGGGGGGATTCTGTCACTCAGCATGTTATGGGGGGATTCTGCCACTCAGCATGTTACGGGGGGATTCTGCCACTCAGCATGTTACGGGGGGATTCTGCCACTCAGCATGTTACGGGGGGATCCTGTCACTCAGCATGTTATGGGGGGATTCTGTCACTCAGCATGTTATGGGGGGATCCTGTCACTCAGCATGTTATGGGGGGATCCTGTCACTCAGCATGTTATGGGGGGATTCCGTCACTCAGCATGTTATGGGGGGAACCTGTCACAGCATGTTAGGTGATATCCTGTCACTCAGCATGTTATGGGGGGATCCTGTCACTCAGCATGTTATGGGGGGATTCTGTCAGTCAGCCTGTTATGGGGGGATTCTGCCACTCAGCATGTTATGGGGGGATTCTGCCACTCAGCATGTTATGGGGGGATTCTGCCACTCAGCATGTTATGGGGGGATCCTGTCACTCAGCCTGTTATGGGGGGATTCTGCCACTCAGCATGTTATGGGGGGATTCTGTCACTCAGCATGTTATGGGAGGATCCTGCCACTCAGCATTTTATGGGGGAATCCTGTCACTCAGCCTGTTATGGGGGGATTCTGCCAATCAGCATGTTATGGTGGGATCCTGTCACTCAGCATGTTATGGGGGGATCCTGTCACTAAGCATGTTATGGGGGGATTCTGCCACTCAGCATGTTATGGGGGTATTCTGCCACTCAGCATGTTATGGGGGGATTCTGCCACTCAGCGTGTTATGGGGGATCCTGTCACTCAGCGGTTTATGGGGGGATTCTGCCACTCAGCATGTTATGGGGGGATCCTGTCACTCAGCCTTTTATGGGGGGATTCTGCCTCTCAGCATGTTATGGGGGGATCCTGTCACTCAGCATGTTATGGGGGGATTCTGCCACTCAGCATGTTATGGGGGGATTCTGTCACTCAGCCTGTTATGGGGGGATTCTGCCACTCAGCATGTTATGGGGGGATTCTGTCACTCAGCATGTTATGGGAGGATCCTGCCACTCAGCATTTTATGGGGGGATCTTGTCACTCAGCCTGTTATGGGGGGATTCTGCCACTCAGCATGTTATGGTGGGATCCTGTCACTCAGCATGTTATGGGGGGATCCTGTCACTAAGCATGTTATGGGGGGATTCTGCCACTCAGCATGTTATGGGGGTATTCTGCCACTCAGCATGTTATGGGGGGATTCTGCCACTCAGCGTGTTATGGGGGATCCTGTCACTCAACGTGTTATGGGGGGATTCTGCCACTCAGCATGTTATGGGGGGATCCTGTCACTCAGCCTGTTATGGGGGGATTCTGCCTCTCAGCATGTTATGGGGGGATCCTGTCACTCAGCATGTTATGGGGGGTTTCTGCCACTCAGCATGTTATGGAGGGATCCTGTCACTCAGCATGTTATGGGGGGATTCTGCCACTCAGCATGTTATGGGGGATCCTGTCACTCAGCATGTTATGAGGGGATCCTGTCACTCAGCATGTTATGGGGGGATTCTGCCACTCAGCATGTTATGGGGGGATTCTGCCACTCAGCATGTTATGGGGGGATTCTGCCACTCAGCATGTTATGGGGGGATTCTGCCACTCAGCATGTTATGGTGGGATTCTGCCACTCAGCATGTTATGGGGGGATCCTGTCACTCAGCATGTTATGGGGGGATCCTGTCACAGCATGTTAGGGGATATCCTGTCACTCAGCATGTTATGGGGGGATCCTGTCACTCAGCATGTTATGAGGGGATTCTGTCAGTCAGCCTGTTATGGGGGGATTCTGCCACTCAGCATGTTATGGGGGGATTCTGCCACTCAGCATGTTATGGGGGGATTCTGCCACTCAGCATGTTATGAGGGGATCCTGTCACTCAGCATGTTATGGGGGGATTCTGCCACTCAGCATGTTATGGGGGGATTCTGCCACTCAGCATGTTATGGGGGGATTCTGCCACTCAGCATGTTATGGGGGGATTCTGCCACTCAGCATGTTATGGGGGGATTCTGCCACTCAGCATGTTATGGGGGGATCCTGTCACTCAGCATGTTATGGGGGGATCCTGTCACAGCATGTTAGGGGATATCCTGTCACTCAGCATGTTATGGGGGGATCCTGTCACTCAGCATGTTATGGGGGGATTCTGTCAGTCAGCCTGTTATGGGGGGATTCTGCCACTCAGCATGTTATGGGGGGATTCTGCCACTCAGCATGTTATGGTGGGATTCTGCCACTCAGCCTGTTATGGGGGGATTCTGCCACTCAGCATGTTATGGGGGGATTCTGCCACTCAGCATGTTATGGGGGGATCCTGTCACTCAGCCTGTTATGGGGGGATTCTGCCACTCAGCATGTTATGGGGGGATTCTGTCACTCAGTATGTTATGGGAGGATCCTGCCACTCAGCATGTTATGGGGGGATCCTGTCACTCAGCCTGTTATGGGGGGATTCTGCCACTCAGCATGTTATGGGGGGATCCTGTCACTCAGCCTGTTATGGGGGGATTCTGCCACTCAGCATGTTATGGTGGGATCCTGTCACTCAGCATGTTATGGGGGGATCCTGTCACTAAGCATGTTATGGGGGGATTCTGCCACTCAGCATGTTATGGGGGTATTCTGCCACTCAGCATGTTATTGGGGGATTCTGCCACTCAGCGTGTTATGGGGGATCCTGTCACTCAGCGTGTTATGGGGGGATTCTGCCACTCAGCATGTTATGGGGGGATCCTGTCACTCAGCCTGTTATGGGGGGATTCTGCTACTCAGCATGTTATGGTGGGATCCTGTAACTCAGCATGTTATGGGGGGATTCTGCCACTCAGCATATTATGGGGGGATTCTGCCACTCAGCATGTTATGGGGGGATTCTGCCACTCAGCCTGTTATGGGGGGATTCTGTCACTCAGCATGTTATGGGGGGATCCTGTCACTCAGCCTGTTATGGGGGGATTCTGCCACTCAGCATGTTATGGGGGGATCCTGTCACTCAGCCTGTTATGGGGAATCCTGCCTCTCAGCATGTTATGGGGGGATCCTGTCACTCAGCATGTTATGGGGGGATTCTGCCACTCAGCATGTTATGGAGGGATCCTGTCACTTAGCATGTTATAGGGGGATTCTGCCACTCAGCGTGTTATGGGGGATCCTGTCACTCAGCATGTTATGAGGGGATCCTGTCACTCAGCATGTTATGGGGGGATTCTGCCACTCAGCATGTTATGGGGGGATTCTGCCACTCAGCATGTTATGGGGGGATCCTGTCACTCAGCCTGTTATGGGGGGATTCTGCCACTCAGCATGTTATGGGGGGATCCTGTCACTCAGCATGTTATGGGGGGATTCTGCCACTCAGCATGTTATGAGGGGATTCTGCCACTCAGCATGTTATGGGGGGATTCTGTCACTCAGCATGTTATGGGGGGATCCTGTCACTCAGCCTGTTATGGGGGGATTCTGCCACTCAGCATGTTATGGGGGGATCCTGTCACTCAGCCTGTTATGGGGGGATTCTGCCACTCAGCATGTTATGGGTGGATCCTGTCACTCAGCCTGTTATGGGGGGATTCTGCCTCTCAGCATGTTATGGGGGGATCCTGTCACTCAGCATGTTATGGGGGGATTCTGCCACTCAGCATGTTATGGGGGGATTCTGCCACTCAGCATGTTATGGGGGGATTCTGCCACTCAGCATGTTATGGGGGGATCCTGTCACTCAGCATGTTATGGGGGGGAACCTGTCACTCAGCATGTTATGGGGGGATCCTGTCACTCAGCATGTTATGGGGGGATTCTGCCACTCAGCATGTTATGGGGGGATTCTGCCACTCAGCGTGTTATGGGGGGACTCTGTCACTCAGCGTGTTATGGGGGGATTCTGCCACTCAGCATGTTATGGGGGGATCCTGTCACTCAGCATGTTATGGGGGGATTCTGCCACTCAGCATGTTATGGGGGGATTCTGCCACTCAGCATGTTACGGGGGGATTCTGCCACTCAGCATGTTACGGGGGGATTCTGCCACTCAGCATGTTACGGGGGGATCCTGTCACTCAGCATGTTATGGGGGGATTCTGTCACTCAGCATGTTATGGGGGGATCCTGTCACTCAGCATGTTATGGGGGGATCCTGTCACTCAGCATGTTATGGGGGGATTCCGTCACTCAGCATGTTATGGGGGGAACCTGTCACAGCATGTTAGGTGATATCCTGTCACTCAGCATGTTATGGGGGATCCTGTCACTCAGCATGTTATGGGGGGATTCTGTCAGTCAGCCTGTTATGGGGGGATTCTGCCACTCAGCATGTTATGGGGGGATTCTGCCACTCAGCATGTTATGGGGGGATTCTGCCACTCAGCATGTTATGGGGGGATCCTGTCACTCAGCCTGTTATGGGGGGATTCTGCCACTCAGCATGTTATGGGGGGATTCTGTCACTCAGCATGTTATGGGAGGATCCTGCCACTCAGCATTTTATGGGGGAATCCTGTCACTCAGCCTGTTATGGGGGGATTCTGCCACTCAGCATGTTATGGTGGGATCCTGTCACTCAGCATGTTATGGGGGGATCCTGTCACTAAGCATGTTATGGGGGGATTCTGCCACTCAGCATGTTATGGGGGTATTCTGCCACTCAGCATGTTATGGGGGGATTCTGCCACTCAGCATGTTATGGGGGATCCTGTCACTCAGCGTGTTATGGGGGGATTCTGCCACTCAGCATGTTATGGGGGGATCCTGTCACTCAGCCTTTTATGGGGGGATTCTGCCTCTCAGCATGTTATGGGGGGATCCTGTCACTCAGCATGTTATGGGGGGATTCTGCCACTCAGCATGTTATGGGGGATCCTGTCACTCAGCATGTTATGAGGGGATTCTGTCACTCAGCATGTTATGGGAGGATCCTGCCACTCAGCATTTTATGGGGGGATCTTGTCACTCAGCCTGTTATGGGGGGATCTTGTCACTCAGCCTGTTATGGGGGGATTCTGCCACTCAGCATGTTATGGTGGGATCCTGTCACTCAGCATGTTATGGGGGGATCCTGTCACTTAGCATGTTATGGGGGGATTCTGCCACTCAGCATGTTATGGGGGTATTCTGCCACTCAGCATGTTATGGGGGGATTCTGCCACTCAGCGTGTTATGGGGGATCCTGTCACTCAGCGTGTTATGGGGGGATTCTGCCACTCAGCATGTTATGGAGGGATCCTGTCACTCAGCCTGTTATGGGGGGATTCTGCCTCTCAGCATGTTATGGGGGGATCCTGTCACTCAGCATGTTATGGGGGGTTTCTGCCACTCAGCATGTTATGGAGGGATCCTGTCACTCAGCATGTTATGGGGGGATTCTGCCACTCAGCATGTTATGGGGGATCCTGTCACTCAGCATGTTATGAGGGGATCCTGTCACTCAGCATGTTATGGGGGGATTCTGCCACTCAGCATGTTATGGGGGGATTCTGCCACTCAGCATGTTATGGGGGGATTCTGCCACTCAGCATGTTATGGGGGGATTCTGCCACTCAGCATGTTATGGTGGGATTCTGCCACTCAGCATGTTATGGGGGGATCCTGTCACTCAGCATGTTATGGGGGGATCCTGTCACAGCATGTTAGGGGATATCCTGTCACTCAGCATGTTATGGGGGGATCCTGTCACTCAGCATGTTATGAGGGGATTCTGTCAGTCAGCCTGTTATGGGGGGATTCTGCCACTCAGCATGTTATGGGGGGATTCTGCCACTCAGCATGTTATGGGGGGATCCTGTCACTCAGCCTGTTATGGGGGGATTCTGCCTCTCAGCATGTTATGGGGGGATTCTGCCACTCAGCATGTTATGGGGGGATCCTGTCATTCAGCATGTTATGGGGGGGAACCTGTCACTCAGCATGTTATGGGGGATCCTGTCACTCAGCATGTTATGGGGGGATTCTGCCACTCAGCATATTATGGGGGGATTCTGCCACTCAGCGTGTTATGGGGGGACTCTGTCACTCAGCGTGTTATGGGGGGATTCTGCCACTCAGCATGTTATGGGGGGATCCTGTCACTCAGCATGTTATGGGGGGATTCTGTCACTCAGCATGTTATGGGGGGATTCTGCCACTCAGCATGTTACGGGGGGATTCTGCCACTCAGCATGTTACGGGGGGATTCTGCCACTCAGCATGTTACGGGGGGATCCTGTCACTCAGCATGTTATGGGGGGATTCTGTCACTCAGCATGTTATGGGGGGATCCTGTCACTCAGCATGTTATGGGGGGATCCTGTCACTCAGCATGTTATGGGGGGATTCCGTCACTCAGCATGTTATGGGGGGAACCTGTCACAGCATGTTAGGTGATATCCTGTCACTCAGCATGTTATGGGGGGATCCTGTCACTCAGCATGTTATGGGGGGATTCTGTCAGTCAGCCTGTTATGGGGGGATTCTGCCACTCAGCATGTTATGGGGGGATTCTGCCACTCAGCATGTTATGGGGGGATTCTGCCACTCAGCATGTTATGGGGGGATCCTGTCACTCAGCCTGTTATGGGGGGATTCTGCCACTCAGCATGTTATGGGGGGATTCTGTCACTCAGCATGTTATGGGAGGATCCTGCCACTCAGCATTTTATGGGGGAATCCTGTCACTCAGCCTGTTATGGGGGGATTCTGCCAATCAGCATGTTATGGTGGGATCCTGTCACTCAGCATGTTATGGGGGGATCCTGTCACTAAGCATGTTATGGGGGGATTCTGCCACTCAGCATGTTATGGGGGTATTCTGCCACTCAGCATGTTATGGGGGGATTCTGCCACTCAGCGTGTTATGGGGGATCCTGTCACTCAGCGGTTTATGGGGGGATTCTGCCACTCAGCATGTTATGGGGGGATCCTGTCACTCAGCCTTTTATGGGGGGATTCTGCCTCTCAGCATGTTATGGGGGGATCCTGTCACTCAGCATGTTATGGGGGGATTCTGCCACTCAGCATGTTATGGGGGGATTCTGTCACTCAGCCTGTTATGGGGGGATTCTGCCACTCAGCATGTTATGGGGGGATTCTGTCACTCAGCATGTTATGGGAGGATCCTGCCACTCAGCATTTTATGGGGGGATCTTGTCACTCAGCCTGTTATGGGGGGATTCTGCCACTCAGCATGTTATGGTGGGATCCTGTCACTCAGCATGTTATGGGGGGATCCTGTCACTAAGCATGTTATGGGGGGATTCTGCCACTCAGCATGTTATGGGGGTATTCTGCCACTCAGCATGTTATGGGGGGATTCTGCCACTCAGCGTGTTATGGGGGATCCTGTCACTCAACGTGTTATGGGGGGATTCTGCCACTCAGCATGTTATGGGGGGATCCTGTCACTCAGCCTGTTATGGGGGGATTCTGCCTCTCAGCATGTTATGGGGGGATCCTGTCACTCAGCATGTTATGGGGGGTTTCTGCCACTCAGCATGTTATGGAGGGATCCTGTCACTCAGCATGTTATGGGGGGATTCTGCCACTCAGCATGTTATGGGGGATCCTGTCACTCAGCATGTTATGAGGGGATCCTGTCACTCAGCATGTTATGGGGGGATTCTGCCACTCAGCATGTTATGGGGGGATTCTGCCACTCAGCATGTTATGGGGGGATTCTGCCACTCAGCATGTTATGGGGGGATTCTGCCACTCAGCATGTTATGGTGGGATTCTGCCACTCAGCATGTTATGGGGGGATCCT
This sequence comes from Gastrophryne carolinensis, assembly GCA_027917425.1. NCBI lineage: Eukaryota > Metazoa > Chordata > Amphibia > Anura > Microhylidae > Gastrophryne > Gastrophryne carolinensis. The sequence continues at coordinate 277,658 of JAQIHN010000119.1, forward strand.
GTCACTCAGCATGTTATGGGGGGATCCTGTCACAGCATGTTAGGGGATATCCTGTCACTCAGCATGTTATGGGGGGATCCTGTCACTCAGCATGTTATGAGGGGATTCTGTCAGTCAGCCTGTTATGGGGGGATTCTGCCACTCAGCATGTTATGGGGGGATTCTGCCACTCAGCATGTTATGGGGGGATTCTGCCACTCAGCATGTTATGAGGGGATCCTGTCACTCAGCATGTTATGGGGGGATTCTGCCACTCAGCATGTTATGGGGGGATTCTGCCACTCAGCATGTTATGGGGGGATTCTGCCACTCAGCATGTTATGGGGGGATTCTGCCACTCAGCATGTTATGGGGGGATTCTGCCACTCAGCATGTTATGGGGGGATCCTGTCACTCAGCATGTTATGGGGGGATCCTGTCACAGCATGTTAGGGGATATCCTGTCACTCAGCATGTTATGGGGGGATCCTGTCACTCAGCATGTTATGGGGGGATTCTGTCAGTCAGCCTGTTATGGGGGGATTCTGCCACTCAGCATGTTATGGGGGGATTCTGCCACTCAGCATGTTATGGTGGGATTCTGCCACTCAGCCTGTTATGGGGGGATTCTGCCACTCAGCATGTTATGGGGGGATTCTGCCACTCAGCATGTTATGGGGGGATCCTGTCACTCAGCCTGTTATGGGGGGATTCTGCCACTCAGCATGTTATGGGGGGATTCTGTCACTCAGTATGTTATGGGAGGATCCTGCCACTCAGCATGTTATGGGGGGATCCTGTCACTCAGCCTGTTATGGGGGGATTCTGCCACTCAGCATGTTATGGGGGGATCCTGTCACTCAGCCTGTTATGGGGGGATTCTGCCACTCAGCATGTTATGGTGGGATCCTGTCACTCAGCATGTTATGGGGGGATCCTGTCACTAAGCATGTTATGGGGGGATTCTGCCACTCAGCATGTTATGGGGGTATTCTGCCACTCAGCATGTTATTGGGGGATTCTGCCACTCAGCGTGTTATGGGGGATCCTGTCACTCAGCGTGTTATGGGGGGATTCTGCCACTCAGCATGTTATGGGGGGATCCTGTCACTCAGCCTGTTATGGGGGGATTCTGCTACTCAGCATGTTATGGTGGGATCCTGTAACTCAGCATGTTATGGGGGGATTCTGCCACTCAGCATATTATGGGGGGATTCTGCCACTCAGCATGTTATGGGGGGATTCTGCCACTCAGCCTGTTATGGGGGGATTCTGTCACTCAGCATGTTATGGGGGGATCCTGTCACTCAGCCTGTTATGGGGGGATTCTGCCACTCAGCATGTTATGGGGGGATCCTGTCACTCAGCCTGTTATGGGGAATCCTGCCTCTCAGCATGTTATGGGGGGATCCTGTCACTCAGCATGTTATGGGGGGATTCTGCCACTCAGCATGTTATGGAGGGATCCTGTCACTTAGCATGTTATAGGGGGATTCTGCCACTCAGCGTGTTATGGGGGATCCTGTCACTCAGCATGTTATGAGGGGATCCTGTCACTCAGCATGTTATGGGGGGATTCTGCCACTCAGCATGTTATGGGGGGATTCTGCCACTCAGCATGTTATGGGGGGATCCTGTCACTCAGCCTGTTATGGGGGGATTCTGCCACTCAGCATGTTATGGGGGGATCCTGTCACTCAGCATGTTATGGGGGGATTCTGCCACTCAGCATGTTATGAGGGGATTCTGCCACTCAGCATGTTATGGGGGGATTCTGTCACTCAGCATGTTATGGGGGGATCCTGTCACTCAGCCTGTTATGGGGGGATTCTGCCACTCAGCATGTTATGGGGGGATCCTGTCACTCAGCCTGTTATGGGGGGATTCTGCCACTCAGCATGTTATGGGTGGATCCTGTCACTCAGCCTGTTATGGGGGGATTCTGCCTCTCAGCATGTTATGGGGGGATCCTGTCACTCAGCATGTTATGGGGGGATTCTGCCACTCAGCATGTTATGGGGGGATTCTGCCACTCAGCATGTTATGGGGGGATTCTGCCACTCAGCATGTTATGGGGGGATCCTGTCACTCAGCATGTTATGGGGGGGAACCTGTCACTCAGCATGTTATGGGGGGATCCTGTCACTCAGCATGTTATGGGGGGATTCTGCCACTCAGCATGTTATGGGGGGATTCTGCCACTCAGCGTGTTATGGGGGGACTCTGTCACTCAGCGTGTTATGGGGGGATTCTGCCACTCAGCATGTTATGGGGGGATCCTGTCACTCAGCATGTTATGGGGGGATTCTGCCACTCAGCATGTTATGGGGGGATTCTGCCACTCAGCATGTTACGGGGGGATTCTGCCACTCAGCATGTTACGGGGGGATTCTGCCACTCAGCATGTTACGGGGGGATCCTGTCACTCAGCATGTTATGGGGGGATTCTGTCACTCAGCATGTTATGGGGGGATCCTGTCACTCAGCATGTTATGGGGGGATCCTGTCACTCAGCATGTTATGGGGGGATTCCGTCACTCAGCATGTTATGGGGGGAACCTGTCACAGCATGTTAGGTGATATCCTGTCACTCAGCATGTTATGGGGGATCCTGTCACTCAGCATGTTATGGGGGGATTCTGTCAGTCAGCCTGTTATGGGGGGATTCTGCCACTCAGCATGTTATGGGGGGATTCTGCCACTCAGCATGTTATGGGGGGATTCTGCCACTCAGCATGTTATGGGGGGATCCTGTCACTCAGCCTGTTATGGGGGGATTCTGCCACTCAGCATGTTATGGGGGGATTCTGTCACTCAGCATGTTATGGGAGGATCCTGCCACTCAGCATTTTATGGGGGAATCCTGTCACTCAGCCTGTTATGGGGGGATTCTGCCACTCAGCATGTTATGGTGGGATCCTGTCACTCAGCATGTTATGGGGGGATCCTGTCACTAAGCATGTTATGGGGGGATTCTGCCACTCAGCATGTTATGGGGGTATTCTGCCACTCAGCATGTTATGGGGGGATTCTGCCACTCAGCATGTTATGGGGGATCCTGTCACTCAGCGTGTTATGGGGGGATTCTGCCACTCAGCATGTTATGGGGGGATCCTGTCACTCAGCCTTTTATGGGGGGATTCTGCCTCTCAGCATGTTATGGGGGGATCCTGTCACTCAGCATGTTATGGGGGGATTCTGCCACTCAGCATGTTATGGGGGATCCTGTCACTCAGCATGTTATGAGGGGATTCTGTCACTCAGCATGTTATGGGAGGATCCTGCCACTCAGCATTTTATGGGGGGATCTTGTCACTCAGCCTGTTATGGGGGGATCTTGTCACTCAGCCTGTTATGGGGGGATTCTGCCACTCAGCATGTTATGGTGGGATCCTGTCACTCAGCATGTTATGGGGGGATCCTGTCACTTAGCATGTTATGGGGGGATTCTGCCACTCAGCATGTTATGGGGGTATTCTGCCACTCAGCATGTTATGGGGGGATTCTGCCACTCAGCGTGTTATGGGGGATCCTGTCACTCAGCGTGTTATGGGGGGATTCTGCCACTCAGCATGTTATGGGGGGATCCTGTCACTCAGCCTGTTATGGGGGGATTCTGCCTCTCAGCATGTTATGGGGGGATCCTGTCACTCAGCATGTTATGGGGGGTTTCTGCCACTCAGCATGTTATGGAGGGATCCTGTCACTCAGCCTGTTATGGGGGGATTCTGCCGCTCAGCATGTTATGGGGGATCCTGTCACTCAGCATGTTATGAGGGGATCCTGTCACTCAGCATGTTATGGGGGGATTCTGCCACTCAGCATGTTATGGGGGGATTCTGCCACTCAGCATGTTATGGGGGGATTCTGCCACTCAGCATGTTATGGGGGGATTCTGCCACTCAGCATGTTATGGTGGGATTCTGCCACTCAGCATGTTATGGGGGGATCCTGTCACTCAGCATGTTATGGGGGGATCCTGTCACAGCATGTTAGGGGATATCCTGTCACTCAGCATGTTATGGGGGGATCCTGTCACTCAGCATGTTATGAGGGGATTCTGTCAGTCAGCCTGTTATGGGGGGATTCTGCCACTCAGCATGTTATGGGGGGATTCTGCCACTCAGCATGTTATGGGGGATCCTGTCACTCAGCATGTTATGAGGGGATCCTGTCACTCAGCATGTTATGGGGGGATTCTGCCACTCAGCATGTTATGGGGGGATTCTGCCACTCAGCATGTTATGGGGGGATTCTGCCACTCAGCATGTTATGGGGGATTCTGCCACTCAGCATGTTATGGTGGGATTCTGCCACTCAGCATGTTATGGGGGGATCCTGTCACTCAGCATGTTATGGGGGGATCCTGTCACAGCATGTTAGGGGATATCCTGTCACTCAGCATGTTATGGGGGGGATCCTGTCACTCAGCATGTTATGGGGGGATTCTGTCAGTCAGCCTGTTATGGGGGGATTCTGCCACTCAGCATGTTATGGGGGGATTCTGCCACTCAGCATGTTATGGGGGGATTCTGCCACTCAGCATGTTATGGGGGGATCCTGTCACTCAGCCTGTTATGGGGGGATTCTGCCACTCAGCATGTTATGGGGGGATTCTGTCACTCAGCATGTTATGGGAGGATCCTGCCACTCAGCATTTTATGGGGGGATCCTGTCACTCAACCTGTTATGGGGGGATTCTGCCACTTAGCATGTTATGGTGGGATACTGTCACTCAGCATGTTATGGGGGGATCCTGTCACTTAGCATGTTATGGGGGGATTCTGCCACTCAGCATGTTATGGGGGATCCTGTCACTCAGCGTGTTATGGTGGGATTCTGCCACTCAGCGTGTTATGGGGGCATTCTGCCACTCAGCATGTTATGGGGGGATTCTGCCACTCAGCCATTTATGGGGGGATCCTGTCACTCAGCATGTTATGGGGGGATTCTGCCACTCAGCATGTTATAGGGGGATTCTGCCACTCAACATGGTATGGGGGGATTCTGCCACTTAGCATGTTATGGTGGGATCCTGTCACTCAGCATGTTATGGGGGGATCCTGTCACTTAGCATGTTATGGGGGGATTCTGCCACTCAGCATGTTATGGGGGATCCTGTCACTCAGCGTGTTATGGTGGGATTCTGCCACTCAGCGTGTTATGGGGGCATTCTGCCACTCAGCATGTTATGGGGGGATTCTGCCACTCAGCCATTTATGGGGGATCCTGTCACTCAGCATGTTATGGGGGGATTCTGCCACTCAGCATGTTATAGGGGGATTCTGCCACTCAACATGGTATGGGGGGATTCTGTCACTCAGCATGTTATGGGGGGATTCTGCCACTCAGCATGTTATGGGGGGATTCTGCCACTTAGCATGTTATGGGGGATCCTGTCACTCAGCATGTTATGGGGGATTCTGTCACTCAGCATGTTATGGGGGGATCCTGTCACTCAGCCTGTTATGGGGGGATTCTTTCACTCAGCATGTTATGGGGGGATCCTGTCACTCAGCATGTTATGGGGTTATTCTGTCACTCAGCATGTTATGGGGGGATCCTGTCACTCAGCATGTTATGGGGGGATTCTGCCACTCAGCATGTTATGGGGGGATCCTGTCACTCAGCCTGTTATGGGGGGATTCTGCCTCTCAGCATGTTATGGGGGGGATCCTGTCACTCAGCATGTTATGGGGGGATTCTGCCTCTCAGAATGTTATGGAGGGATCCTGTCACTCAGCATGTTATGGGGGGATTCTGCCACTCAGCATGTTATGGGGGATCCTGTCACTCAGCATGTTATGAGGGGATCCTGCCACTCAGCATGTTATGGGGGGATTCTGCCACTCAGCATGTTATGGGGGGATTCTGCCACTCAGCATGTTATGGGGGGATTCTGCCACTCAGCATGTTATGGAGGGATTCTGCCACTCAGCATGTTATGGTGGGATTCTGCCACTCAGCATGTTATGGGGGGATTCTGTCACTCACCATGTTATGGGGGGATCCTGTCACTCAGCATGTTATGGGGGGATTCTGCCACTCAGCATGTTATGGGGGGATTCTGCCACTCAGCATGTTATGGGGGGATTCTACCACTCAGCATGTTATGTGGGGATCCTGTCACTCAGCATGTTATGGTAGGATTCTGCCACTCAGCATGTTATGGGTGGATCCTGTCACTCAGCATGTTATGGGGGGATTCCGTCACTCAGCATGTTATGGGGGGATCCTGTCACAGCATGTTAGGGGGGATCCTGTCACTCAGCATGTTATGGGGGGATCCTGTCACTCAGCATGTTATGGGGGGATTCTGTCACTCAGCCTGTTATGGGGGGATTCTGCCACTCAGCATGTTATGGGGGATCCTGTCACTCAGCATGTTATGAGGGGATCCTGTCACTCAGCATGTTATGGGGGATCCTGTCACTCAGCATGTTATGAGGGGAACCTGTCACTCAGCATGTTATGGGGGGATTCTGCCACTCAGCATGTTATGGGGGGATTCTGCCACTCAGCATGTTATGGGGGGATTCTGCCACTCAGCATGTTATGGAGGGATTCTGCCACTCAGCATGTTATGGGGGGATTCTGTCACTCAGCATGTTATGGGGGGATTCTACCACTCAGCATGTTATGTGGGGATACTGTCACTCAGCATGTTATGGTAGGATTCTGCCACTCAGCATGTTATGTGGGGATACTGTCACTCAGCATGTTATGGTAGGATTCTGCCACTCAGCATGTTATGTGGGGATACTGTCACTCAGCATGTTATGGTAGGATTCTGCCACTCAGCATGTTATGGGGGGATCCTGTCACAGCATGTTAGGGGGGATCCTGTCACTCAGCATGTTATGGGGGGATCCTGTCACTCAGCATGTTATGGGGGGATTCTGTCACTCAGCCTGTTATGGGGGGATTCTGCCACTCAGCATGTTATGGGGGGATTCTGCCACTCAGCATGTTTTGGGGGATCCTGTAACTCAGCATGCTATAAGGGGATCCTGTCACTCAGCATGTTATGGGGGGATTCTGCCACTCAGCATGTTATGGGGGGATTCTGCTACTCAGCATGTTAAGGGGGGATTCTGCCACTCAGAATGTTATGGGGGGATTCTGCCACTCAGCATGTTATGGTGGGATTCTGCCACTCAGCATGTTATGGGGGGATTCTGTCACTCAGCATGTTATGGGGGGATCCTGTCACTCAGCATGTTATGGGGGGATTCTGCCACTCAGCATGTTATGGGGGGATCCTGTCACTCAGCCTGTTATGTGGGGGTTCTGCCACTCAGCATGTTATGGGGGGATCCTGTCACTCAGCCTGTTATGGGGGGATTCTGCCTCTCAGCATGTTATGGGGGGATCCTGTCACTCAGCATGTTGTGGGGGGATTCTGCCACTCAGCATGTTATGGAGGGATCCTGTCACTCAGCATGTTATGGGGGGATTCTGCCACTCAGCATGTTATGGGGGATCCTGTCACTCAGCATGTTATGGGGGGATTCTGCCACTCAGCATGTTATGGGGGGATTCTGCCACTCAGCATGTTATGGGGGGATTCTGCCACTCAGCATGTTATGGGGGGATTCTGCCACTCAGCATGTTAAGGGGGGATTCTGCCACTCAGAATGTTATGGGGGGATTCTGCCACTCAGCATGTTATGGTGGGATTCTGCCACTCAGCATGTTATGGGGGGATTCTGTCACTCAGCATGTTATGGGGGGATCCTGTCACTCAGCATGTTATGGGGGGATTCTGCCACTCAGCATGTTATGGGGGGATCCTGTCACTCAGCCTGTTATGTGGGGGTTCTGCCACTCAGCATGTTATGGGGGGATCCTGTCACTCAGCCTGTTATGGGGGGATTCTGCCTCTCAGCATGTTATGGGGGGATCCTTTCACTCAGCATGTTGTGGGGGGATTCTGCCACTCAGCATGTTATGGAGGGATCCTGTCACTCAGCATGTTATGGGGGGATTCTGCCACTCAGCATGTTATGGGGGATCCTGTCACTCAGCATGTTATGAGGGGATCCTGTCACTCAGCATGTTATGGGGGGATTCTGCCACTCAGCATGTTATGGGGGGATCCTGTCACTCAGCATGTTATGGGGGGATTCTGCCACTCAGCATGTTATGGGGGGATTCTGCCACTCAGCATGTTATGGGGGGATTCTGCCACTCAGCATGTTATGGGGGGATTCTACCACTCAGCATTTTATGGGGGGATTCTGCCACTCAGCATGTTATGGGGGGATCCTGTCACTCAGCATGTTATGGGGGGATTCCGTCACTCAGCATGTTATGGGGGGATCCTGTCACTCAGCATGTTATGGGGGGATTCTGTCACTCAGCCTGTTAAGGGGGGATTCTGCCACTCAGCATGTAATGGGGGGATTCTGCCACTCAGCATGTTATGGGGGATCCTGTCACTCAGCATGTTATGAGGGGATCCTGTCACTCAGCATGTTATGGGGGATTCTGCCACTCAGCATGTTATGGGGGGATTCTGCCACTCAGCATGTTATGGGGGGATTCTGCCACTCAGAATGTTATGGGTGGATTCTGCCACTCAGCATGTTATGGTGGGATTCTGCCACTCAGCATGTTATGGGGGGATTCTGTCACTCAGCATGTTATGGGGGGATCCTGTCACTCAGCATGTTATGGGGGGATTCTGCCACTCAGCATGTTATGGGGGGATCCTGTCACTCAGCCTGTTATGGGGGGATTCTGCCACTCAGCATGTTATGGGGGGATCCTGTCACTCAGCCTGTTATGGGGGGATTCTGCCTCTCAGCATGTTATGGGGGGATCCTGTCACTCAGCATGTTATGGGGGGATTCTGCCACTCAGAATGTTATGGAGGGATCCTGTCACTCAGCATGTTATGGGGGGATTCCGTCACTCAGCATGTTATGGGGGGATCCTGTCACAGCATGTTAGGGGGGATCCTGTCACTCAGCATGTTATGGGGGGATCCTGTCACTCAGCATGTTATGGGGGGATTCTGCCACTCAGCATGTTATGGGGGATCCTGTCACTCAGCATGTTATGAGGGGATCCTGTCACTCAGCATGTTATGGGGGGATTCTGCCACTCAGCATGTTATGGGGGGATTCTGCCACTCAGCCAGTTATGGGGGGATTCTGCCACTCAGCATGTTATGGAGGGATTCTGCCACTCAGCATGTTATGGTGGGATTCTGCCACTCAGCATGTTATGGGGGGATTCTGTCACTCACCATGTTATGGGGGGATCCTGTCACTCAGCATGTTATGGGGGGATTCTGCCACTCAGCATGTTATGGGGGGATTCCACCACTCAGCATGTTATGGGGGGATTCTACCACTCAGCATGTTATGTGGGGATCCTGTCACTCAGCATGTTATGGTAGGATTCTGCCACTCAGCATGTTATGGGTGGATCCTGTCACTCAGCATGTTATGGGGGGATCCTGTCACAGCATGTTAGGGGGGATCCTGTCACTCAGCATGTTATGGGGGGATCCTGTCACTCAGCATGTTATGGGGGGATCCTGTCACTCAGCATGTTATGGGGGGATTCTGTCACTCAGCCTGTTATGGGGGGATTCTGCCACTCAGTATGTTATGGGGGATCCTGTCACTCAGAATGTTATGAGGGGATTCTGTCACTCAGCATGTTATGGGGGATCCTGTCACTCAGCATGTTATGAGGGGATCCTGTCACTCAGCATGTTATGGGGGGATTCTGCCACTCAGCATGTTATGGGGGGATTCTGCCACTCAGCATGTTATGGGGGGATTCTGCCACTCAGCATGTTATGGAGGGATTCTGCCACTCAGCATGTTATGGTGGGATTCTGCCACTCAGCATGTTATGGGGGGATTCTGTCACTCAGCATGTTATGGGGGGATTCTGTCACTCAGCATGTTATGGGGGAATTCTGCCACTCAGCATGTTATGGGGGGATTCTGCCACTCAGCATGTTATGGGGGGATTCTACCACTCAGCATGTTATGTGGGGATACTGTCACTCAGCATGTTATGGTAGGATTCTGCCACTCAGCATGTTATGGGGGGATCCTGTCACAGCATGTTAGGGGTGATCCTGTCACTCAGCATGTTATGGGGGGATCCTGTCACTCAGCATGTTATGGGGGGATTCTGTCACTCAGCCTGTTATGGGGGGATTCTGCCACTCAGCATGTTATGGGGGGATTCTGCCACTCAGCATGTTATGGGGGATCCTGTCACTCAGCATGTTATGAGGGGATCCTGTCACTCAGCATGTTATGGGGGGATTCTGCCACTCAGCATGTTATGGGGGGATTCTGCCATTCAGCATGTTAAGGGGGGATTCTGCCACTCAGAATGTTATGGGGGGATTCTGCCACTCAGCATGTTATGGTGGGATTCTGCCACTCAGCATGTTATGGGGGGATTCTGTCACTCAGCATGTTATGGGGGGATCCTGTCACTCAGCATGTTATGGGGGGATTCTGCCACTCAGCATGTTATGGGGGGATCCTGTCACTCAGCCTGTTATGGGGGGATTCTGCCACTCAGCATGTTATGGGGGGATCCTGTCACTCAGCCTGTTATGGGGGGATTCTGCCTCTCAGCATGTTATGGGGGGATCCTGTCACTCAGCATGTTATGGGGGGATTCTGCCACTCAGCATGTTATGGAGGGATCCTGTCACTCAGCATGTTATGGGGGGATACTGCCACTCAGCATGTTATGGGGGATCCTGTCACTCAGCATGTTATGAGGGGATTCTGTCACTCAGCATGTTATGGGGGGATTCTGCCACTCAGCATGTTATGGGGGGATTCTGCCTCTCAGCATGTTATGGGGGGATTCTGCCACTCAGCATGTTATGGGGGGATCCTGTCACTCAGCATGTTATGGGGGGATTCTGCCACTCAGCATGTTATGGGGGGATTCTGCCACTCAGCATGTTATGGGGGGATTCTGCCACTCAGCATGTTATGGGTGGATTCTACCACTCAGCATGTTATGGGGGGATTCTGCCACTCAGCATGTTATGGGGGGATCCTGTCACTCAGCATGTTATGAGGGGATTCCGTCACTCAGCATGTTATGGGGGGATCCTGTCACAGCATGTTAGGGGGGATCCTGTCACTCAGCATGTTATGGGGGGATCCTGTCACTCAGCATGTTATGGGGGGATTCTGTCACTCAGCCTGTTAAGGGGGGATTCTGCCACTCAGCATGTAATGGGGGGATTCTGCCACTCAGCATGTTATGGGGGATCCTGTCACTCAGCATGTTATGAGGGGATCCTGTCACTCAGCATGTTATGGGGGGATTCTGCCACTCAGCATGTTATGGGGGGATTCTGCCACTCAGCATGTTATGGGGGGATTCTGCCACTCAGAATGTTATGGGTGGATTCTGCCACTCAGCATGTTATGGGGGGATTCTGCCACTCAGCATGTTATGGGGGATTCTGTCACTCAGCATGTTATGGGGGGATCCTGTCACTCAGCATGTTATGGGGGGATTCTGCCACTCAGCATGTTATGGGGGGATTCTGCCACTCAGCATGTTATGGGGGGATTCTACCACTCAGCATGTTATGTGGGGATCCTGTCACTCAGCATGTTATGGGGGGATTCTGCCACTCAGCATGTTATGGGGAGATTCTGCCACTCAGCATGTTATGGGGGGATTCTACCACTCAGCATGTTATGGGGGCATTCTGCCACTCAGCATGTTTTGGGGGGATTCTGCCACTCAGCGTGTTATGGGGGGGATCCTGTCACTCAGCATGTTATGGGGGGATCCTGTCACTCAGCATGTTATGGGGGGATTCTGCCACTCAGCATGTTTTGGCGGGATTCTGCCACTCAGCGTGTTATGGGGGGATCCTGTCACTCAGCATGTTATGGGGGGATTCTGCCACTCAGCATGTTTTGGGGGGATTCTGCCACTCAGCGTGTTATGGGGGGATTCTGCCACTCAGCATGTTATGGGGGTATCCTGTCACTCAGCATGTTATGGGGGGATTCTGTCACTCAGCATGTTATGGGGGGATTCTGCCACTCAGCATGTTATGGGGGGATTCTGCCACTCAGCATGTTACGGGGGGATTCTGCCACTCAGCATGTTACGGGGGGATCCTGTCACTCAGCATGTTATGGGGGGATTCTGTCACTCAGCATGTTATGGGGGGATTCTGCCACTCAGCATGTTATGGGGGGATTCTGCCACTCAGCATGTTATGTTGGGATTCTGCCACTCAGCATGTTATGGAGGGATTCTGCCACTCAGCATGTTATGGTGGGATTCTGCCACTCAGCATGTTATGGGGGGATTCTGTCACTCAGCATGTTATGGGGGGATTCTGTCACTCAGCATGTTATGGGGGAATTCTGCCACTCAGCATGTTATGGGGGGATTCTGCCACTCAGCATGTTATGGCGGGATTCTACCACTCAGCATGTTATGTGGGGATACTGTCACTCAGCATGTTATGGTAGGATTCTGCCACTCAGCATGTTATGGGGGGATCCTGTCACAGCATGTTAGGGGTGATCCTGTCACTCAGCATGTTATGGGGGGATCCTGTCACTCAGCATGTTATGGGGGGATTCTGTCACTCAGCCTGTTATGGGGGGATTCTGCCACTCAGCATGTTATGGGGGGATTCTGCCACTCAGCATGTTATGGGGGATCCTGTCACTCAGCATGTTATGAGGGGATCCTGTCACTCAGCATGTTATGGGGGGATTCTGCCACTCAGCATGTTATGGGGGGATTCTGCCATTCAGCATGTTAAGGGGGGATTCTGCCACTCAGAATGTTATGGGGGGATTCTGCCACTCAGCATGTTATGGTGGGATTCTGCCACTCAGCATGTTATGGGGGGATTCTGTCACTCAGCATGTTATGGGGGGATCCTGTCACTCAGCATGTTATGGGGGGATTCTGCCACTCAGCATGTTATGGGGGGATCCTGTCACTCAGCCTGTTATGGGGGGATTCTGCCACTCAGCATGTTATGGGGGGATCCTGTCACTCAGCCTGTTATGGGGGGATTCTGCCTCTCAGCATGTTATGGGGGGATCCTGTCACTCAGCATGTTATGGGGGGATTCTGCCACTCAGCATGTTATGGAGGGATCCTGTCACTCAGCATGTTATGGGGGGATTCTGCCACTCAGCATGTTATGGGGGATCCTGTCACTCAGCATGTTATGAGGGGATTCTGTCACTCAGCATGTTATGGGGGGATTCTGCCACTCAGCATGTTATGGGGGGATTCTGCCTCTCAGCATGTTATGGGGGGATTCTGCCACTCAGCATGTTATGGGGGGATCCTGTCACTCAGCATGTTATGGGGGGATTCTGCCACTCAGCATGTTATGGGGGGATTCTGCCACTCAGCATGTTATGGGGGGATTCTGCCACTCAGCATGTTATGGGGGGATTCTACCACTCAGCATGTTATGGGGGGATTCTGCCACTCAGCATGTTATGGGGGGATCCTGTCACTCAGCATGTTATGAGGGGATTCCGTCACTCAGCATGTTATGGGGGGATCCTGTCACAGCATGTTAGGGGGGATCCTGTCACTCAGCATGTTATGGGGGGATCCTGTCACTCAGCATGTTATGGGGGGATTCTGTCACTCAGCATGTAATGGGGGGATTCTGCCACTCAGCATGTTATGGGGGATCCTGTCACTCAGCATGTTATGGGGGGATTCTGCCACTCAGCATGTTATGGGGAGATTCTGCCACTCAGCATGTTATGGGGGGATTCTGCCACTCAGCATGTTATGGGGGGATTCTACCACTCAGCATGTTATGTGGGGATCCTGTCACTCAGCATGTTATGGGGGGATTCTGCCACTCAGCATGTTATGGGGAGATTCTGCCACTCAGCATGTTATGGGGGGATTCTACCACTCAGCATGTTATGGGGGCATTCTGCCACTCAGCATGTTATGGGGGGATCCTGTCACTCAGCATGTTATGGGGGGATTCTGCCACTCAGCATGTTATGGGGGGATTCTGTCACTCAGCATGTTATGGGGGGGATCCTGTCACTCAGCATGTTATGGGGGGATCCTGTCACTCAGCATGTTATGGGGGGATTCTGCCACTCAGCATGTTTTGGCGGGATTCTGCCACTCAGCGTGTTATGGGGGGATCCTGTCACTCAGCATGTTATGGGGGGATTCTGCCACTCAGCATGTTTTGGGGGGATTCTGCCACTCAGCGTGTTATGGGGGGATTCTGCCACTCAGCATGTTATGGGGGTATCCTGTCACTCAGCATGTTATGGGGGGATTCTGTCACTCAGCATGTTATGGGGGGATTCTGCCACTCAGCATGTTATGGGGGGATTCTGCCACTCAGCATGTTACGGGGGGATTCTGCCACTCAGCATGTTACGGGGGGATCCTGTCACTCAGCATGTTATGGGGGGATTCTGTCACTCAGCATGTTATGGGGGGATCCTGTCACTCAGCATGTTATGGGGGGATCCTGTCACTTAGCATGTTATGGGGGGATCCTTTCACAGCATGTTAGGGGGGATCCTGTCACTCAGCCTGTTATTGGGGGATCCTGTCACTCAGCATGTTATGGGGGGATCCTGTCACTCAGCCTGTTATGGGGGATTCTGCCACTCAGCATGTTATGGGGGGATTCTGCCACTTAGCATGTTATGGGGGGATTCTGCCACTCAGCATGTTATGGGGGGATTCTGCCACTCAGCATGTTATGGGGGGATCCTGTCACTCAGCCTGTTATGGGGGGATTCTGCCACTCAGCATGTTATGGTGGGATCCTGTCACTCAGCATGTTATGGGGGGATCCTGTCACTAAGCATGTTATGGGGGGATTCTGCCACTCAGCATGTTATGGGGGTATTCTGCCACTCAGCATGTTATGGGGGGATTCTGCCACTCAGCGTGTTATGGGGGATCCTGTCACTCAGCGTGTTATGGGGGGATTCTGCCACTCAGCGTGTTTTGGGGGCATTCTGCCACTCAGCATGTTATGGGGGGATTCTGCCACTCAGCCTTTTATGGGGGGATCCTGTCACTCAGCATGTTATGGGGGGATTCTGCCACTCAGCATGTTATAGGGGGATTCTGCCACTCAACATGGTATGGGGGGATTCTGTCACTCAGCATGTTATGGGGGGATTTTGCCACTCAGCATGTTATGAGGGGGATTCTGCCACTTAGCATGTTATGGGGGGATCCTGTCACTCAGCATGTTATGGGGGATTCTGTCACTCAGCATGTTATGGGGGGGATCCTGTCACTCAGCCTGTTATGGGGGGATTCTTTCACTCAGCATGTTATGGGGGAATCCTTTCACTCAGCCTGTTATGGGGGGATTCTTTCACTCAGCATGTTATAGGGGGATCCTGTCACTCAGCATGTTATGGGGTTATTCTGTCACTCAGCATGTTATGGGGGGATCCTGTCACTCAGCCTGTTATGGGGGGATTCTGCCACTCAGCATGTTATGGGGGGATCCTGTCACTCAGCATGTTATGGGGGGATTCTGCCTCTCAGCATGTTATGGGGGGATCCTGTCACTCAGCATGTTATGGGGGGATTCTGCCACTCAGCATGTTATGGAGGGATCCTGTCACTCAGCATGTTATGGGGGGATTCTGCCACTCAGCATGTTATGGGGGATCCTGTCACTCAGCATGTTATGAGGGGATCCTGTCACTCAGCATGTTATGGGGGGATTCTGCCACTCAGCATGTTATAGGGGGATTCTGCCACTCAGCATGTTATGGGGGGATTCTGCCACTCAGCATGTTATGGGGGGATTCTGCCACTCAGCATGTTATGGTGGGATTCTGCCACTCAGCATGTTATGGGGGATTCTGTCACTCAGCATGTTATGGGGGGATTCTGCCACTCAGCATGTTATGGTGGGATTCTGCCACTCAGCCTGTTATGGGGGGATTCTGCCACTCAGCATGTTATGGGGGTATTCTGCCACTCAGCATGTTATGGGGGGATTCTGCCACTCAGCATGTTATGGGGGGATCCTGTCACTCAGCCTGTTATGGGGGGATTCTGCCACTCAGCATGTTATGGGGGGATTCTGTCACTCAGTATGTTATGGGAGGATCCTGCCACTCAGCATGTTATGGGGGGATCCTGTCACTCAGCCTGTTATGGGGGGATTCTGCCACTCAGCATGTTATGGTGGGATCCTGTCACTCAGCATGTTATGGGGGGATCCTGTCACTAAGCATGTTATGGGGGGATTCTGCCACTCAGCATGTTATGGGGGTATTCTGCCACTCAGCATGTTATGGGGGGATTCTGCCACTCAGCGTGTTATGGGGGATCCTGTCACTCAGCGTGTTATGGGGGGATTCTGCCACTCAGCGTGTTATGGGGGATTCTGCCACTCAGCATGTTATGGGGGGATCCTGTCACTCAGCCTGTTATGGGGGGATTCTGCTACTCAGCATGTTATGGTGGGATCCTGTAACTCAGCATGTTATGGGGGGATTCTGCCACTCAGCATGTTATGGGGGGATTCTGCCACTCAGCATGTTATGGGGGGATTCTGCCACTCAGCCTGTTATGGGGGGATTCTGTCACTCAGCATGTTATGGGGGGATCCTGTCACTCAGCCTGTTATGGGGGGATTCTGCCACTCAGCATGTTATGGGGGGATCCTGTCACTCAGCCTGTTATGGGGGGATCCTGCCTCTCAGCATGTTATGGGGGGATCCTGTCACTCAGCATGTTATGGGGGGATTCTGCCACTCAGCATGTTATGGAGGGATCCTGTCACTTAGCATGTTATGGGGGGATTCTGCCACTCAGCGTGTTATGGGGGATCCTGTCACTCAGCATGTTATGAGGGGATCCTGTCACTCAGCATGTTATGGGGGGATTCTGCCACTCAGCATGTTATGGGGGGATTCTGCCTCTCAGCATGTTATGGGGGGATTCTGCCACTCAGCATGTTATGGTGGGATTCTGCCACTCAGCATGTTATGGGGGGATTCTGTCACTCAGCATGTTATGGGGGGATCCTGTCACTCAGCATGTTATGGGGGGATTCTGCCACTCAGCATGTTATGGGGGGATTCTGCCACTCAGCATGTTATGGGGGGATTCTACCACTCAGCATGTTATGTGGGGATCCTGTCACTCAGCATGTTATGGGGGGATTCTGCCACTCAGCATGTTATGGGGGGATCCTGTCACTCAGCATGTTATGGGGGGATTCCGTCACTCAGCATGTTATGGTGGGATCCTGTCACAGCATGTTAGGGGGGATCCTGTCACTCAGCATGTTATGGGGGGATCCTGTCACTCAGCATGTTATGGGGGGATTCTGTCACTCAGCCTGTTAAGGGGGGATTCTACCACTCACCATTTTATGGGGGGGGGGGGTTTCTGCCACTCAGCATGTTTTAGGGGGATTCTGCCACTCAGCCTGTTATGGGGGGATTCTGCCACTCAGCATGTTGTGTGGGGATTCTACCACTCAGCATGTTATGGGGGGTTCAGCCACTCAGCCTGTTATGGGGGATTCTGCCTATCGACATGTTATGGGGGGACTCTGCCTGTCATCATGTTATGGGGGATTCTGCCACTCAGCATGTTATGGTGGGAGTCTGTCCATCAGCATGTTATGGGGGAATCTGCCACTCAGATTATTATGAAGTGATGGTTGGGCGGCATTGGAAAGGGGTGATTAGAGGGCCCAAGAGAGGCCTGCCCGCAGGGACTTTTTTAATTTTTTAACAATAAAAATGAGCTATAATCTGATGGTCTGATTACGCCATATTTCCTGTATAATGAATCAGAAGAATAATGAAGGGCTTAGTTTATGAGGAGTATGGGCAGCACAGGTCACACTAGTTGTGGGTTTGAAAATTAGAACCCCTGACACACGCTCACTGGTTTGTCCCGAGGAGCGATCTCGTCTGGTGATTCATTTCCAGAGAAATGAGAGCAGGCAAGCCTCCGCCATTAGCGCAATTACATTCCTTTAGGAAAGCCAATTAAAATGCTGAATTATTTGCAGAGCGTGGCTTTCTGGCCAAAGATGTGAGATCTCACCAATTAGACAGCCCTCTGTCATCTGCTAACAAGGCTCCTTGTCAGATGCCCAGGAGCCCCCGTTCTGCCTGCCGCCTGTTACATGGCTTCAGCCCGAGAAATCAAATTAATGCCAAACAATAGAAAAGGGCCAAATCATAACCCAGTAATGGGAATACAAATGTTATCAGCTCCATACCGGGTCAGAGAAGCCAGGCCCAGACCCATGCCAGGTCTGTGTAGGTAGGTGCCAGGTTTATGATTATAAGTCATTGCATGGTCCATAGCAGAATCATGCAGGGTCTATGTGGCAGAGCCATAGAGGCACATGCTAGGCTCTTGCAGAGTCTAAGCAAAGTCTGTGCCAGAACAATGAGGGGACCATGACTGTTACATTCTAAGTCTATGCAGAGTCTATGCCAGATCTATGCCAGGTCCATGCAGAGTCTATGCCAGATCTATGGCAGGTCCATGTCAGGCACATTCCCATGTCAGGTAAATACAGGGTACATGTCAATTGCATGCCAGGTCCATGATGAGTCTGTGCCTGACCCATGCTAGGTACAAGGGGGGCAGTTGTGGCCTAGAGGTAAGGGGAGCGTAATGGTGACCAGAGGGTGGCAGGTTCGAATCCCGGTCCTTGACTGAAGTGTCCTTGAGCAAGGCACCTAACCCCCCAACTGCTCCCCGGGCGCCTCAAATTAGGGCAGCCCACCGCTCTGGGCATGTGTATACTCACTGCAATTGAAAAAATTCAATAAAAAAAAAGAGTTTGTGCCAGGTCTATATAGGTCCCATGCCAGTTCCATGATGCGTCTGTGTCTGACCCATGCCAGGTCCAGGTCCATACCAGGGTACAGGAAACACAATATGCAATAGAGACTGCACAACAGAGACTACACATAGATATATGTAACAGCACCATCTACTGTCATGTATGAAAACTGCATTAACCCAGCAATATAGATGCAGTCCACATACAGAGACAAACTGTAAGTTGTTGAACAGGATCTCCAACACACATTTCCCTTGCCTGTTTTCTAGTGTTCCTGTCTATTTTCCTTCATTTCTCGCTTTCACGTTATCTCCATTTCACTTTCTCATATTGTCTCTGCATCTGTCTCTGTGTTTGGGGGAGCCATGTTGTAATCTTGCATTGGGTGTGTCTTAACCCGAGGCTGGTGGGTAATACTCCTCGCTCACAATATCACCTGGTTTAGTCCTGTTTCCCATGGTGCTAACAGCACTGCCACTCCAATAGAACCAGCAGAAAGTACAACTTCTTTTTCTTGCTTCACCCTTAGTGAACCATGCCTTTTCCTACCTCACTTCTTGCCCACTTCTTCTTGCTTTACCTCAGCCCACCTTGCCTTTTCCTACCTCACCTCTTTCCCACTTCTTCTTGCTTCACCTCAGCCCACCTTGCCTTTTCCTACCTCAACTCTTGCCCGCTTCTTCTTGCTTCACCTCAGCCCACCTTGCCTTTTCCTACCTCACCTCTTGCCCACTTCTTCTTGCTTCACCTCAGCCCACCTTGTCTTTTCCTACCTCAACTCTTGCCCACTTCTTCTTGCTTCACCTCAGCCTACCTTGTCTTTTCCTACCTCACCTCTTGCCCACTTCTTCTTGCTTCACCTCAGCCCACCTTGTCTTTTCCTATCTTACCTCTTGCCCACTTCTTCTTGCTTTACCTCAGCCCACCTTGCCTTTTCCTACCTCACCTCTTGCCCACTTCTTCTTGCTTCACCTCAGCCCACCTTGCCTTTTCCTACCTCACCTCTTGCCCACTTCTTCTTGCTTCACCTCAGCCCACCTTGCCTTTTCCTATCTCACCTCTTGCCCACTTCTTCTTGCTTCACCTCAGCCTACCTTGTCTTTTCCTACCTCACCTCTTGCCCACTGCTTCTTGCTTCACCTCAGCCCACCTTGTCTTTTCCTACCTTACCTCTTGACCACTTCTTCTTGCTTCACCTCAGCCCATCTTGCCTTTTCCTACCTCACCTCTTGCCCACTTATTCTTGCTTTCCCTCAGCCCACCTTGCCTTTTCCTACCTCACCTCTTGCCCACTTCTTCTTGCTTCACCTCTTGCCCACCTTGCCTTTTCCTATCTCACCTCTTGCCCACTTCTTCTTGCTTCACCTCAGCCTACCTTGTCTTTTCCTACCTCACCTCTTGCCCACTGCTTCTTGCTTCACCTCAGCCCACCTTGTCTTTTCCTACCTTACCTCTTGCCCACTTCTTCTTGCTTCACCTCAGCCCATCTTGCCTTTTCCTACCTCACCTCTTGCCAACTTATTCTTGCTTTCCCTCAGCCCACCTTGCCTTTTCCTATCTTACCTCTTGCCCACTTCTTCTTGCTTCACCTCAGCCCATCTTGCCTTTTCCTACCTCACCTCTTGCCCACTTCTTGCTTTGCCTCAGCCTACCTTGCCTTTTCCTACTTCACCTCTTGCCCACTACTTCTTGCTTCACCTCAGCCCACCTTGCCTTTTCCTACCTCCCCTCTTGCCCACTTCTTCTTGCTTCACCTCAGCCCACCTTGCCTTTTCCTACCTCACCTCTTGTCCACTTCTTCTTGCTTCACCTCAGTCTACCTTGCCTTTTCCTACCCCACCTCTTGCCTACTTCTTCTTGCTTCACCTCAGCCTACCTTGCCTTTTCCTACCTCACCTCTTGCCCACTTCTTCTTGCTTCACCTCAGCCTACCTTGTCTTTTCCTACCTCACCTCTTGCCCATTTCTTCTTGCTTTGCCTCAGCCCACCTTGGCTTTTCCTACCTCACCTCTTGCCCACTTCTTCTTGCTTCACCTCAGCCCACCTTGTCTTTTCCTATCTCAATTCTTGTCCACTTCTTCTTGCTTCACTTCAGCCCACCTTGTCTTTTCCTATCTCACTTCTTGCCCACTTCTTCTTGCTTCACCTCAGCCTACCTTGCCTTTTCCTACCTCACCTCTTGCCCACTTCTTCTTGCTACACCTCAGCCTACCTTGCCTTTTCCTACCTCACCTCTTGCCCACTTCTTCTTGCTTCACCTCAGCCTACCTTGTCTTTTCCTACCTCACCTCTTGCCCATTTCTTCTTGCTTTGCCTCAGCCCACCTTGCCTTTTCCTACCTCACCTCTTGCCCACTTCTTCTTGCTTAACCTCAGCCTACCTTGTCTTTTCCTATCTCACTTCTTGCCCACTTCTTCTTGCTTCACCTCAGCCTACCTTGCCTTTTCCTACCTCCCCTCTTGCCCACTTCTTCTTGCTTCACCTCAGCCCACCTTGCCTTTTCCTACCTCACCTCTTGCCCACTTCTTCTTGCTTCACCTCAGTCCACCTTGGCTTTTCCTACCTCACCTCTTGCCCACTTCTTCTTGCTTCACCTCAGCCCACCTTGTCTTTTCCTATCTTACCTTTTGCCCACTTCTTCTTGCTTTGCCTCAGTCCACCTTGCCTTTTCCTACCTTACCTCTTGCCCACTTCTTCTTGCTTTGCCTCAGCCCACCTTGCCTTTTCCTATCTCATCTCTTGCCCACTTTTTCTTACCTCACCTAAGAACACCTCACCTTTTCCCACCTCACCTCTTGCCCACTTCTTCCTGCTTTACCACAGCCCACTTTGCCGTTTTCTGCCTCACCTTTTGCCCACTTCTTCCCACCTCACCTCTTGCCCACTTCTTTCAGCCTCACCTCCACACACCTTGCCATTTCCTGCCTCACCTCAGCCCATCTCACCTTTTCCGTCCCAACTCTTGCCCACTTCTTCCCACCTCAGCCCACCCTGCTTTCTCCTGCCTCAACCCCACCTCACTTTTGCCCACATCTTCTAACCTCTGCTTATACATAAAAGCATATGCAATGCTTTTAGGTTACAGATTTCTTACAGTGTTTCTCTGCTTAGATTTTATTGAGGTGGAACAATGTGACAGAAAGGTTGTGCACCTTTTCTTGAGGTTATACTTTGGAGCAAAAGACACCCTGGTCTGACACTCTTGTAAAGAACCCACTTGTGAAAATTGAAATATGGTGCCTGGAGTTGATCTTTAGATGCACATAAGAGGCTCTTGAGAGTGAAGCCAGGTAACTTCCTGCTCCATACCCAGCAACCTCCCACAATACAGAGGCATAAAAAGTGATCCGTCAATCCTGTTTATAGATCGCTTCAGCATTGATTAACACGCGCTTTGTACATGGCGAGGACCAGACCAGAATTCATGCGCTTGCCGGTGGTCCTGAGCGAGGCAATAATGAAGTGGAATATTTTATACAGCATGCAATTTTCAGCCGGGCTGGCGCACAGAATTTTCCAGTCACTTTCCCGATTCAGACAAGCTTAGGCTTTAACTTTGATCTGCGGAACACCAGGGGGTAAATGACCAAAGACATGACGATCTGGAATGGTACGCCGAAGCTGCGGGAGCCTTTTCATGTACTGAAGAAGCATATTTGTGAGACGCAGTGAGTGAAATTAGGCCGATTGCTGCATGGAACCAATCTAAGCACAGCTTCTTCAGGGGCATGGCTGGGGGGGGGCAGGAAGGGCAAGTGCAGCAAGTGAGGTTGGCACCAAAGTGGAACCTAAGCACAGGTGGGGGGCACCATTTAAAACCTTTGCCCTGGGTGCCAGAAAACCTAGCTACCCCTCCATGCTCATGCATCTACTCAAAGCTAAAACGCTGCCTCATGGGTTTTCTCCTGGTAGTAGCCATTTTGGAGCTTCCTTTCTCGGGCATCTCAGCCATTCTGCTGGCTAGATTCAGTGACATAACTGACAATGACAAAGAAGCCCCAGAAGGACCCAGCAGAACTGCAGTCTGAATGCCAAGAGACGCCATTTAGTTTGTAAAATTGACCACAGCAGGAGTTAGAATAAGGAGAATTAATATTTAAGTGCAGCAATCTGAATTTCCCTGGGAAGGGGTATATATATATATATATATATATATATATATGTAAAGTGTATGGAAAAGTGCTGGATGGTGCCTATATTTCCCTTGGTTTTTTCAGCGAGTCATGATCTATGCCGGTATAACATAGCTCCAGTCCACATCCCCAGTCCTCTACGTGTTTTTTCCCTACTCCCAGGTCTTTCCAGGTGATTAGGTGATTAGATTAATTGAAGGAAGGAAGCCTAATAAATGGAGCTGCTGGGGCTTCCATTGTGGAGGAGAGACTGGAATAAGGAGCCCGTGCCTTGCTACTTCCAAAACCTACAGGTCTGAACTGCATCAGAAGATCTTTATGTGTTTTTTTGAACCTGTGGATTAGCAGCCTGGGCTTGTATGCCCTAAAGGTGGACCTGTTATACCAAGGACTTGCAATACTCTGTACCTATCAGACACTGGACATTGCTAAAGCTGGTGAGGAAACCGCTGACTGCATTGTAACCTGCATTATACTCTGAAATTTAGAGATTTTTCTGTTGGAATTTGTCTTCAATAAACCGCTTATTATTATATTATAATTATTATATAATATTATATTATAAGTACTGTTTCCAAAGCACCCCAGATCCTGACAATATATTTGTTGGAGGAGAAGTATGTCCCTCTGGTGAAACCCCTCCTGCCTCCTTACAGTGGTGCTTTATGTGTGCTGTGGCTTCTAGCCCCCCCCCCCTTTCCCCCCATGGACAGAGACCCAGCCTAGAAAGGCTGACAGCTCTAAAGTGCTCTTGTGCCGCACATCAGGGGTAAAGACAGAACTGGGCATATCCAGACAAGTGCCAAGGACACTGGGTTTTCAGGTACCCACTCAGGTTTGGACAGGACAGTGGGGTGATGACCTCCACCAGACTGATGACCAGAGAGTGGTGCAAACCTGCTAACCGCTCAGGAACAGAGGACTATCATGGAGAAGGTGGTGAGAAGTAGACGATAATCAACAGTTCAGAGGGTGAGTCGGACCAGAGGCAGAAGCAAAATACCATTCGGGATGCTAAGCAGTCCTGAATCAATCCCCAGCCAAAGTAACCACAGCATCCCTCAAGGTACTGCACCCCCTGGCATCCTAAATTGGGATGCCGATTGGTTCAATGTCCTGTAGAGAGATTTACAGATTGGGGAGTAAACTTGCTGGGTCCATGTTTGAGCACTTTTAGAACTTCCTATGTGCCTGCTAATTGCCTATAGGGCTTGTGAATATTTTGCCTAATTCTTGGAAAGGCATTCCAAATCAGGATGCCCAGATGGTGTGGGAGATAAAACAGCCCATAGGGTCATTTTATTTACCCCCCACCCCAAGCATCCTAATTTGGGGTGTCTATCCATTTAAAGTATCTATCCATTTAAAGTGTCTATCCATTTAAACCCACGGAGTTCAGCCCAGGAGTCTATAAGATTCCCGGGCCGATTGATTCCGCCCCTCCCAGGGCATCCAGAATTGGGATGCCCCGCTGTGTGAAACCCCCCAGGTCACCCAGAAACTCACCTTGTTTCCCGGTCCAATGGTGAATGCATAAGCAGCAGCTGCATCCTCGCTATCCCTCTAGCAGGGCCCGTGCCAGGCATTCATGAATGGCCAGCGCGGGCACGCTCCCTGTTAGAGGGTAGCGGGGGATGCGGCCACCAGCGCACTCAGATCCGCTCATATAAGACGAGCTCCTGGATAAAGGGGCTCAAGCGAATATGAGCACGATGATTGGACTAGCGGCCACGCATGCATCGTAGGAACGGGAAAAGGTGAGTTTGTTTGTGACGACCCGGGGGTTTTCACACAGCAGGGCACCCCCAATCAGGGCCAAGGACCAAAACCCAGGATAGTCAAATCCTGGATCATGGTCCACTTTAAACCCCCCTAGGAGGAGGATAAAGTTTTGGATCACCAGCACAACCAGTAATGGATAATTTCCCTCCACTCTCTGGCCATGGAGAGTAAGCAGCCATAGCGCTATAGACAAGGAGGTGCTGAAATACATATCACCCCCACTAAATGTACCAGCTGTGTACATTGGAGAACTGAGATAGCTTGTGCTCGCCCAATATGCTGCATGTAAAAAATAATGGGGAGTTTAGGCCTCTCAGACCTTCTGGAGTGTCACAACGTAGTGTTCCGTCGCCATGTGCGCTGTGACAGTGCTGCCAGCTCTCCACCTCCGGAGAGTTGGTGATTAGCATGGAGAGCGTATGCTGTGTAGGAAAGATGGACACGCTTCCCATCGGCAGTGGCAGAAACAGCAGTTTGACGAGTCAATTCGCAAGCTGGCCTCACTGGCAGGAAGAATTGAATGAATAAAGGGGGGCTGAGGGGCCCGCGTGATGAGAATAGTGATTCATGGTTGGTGGAAAGGAAAGGGGGGGTTACAGGTAGTGCTTGTGCAGCTGTGATACCCATTTTAGTTTATTTTGAAGGAAACCAGTCAGGAGAAAGATGTATGGTTTGCTGTTGTAGTGCCTAGCTCATAAATTACATCCATTTTAAAAAGCTTTATGATACAGGCAGGGCCGGATCAAGTGTGGTGGAGGCCCCTGAGGTTAAAATCTGGTGGAGACCCCTGATACATTACTTTTTCCATTAAAGTCCAGTGTCTTCATAACTACATCCTTACATGGGTGGGCATGTGCGTGCACAGTGCATGCTCTCACTCTGCACTCTGTGCACTCTCTGTGCGGCCGGGCGTCGGTGCTGAGTTATGGGAGAGATAAGGCATTTTTTGTAACCTCCCGTCTCAGCACCTGGGAGGGAGGGGGATTATGAAGACACTGGACATCCTATTCAAAGTAATAGTCTAGCCAAGCAACATAACAAATAAAATGCTTGCCTTTGCTTGCACACTAAACGGAATGTCAGATACAGACCCTTGTGCCATCCTGGCCGCATCATCTCCAGACAGCCTCTGTGATAAACAGACCACCCCCTGTCATCTGTCACAGTGATGCTGTGACGCCCACTCTATTCACTGCGATAGGGGGGGCATGACGGGGGATTGCATGTATGTAGAAACAGGTTACCCACCCCCTCACTTCACACATTGAGTGGATAAATCATGAAAACTGCAAAACCAATCATTGCTCCTTGCTCCAATCATTCTAATGATCACGGCACTGCACTCTATTAGGCCAGTGCATACACATGTCAGTAACCAACGCCACTAAGAGACAAATCACAAGGCAATTTTTGTGGATAAGCATGAGTGGATAAGCTGTGCTCTTGTTTAAAACCACTCTACCTAGTGGTCTGTGTGGTGTGTGTGTGGACCCCACCCACCAAAAAGAAGACAACCTCCCTTCTCTATGTTAGGAAGGTAGGTGGGTGAGCAGGCAGGCATATAGGTGAGTGGGTAGGTAGGTAAGTAGGTATGTAAGTGGCTATTGAGATGTGTAGGTACGTAGGGTCAGTCAGGTAGGTGGGTGAGCAGGCAGGTAGATAGGTAGGCAGATAGATGGGTAAGTGCTCAGATGGACAGGTAGGGGGTAGTCAGGTAGAGGAGTATGTGGGAATTTAAATTGGAATAGATAGGAATTCCTGTTAGATAGGAATTTAGGATAGGTAGGTAGGTAGGTAGGTGGGTGGGTAGACATGTGGATGCATAGGTCAGTAGGTAGGTGGGTGGGTAAGTAAGCAGGTATATTGTTAGGTAAGTAGGTGAGTAGGTAGGAAGGTAGGTGGTTAGGTAGATAGGTTAGTGGTTAGATAGGTGGGAGGGCAGGTAATGAGGTTGGTGGGAGGGCTGGGAGGGAGGTGGGCAAGTGGGAAGGTAGGTGGGTGGTACCTTTCTGAGTGTCGGATCGCCGGACATAGGGGGGCTAGCGACTCACTGGTGGTGTTGTTGGAAAGGGGAAAGCCTCAGGTATACACTCCTACAAGGGCATGTGTATCAGGGCCGACTGGACCAAGCAGTGTCAGTGCAAATTCCTGGTATCCCAACCATCCAACAGTTAGTGGAGGCTTTCTTGCAGGGCAAATGGTGGAGGCCCAGGGGTGCTCGTGCCCCTTGCTCCCTGCCTATAATCCGGCCCTGGATACAGGCATAAGAGGGGCAAAGAGATGAGCCACTAGACTACACCCTTGATTCTTAAATCACTTTCCTTTAATGATAAGACCACGACCCAGGTCACATAACCCTCCTAAAAATCTGCATCCACCTTACCATATCAAAAAAACAAACTACCACCATACCCACCTCCAGTGATTTCTATGCTCTACAACAGAGGTCACAAACATTTCTAAGGTCCCTGTCCAGGCACATATAACTTTGGGAACAGTGTCAAATGGGTTATTTCAAAGCATTTCAAAATCTCCTATTATATGACAATACATAATGTATTCTAAGCAAAGTTACTTACTTTGCCTTAATGTCTGGGTCATAGTTGAGCTGGGAAGGGCGTGCCATGGTGCAGATTTATGAGTCATAAAAATGCACTGCTGCGGGGACACTGTGGCTTGCTGTGTTTACTCACACTAAGATCTCCAAAAACTGAAAGGAGGGAAAACTTTGGAGCCCTGCTACAGCATTTTCCAGACACTGCAGGAAATAGAGGATAGACACACGGGACAGGCATCAGGTGAACTACTCGCTGCCTGATTATTGTCATTGTGTGTACAGTCACTTTAAAAGAAAACTCCCCTGGACTTTTCCAAAAGACTCCAGGACCGGCAGTGCCAGAGGTAAGTAGAAGATTCCCTTACCTAACCGCTGATCACATGCTGCTGATGGTGCTCTCACAGCCTGTTTGTGAAGCCGAGATCTATACTTTAATGGCGTCAAAGTGGGGAAGGGCATCACCAATTGGGGTGCCCCACAGGCAAGAGTAGTGCCCAAATTGCCAGGAAAATGGATCCCACAGGGCAGTAGACCTTCACCTCAATAAGTGCACATATTTATCAATGGGCAGACTAGAATTGACAGGGAGAAAGACTGCAGAATTAGGCGGTGGTGTCTGCTGTAGTGCCCCCTGATATTTACAGTCGGCTAAAATGTATTACCCACTGGGGGCTGTGGCAGAGGTGTTTGGGTGCAGAAGTGCACATATTAGGGTGCAGGTCCCCATTAAATGTTCTGAGAGGAAGCATATTATTTTGGGACAGCTTTCTCCCCTCTTCTACCTTCCCTATTGGTGGAATTCCAATTTTCACTACCACAATGCACATACCCCTATGCATTGGCCTGTTGCTGTTGGCTGGTCTCTTACCCGAGAAAGCTAAATGATATTCAGATTGTGCATATATATGCAAATGTGCAATTGCAAAGGAGATGTGGCCTGAGTTACAGAAAGTGCATAAAAGATGAGACCTAAGCAATCAGCTTTATCTCATGAGAAAACTGTATAAGTCTAAGCTAAGTGATAGCCAGAATAAGCCGGAATACACCCTAGAGATTGTGGAACACCTCAGAGGCATTGCTGCACTTCAATTGCACTTAAATAGTCTTCCAGAAAGTTATGACACACTTGTCACTGCACTAGATGCCCGGCCAGATCATGAGCTCACACTAGAGTATGTTAAAGGCAAACTTGATGATGAGTACAAGAGAAAAGAGTCTCTAAGCAAAAGTAATGAATCCAGGACAGAGACAGCATTACAGACAAAGGATTTTTTTCAAAAATAATCTAAAGGAAATAATCTAAAGGAAACCCGTGAATGTTTTATGTGTAAAAAGCCAGATCACCTAAAGAAAAACTGCAGCATTTGGAAAACTAAGATGAATCATCTTCAGAAGGAGAGAGTTCAGCAAAGGGTTAAGTCTGCTGTGAAGGAATCTGATGTCCAAGAAGCTTTAATGTAAACAAAGGTACATCTGCAAGGAAAGCATGATGTAAAGGCTCAGGTGTCTCAAGCCATACGACAAACAATAAAACCTTTTTATCTAACCCCAATGAAAGCAAGTCAGAATCTAGTCACTATATTACGGTACTTCAAAAGGTCTAGGGAATGGTTTTATCCACTGTCCGGTTTCCCCATTGCAAACCAGAAAGATCCCAGTAAAGGATGTGTTATATGTTCCCAGCCTTGAAAGCAATCTTTTGTGAAAAAGCTCACTAAACAGGGGAATGTAGTTATTTTAAAGATGGCAGCTGCATCATTTCAAAGGAGAGACATGCGCTAGCAGAAGGGACAATTAAAGGTGAACTTTATCAGCTAAACTGCAAAGAAAATGTGTATGGTGCTAGAAAAGATCTGCATAAAAACTGTATCCATGTATGGCAAAGACGTCTTGGGCATAGATATCCAGAAGCAGTAAGGAAGCAAAAACAGCTTGCAGATGGAATTGCAATAGATCAGTGTAGTCAAGTGATGAAATGCACCAGTTGTCTTAAAGGGAAAAGGGAAAAAGTCTATGGAAAATCCTGTCCTAAAAATAGCAGAACTATACCTGCACAGCTACAGGATTTGATACACACAGATGTATGTAGTTCAACCCCCTGGCAAGAAGAAATATTTTCTCACATTCATTGATACTTTTTCCTGCTACACAATTGTCTACCTGCTGCCCAGTAAAAATGAAGTGTCACGGAAACTTGAAGAATACCTTGCTTAACAAATTTGGAAGAATGCCAAAAGCCCTGCGTGCAGATAATGGAACTGAATGACAAGGTGCAAATCATTTTGAAAAAGAAAGGAATCATGTTCCAGACTACCTTTTCATACAATCCAGAACAAAATAGTGTTGCAGAAAGAAAAAGACACTTGCTCTTTGAAAGTTCAAGAAGTATGCTGTTTGATGCAAACTTACCTACAACAATTTGGGGAGAAGCCACCATGACAGCATGCTATCTTCAAGACAGACTGCCAGGCAAAGCTATAAACAAAACTCCATATGTGCTATGGAACTACAAGAAGCCTGACCTGAAGCACCTCAGGGTATTTGGAAGCAAAACATTTGTGCAGTGTAAAAGCAGGGGTCCTGGTTGGCTAAAGTGAAACTCAAAAAGGATACAGGATCCTGTACCTGAGACCAACACAGTAACAATCGGCAGAGATGTAGTGATTTATGAGAACCCTGAATCACTCAAATTTCATGAAGTTTTGCCAGAAATTCAACCAAAGCAGAAAGAACAAAAATCTCAGCCACAAGCTCCAGATACTAAGAAGGAAAGCACTAAAGTCTGGATAAGCTCCCACCAAGGAAGGTATAGAAGAACCAAGTCATCCTCCAGTCAAGAGATCAGAGAGGCCAAACAAAGGAATTCCAGCTAAGAGACTTTCTTATATGGTCAGAGCCACAGACTTGGCAATAGATGCAACACCTGCCTGTCCACGAGAAACAGAAGTGGATTAATGCTGCAAATGAAGAGATGGAGTCTCTTCACCAACTCCAGACATGGAATCTTACTGAGCTACAACAAAGCAAGAAAGCAATCGGATATAAATGGGTCTTCAAGAACAAATATGACTCTGAAAGTGGACCAAAATCCACATTTTTAACTAGCATCCCCTGAATTGCTCCCCCATGAAGGTAACTGCCTCCTCCATTCATTGCAGTTGTTGTGTGTGGCAATGATGTAATTGCCATACTTATGCAATGACTGATCACCTGTCATCTCACACTGAGGGACGGCAACAAAAATCAGTGTTCCAGGACAAATTGAAAAGTAAAAGTTTCTAGATCTACACTAGAAACTAGTGCCAAAAGTGCCAAAAGTATTTCACAAGTTTAGTGAGTTTTGGCCCACTTGAAGGAAAAGTGTACTGGTTTAAAGCAAGATTAGTTGCCAAAGGATACTCACAAAAATTTAGAGAAGCTAATAATGCTACATTTTCTCCAGTTGCTAAGCAAACCACATTCAGAACTTTAATGACTGTAGCTGCTGTTCAACAGATGACAGTGAGACATTTTGACATCAAAGCTGCCTTTCCAAATGGCAACATTGAAGAAGTACATGACTCACCCTGAAGATTATATCAAAAAGGGTGACAAACATCTCCAAAATGAACAAAGTTTTGATCTCTGAAGGATTTTAAAGATCTCAGGTGGATCCATGTTTATGCACAAAATGTGTAGGAGAGAAATGGACTTGCAGATGATGTAATCGTAACCCATCAACACGGAAAACATTTTGTAAAACTTGATGAAGTTCTCAGCCAGCACTTTGAAACTAAAAACCTTGAAAATATGACATATTATTTGAGAATCCAAATACAGAGAGAGGAAGATGGGATTTTTCTTCTCAACCAAAGTTTTAAAATCTCCAACGGTCCTAAACCAGCTTGGAATGTTAGAAGCCAAAGGTGCATCAATACCAATGGATCCATCCTACTTAAAGGAGAAGAAGATCTGCTACCTGACAACGCAGTGAGGGCACTTCTGTACACAGCAACTGGTACTCGTTCAGATATCACAGCCTTAGTTAGAATTCTTCATAGACGTGTAAGCAAGTCTTGCCAAAGAGACTTCACCACGATTATGACACTGCTACAATATCTTAATGAAACTCAAAGGCTAAATCTTAAGGTATCTGCATCAGGAGATCTGACTCTCAGAGGTTATGTGGACGCAGATTGGGCTGGAGATTCAAGTGATCGGCAAGTAGAAACTTTAATTTCTTAGTCCAGCAGAAAACAGGTGTCAGTTGCTTTGTCTTCAACAGAAGCAGAAAACATGTCTGCTGTTCATGCAAGTCAAGAAGTAATTTGGTTGAAACAACTTATGGAAGATTTCAGTAAACCACAAACTCAGCTGACTGTTTTCTGTGAGGAGAACCAAGGATGTATTAAACTTGTCAGCAGTGCGAAGATCATTACAAGGACTAAGCACATTGATGTGAAACATCACCACCTGCATGATTTAGGGGCACATGGGACACTTGAGTTCATTGTGAGTCTTACCAGATGATAGCTTAGTGCATGACAAAGCTGCTAATAAAAACCAAGTTTGAGGAGTTCAGAACCACAATGGGACTAACAGGATAAGTAGTTGTTGAGTGGGGTTGTTGGAATACATATGACTGTCTGCTTGTTATGCTTTTGATAAAGTTGGTTTAAAAGAAAAAAACAGGAAGTCTTAGGCAGAGCATGTGACCGTATGCATAGTGTGCTTAACCTGTTAACAGATAGGAGCTGTGTTTCCTTTGCTACATGTTGAGATGTGCTGTTGATGTATCATGCTCACGTTTATGTCTTGCCTGATTGTTCCTGAATGAACAGCTGTTGTTTCTGCACACTGGAAGAGTGTTGTGTCCAATCTGCTGCCAACAAAAGAAGACAATGAGGTTATCTTTAGAGGTTATGCTAAAAGACCATCAGTGATTCCCAGACCAAACCTTGAATATCACGTCTAGCGATTTAGTTGTGGTTGGCTATATTAATTCAGAGCGACAGATTTAGTAAGATGTTTCCTCAAGCATGCATTGTTATTTTATTGCAGTATTAGCAAGGTGTCAAGACACAACAGCAGGTGATGAACTTAGAGGATCTAAGAATGGACGGCCTTGTGCCATCTTCCATCAAGTGCCAATTAGTTTTAATCGGGCTGCTGATTAAAACTAGCATTAAATAATAACTAGGGCTGAGGTCAGGCAGGGTGACCTGTGCACTGCACTTGGCCATTTTTAAATGCATATTATGGATCAGGGTTAGTGAACCTCTAGCACAGCAGGTAATTTGCAGTTAACAGCTAATAGAGTCCTGATTAAAAGTTTTTTTTACTAATTTCTAATAGCATCATCATCATCTCCGCGGGATGTGAGGAGACATCCCTTCTTCCCTTCTGATTTGTCCAAGTTTCCAGTATTTATTAGGGATGAGCGAATCGATCCGGACGAACCCGGATTCGATCCGAATTTCAGGAAAAATTCGATTCGGATCGAATCCGAATTTCCCCGCGATTCGATCACTCGAAGTTTTCCTTTAACATCCATTCATTTACATTACAGGCATTCTAAGATGGCGGGCGGGACATGTCTGGACATGTATCCCGCGCCAGTGCAAGCTGGGGCAGTCACATGCAGCCTATCAGCAGCCAGCAAGCCCGGTGACGTCACACAGCGGTATTTAACGGCGGCCATCTTGCTTTTCCTCATTTCTCTATTGCATTCGTGACAGACAGACAGAACGCTGTGTAGCTGAGGCAGTTAGACAGGCTGGAGACAGGCTGGAGACAGGGACAGACAGGGACAGGCTGGAGACAGGCAGGAGACAGGCAGGAGACAGACAGGAGACAGACAGAAAGCCAGGGAAAGGTAGGAAAAACGGAGCTGGCTGACAGGGAGATTTTTTTTTTTTCATCCAGCCTTTGTTAGCGTTTTCAGGCTGCTTATAGTAACTAACTGTGCATATATACTGAACTGATCTTAAGTCTGCTGTGAGGCATCCCATTCTGTGACTAAAGCAGCCTCTGTTTAAGACCATATAAGCATTTGCTCTAATCATATTTGAAATTAGGCCTGATAAAGACACTTTTGCTGGCCAAAGCACTACTGTACCCTGGCAGCTCGATTCCTGCCCGGGGCATCCCATTCTGTGACTAAAGCAGCCTCTGTTTAAGACCATATAAGCATTTGCTCTAATCATATTTGAAATTAGGCCTGATAAAGACACTTTTGCTGGCCAAAGCACTACTGTACCCTGGCAGCTCGATTCCTGCCCGGGGCATCCCATTCTGTGACTAAAGCAGCCTCTGTTTAAGACCATATAAGCATTTGCTCTAATCATATTTGAAATTAGGCCTGATAAAGACACTTTTGCTGGCCAAAGCACTACTGTACCCTGGCAGCTCGATTCCTGCCCGGGGCATCCCATTCTGTGACTAAAGCAGCCTCTGTTTAAGACCATATAAGCATTTGCTCTAATCATATTTGAAATTAGGCCTGATAAAGACACTTTTGCTGGCCAAAGCACTACTGTACCCTGCCAGCTCGATTCCTGCCCGGGGCATCCCATTCTGTGACTAAAGCAGCCTCTGTTTAAGACCATATAAGCATTTGCTCTAATCATATTTGAAATTAGGCCTGATAAAGACACTTTTGCTGGCCAAAGCACTACTGTACCCTGGCAGCTCGATTCCTGCCCGGGGCATCCCATTCTGTGACTAAAGCAGCCTCTGTTTAAGACCATATAACCATTTGCTCTAATCATATTTGAAATTAGGCCTGATAAAGACACTTTTGCTGGCCAAAGCACTACTGTACCCTGGCAGCTCGATTCCTGCCCGGGGCATCCCATTCTGTGACTAAAGCAGCCTCTGTTTAAGACCATATAAGCATTTGCTCTAATCATATTTGAAATTAGGCCTGATAAAGACACTTTTGCTGGCCAAAGCACTACTGTACCCTGGCAGCTCGATTCCTGCCCGGGGCATCCCATTCTGTGACTAAAGCAGCCTCTGTTTAAGACCATATAAGCATTTGCTCTAATCATATTTGAAATTAGGCCTGATAAAGACACTTTTGCTGGCCAAAGCACTACTGTACCCTGGCAGCTCGATTCCTGCCCGGGGCATCCCATTCTGTGACTAAAGCAGCCTCTGTTTAAGACCATATAAGCATTTGCTCTAATCATATTTGAAATTAGGCCTGATAAAGACACTTTTGCTGGCCAAAGCACTACTGTACCCTGGCAGCTCGA
The DNA here is from genome assembly GCA_027917425.1 of Gastrophryne carolinensis. Lineage (NCBI taxonomy): Eukaryota > Metazoa > Chordata > Amphibia > Anura > Microhylidae > Gastrophryne > Gastrophryne carolinensis. The sequence continues at coordinate 312,188 of JAQIHN010000119.1, forward strand.
TTCCTGCCCGGGGCATCCCATTCTGTGACTAAAGCAGCCTCTGTTTAAGACCATATAAGCATTTGCTCTAATCATATTTGAAATTAGGCCTGATAAAGACACTTTTGCTGGCCAAAGCACTACTGTACCCTGGCAGCTCGATTCCTGCCCGGGGCATCCCATTCTGTGACTAAAGCAGCCTCTGTTTAAGACCATATAAGCATTTGCTCTAATCATATTTGAAATTAGGCCTGATAAAGACACTTTTGCTGGCCAAAGCACTACTGTACCCTGCCAGCTCGATTCCTGCCCGGGGCATCCCATTCTGTGACTAAAGCAGCCTCTGTTTAAGACCATATAAGCATTTGCTCTAATCATATTTGAAATTAGGCCTGATAAAGACACTTTTGCTGGCCAAAGCACTACTGTACCCTGCCAGCTCGATTCCTGCCCGGGGCATCCCATTCTGTGACTAAAGCAGCCTCTGTTTAAGACCATATAAGCATTTGCTCTAATCATATTTGAAATTAGGCCTGATAAAGACACTTTTGCTGGCCAAAGCACTACTGTACCCTGGCAGCTCGATTCCTGCCCGGGGCATCCCATTCTGTGACTAAAGCAGCCTCTGTTTAAGACCATATAAGCATTTGCTCTAATCATATTTGAAATTAGGCCTGATAAAGACACTTTTGCTGGCCAAAGCACTACTGTACCCTGGCAGCTCGATTCCTGCCCGGGGCATCCCATTCTGTGACTAAAGCAGCCTCTGTTTAAGACCATATAAGCATTTGCTCTAATCATATTTGAAATTAGGCCTGATAAAGACACTTTTGCTGGCCAAAGCACTACTGTACCCTGGCAGCTCGATTCCTGCCCGGGGCATCCCATTCTGTGACTAAAGCAGCCTCTGTTTAAGACCATATAACCATTTGCTCTAATCATATTTGAAATTAGGCCTGATAAAGACACTTTTGCTGGCCAAAGCACTACTGTACCCTGGCAGCTCGATTCCTGCCCGGGGCATCCCATTCTGTGACTAAAGCAGCCTCTGTTTAAGACCATATAAGCATTTGCTCTAATCATATTTGAAATTAGGCCTGATAAAGACACTTTTGCTGGCCAAAGCACTACTGTACCCTGCCAGCTCGATTCCTGCCCGGGGCATCCCATTCTGTGACTAAAGCAGCCTCTGTTTAAGACCATATAAGCATTTGCTCTAATCATATTTGAAATTAGGCCTGATAAAGACACTTTTGCTGGCCAAAGCACTAATGTACCCTGGCAGCTCGATTCCTGCCCGGGGCATCCCATTCTGTGACTAAAGCAGCCTCTGTTTAAGACCATATAACCATTTGCTCTAATCATATTTGAAATTAGGCCTGATAAAGACACTTTTGCTGGCCAAAGCACTACTGTACCCTGGCAGCTCGATTCCTGCCCGGGGCATCCCATTCTGTGACTAAAGCAGCCTCTGTTTAAGACCATATAAGCATTTGCTCTAATCATATTTGAAATTAGGCCTGATAAAGACACTTTTGCTGGCCAAAGCACTACTGTACCCTGGCAGCTCGATTCCTGCCCGGGGCATCCCATTCTGTGACTAAAGCAGCCTCTGTTTAAGACCATATAAGCATTTGCTCTAATCATATTTGAAATTAGGCCTGATAAAGACACTTTTGCTGGCCAAAGCACTACTGTACCCTGGCAGCTCGATTCCTGCCCGGGGCATCCCATTCTGTGACTAAAGCAGCCTCTGTTTAAGACCATATAAGCATTTGCTCTAATCATATTTGAAATTAGGCCTGATAAAGACACTTTTGCTGGCCAAAGCACTACTGTACCCTGGCAGCTCGATTCCTGCCCGGGGCATCCCATTCTGTGACTAAAGCAGCCTCTGTTTAAGACCATATAACCATTTGCTCTAATCATATTTGAAATTAGGCCTGATAAAGACACTTTTGCTGGCCAAAGCACTACTGTACCCTGGCAGCTCGATTCCTGCCCGGGGCATCCCATTCTGTGACTAAAGCAGCCTCTGTTTAAGACCATATAAGCATTTGCTCTAATCATATTTGAAATTAGGCCTGATAAAGACACTTTTGCTGGCCAAAGCACTACTGTACCCTGCCAGCTCGATTCCTGCCCGGGGCATCCCATTCTGTGACTAAAGCAGCCTCTGTTTAAGACCATATAAGCATTTGCTCTAATCATATTTGAAATTAGGCCTGATAAAGACACTTTTGCTGGCCAAAGCACTACTGTACCCTGGCAGCTCGATTCCTGCCCGGGGCATCCCATTCTGTGACTAAAGCAGCCTCTGTTTAAGACCATATAACCATTTGCTCTAATCATATTTGAAATTAGGCCTGATAAAGACACTTTTGCTGGCCAAAGCACTACTGTACCCTGGCAGCTCGATTCCTGCCCGGGGCATCCCATTCTGTGACTAAAGCAGCCTCTGTTTAAGACCATATAACCATTTGCTCTAATCATATTTGAAATTAGCCTGATAAAGACACTTTTGCTGGGCATAGCACTACTTGTCCCTGCCAGGTGTACTTACTGCTGGTTTTTAGGGCATCCCATTCTGTGACTACACCAGCCTCTATTTAAGAACCTAACCATTTGCACCTATTCTAATTGAAATTAGGCATGATAAAGACACTTTTGCTGTGCATAGTCTTACTGCTGCCTGCCAGGTGCTCTCTGGTTTTTGGGACATCCCATTCTGTAACATACCATTAGCCTCTGCATTTACTGTAAGCTGCACAGTTATTTAAAGAAATTTGGCCTGTATGAGCCTGCTAACACACTGCTGCTGTGTGCATATATACTGATCTCAAGTCAGCTTTGGGGCATCCCATTCTGTAACATACCATTAGCCTTTGCATTTACTGTAAGCTGCACATTTATTTAAAGAAATTTGGCCTGTATGAGCCTGCTAACACACTGCTGCTGTGTGCATATATACTGATCTCAAGTCAGCTTTGGGGCATCCCATTCTGTAACATACCATTAGCCTCTGCATTAACTGTAAGCTGCACAGTTATTTAAAGAAATTTGGCCTGTATGAGCCTGCTAACACACTGCTGCTGTGTGCATATATACTGATCTCAAGTCTGCTTGGGGCATCCCATTCTGTAACATACCATTAGCCTCTGCATTAACTGTAAGCTGCACAGTTATTTAAAGAAATTTGGCCTGTATGAGCCTGCTAACACACTGCTGCTGTGTGCATATATACTGATCTCAAGTCAGCTCTGGGGCATCCCATTCTGTAACATACCATTAGCCTCTGCATTTACTGTAAGCTGCACATTTATTTAAAGAAATTTGGCCTGTATGAGCCTGCTAACACACTGCTGCTGTGTGCATATATACTGATCTCAAGTCAGCTTTGGGGCATCCCATTCTGTAACATACCATTAGCCTCTGCATTTACTGTAAGCTGCACATTTATTTAAAGAAATTTGGCCTGTATGAGCCTGCTAACACACTGCTGCTGTGTGCATATATACTGATCTCAAGTCAGCTTTGGGGCATCCCATTCTGTAACATACCATTAGCCTCTGCATTAACTGTAAGCTGCACAGTTATTTAAAGAAATTTGGCCTGTATGAGCCTGCTAACACACTGCTGCTGTGTGCATATATACTGATCTCAAGTCAGCTCTGGGGCATCCCATTCTGTAACATACCATTAGCCTCTGCATTTACTGTAAGCTGCACATTTATTTAAAGAAATTTGGCCTGTATGAGCCTGCTAACACACTGCTGCTGTGTGCATATATACTGATCTCAAGTCAGCTTTGGGGCATCCCATTCTGTAACATACCATTAGCCTCTGCATTTACTGTAAGCTGCACATTTATTTAAAGAAATTTGGCCTGTATGAGCCTGCTAACACACTGCTGCTGTGTGCATATATACTGATCTCAAGTCAGCTTTGGGGCATCCCATTCTGTAACATACCATTAGCCTCTGCATTAACTGTAAGCTGCACAGTTATTTAAAGAAATTTGGCCTGTATGAGCCTGCTAACACACTGCTGCTGTGTGCATATATACTGATCTCAAGTCAGCTCTGGGGCATCCCATTCTGTAACATACCATTAGCCTCTGCATTTACTGTAAGCTGCACATTTATTTAAAGAAATTTGGCCTGTATGAGCCTGCTAACACACTGCTGCTGTGTGCATATATACTGATCTCAAGTCAGCTTTGGGGCATCCCATTCTGTAACATACCATTAGCCTCTGCATTTACTGTAAGCTGCACATTTATTTAAAGAAATTTGGCCTGTATGAGCCTGCTAACACACTGCTGCTGTGTGCATATATACTGATCTCAAGTCAGCTTTGGGGCATCCCATTCTGTAACATACCATTAGCCTCTGCATTAACTGTAAGCTGCACAGTTATTTAAAGAAATTTGGCCTGTATGAGCCTGCTAACACACTGCTGCTGTGTGCATATATACTGATCTCAAGTCAGCTCTGGGGCATCCCATTCTGTAACATACCATTAGCCTCTGCATTTACTGTAAGCTGCACATTTATTTAAAGAAATTTGGCCTGTATGAGCCTGCTAACACACTGCTGCTGTGTGCATATATACTGATCTCAAGTCTGCTTGGGGCATCCCATTCTGTAACATAACATAACCTACCTACCATACTAAGCAGCTCTCTTATTTAAAATAAGCAGGCCTCTTGGAGGCTGAGTGTCCACTTTTGGGTGTGCATTTATATTCGGTTTCATATACAGTGGGGTATCCCAATTTGTAAGATAACCTACCCCAACCATGTAAACTAAATAGGCCTGTTGCAGCCTGAGTTTCTCTGCTTGCGTATGGCCTGCATTACAATCTGTCTCTTTCAATGACACTGCTGCCTGGGGTATCCCAATTTGTAAGATAACCTACCCCAACCATGTAAACTAAAGGTTACGTCCTTCCAGAAGGAAAACTTATGCCGAACACTATTTTTGTTAGGGGCATTGACCTTTGGATTGATCGGCATGAAATTAATTTTTTTTTTTCAAAGTATGGCGCTGTGAAGAAGGTCAAAATGATGTCTCATACTTGGATTATTGTTACTTTTTGTTCAGCTTGAAATATAACAGGCCACACGGGCATCCCAAGGCACATGCTATTTTAAACCTATCTGTTATACAACATAAGCGTTGATCAGGCTACTTCAGTTTGCACTTGTTTTTGACTGATTTTAATAAACCAGGCCGCAGGGCACCCCAAAGCTGCACCTTGCACCCTATCTGGTATACAACATAAGCGTTGATCAGCATCAGCTTCATTAAGCTACTTCAGTTTGCACTTCCTTTTTGACTGCTTTCATTTAACCAGGCCGCAGGGCACCCCAAAGCTGCACCTTGCACCCTACCTGTTTATACTAAATAAGCATCTACAGCCTCAGCTTTATTAAGTTATTGCATTTTGAATTGGTTTTGGTCTGCTTTAAATACACCAGGCCGCAGGGCATCCCAAACCTGCATGTTGCACCCCATCTGTTATACTAAATAAGCGTTGATCAGCATCAGCTTTATTAAGCTATTGCATTTTGCATTGGTTTTTGTACTGCTGCCAAAACACTAGCCCATATGGGCATCCCAAACCAGCACATGTCACCCTATCTGTTATACTAAATAAGCTTCTACAGGCCCTTTTTTTATTTATTTATTTTTATTTATATAGAGCTGCAATGGCTTATATTGTGAGGTTAATTTGCCATTTTGCAGCATAATATAGAGCAGCCCCTGTGTAAATCTGAGGGGCAATAGCTTATATAGTGAGGTAAATTTGCCATTTTGCTTCGTTATATAGAGCAGCCCAGTTGCCATCTAAATCAACTACTGTCCGGCCAGTACAGCTTTTCCAGGGCAAACTCTGCTAGTTGCGGGCACAAGTCAAGTTTGGCTTCCCAGCAAATCCAGTGGATCTTGAAGGTGTGTTGGCATGGTCATGTCAAGGTATGACATGACCTGCTGTTTGAGGTCCAGCTCCAGGTCTTCCTGCTTCTCATGAGTAGACTCACTATGCGGGTGTAGAAAGCTACTCACTAGCGACTGAAGACTGAGGTTGCTGCTGATGGAGCTGCTGCTGCTCCTTCCACCCCCCCAGCAGCCATGGCAGTGGAAGGTGATCGCAAAGTTCCCCTAGAGTCAGACCTGCGGGAGTATGGGCCATGGCGCAAATAGACATCGCCCAACTGACTACGTGGGATGTCTCTGTAGTAGGTCAGTTTTTCCTCCCTCTCAGTGGGCGTAAAAAATGCCCCCATTTTGTGCCGGAAGCGAGGGTCCAATAAGTTGGAGAGCCAGAAGTCTTCCCGCTGACAAATGGAGACAATTCTGCGCTCACTAGTACGCATGCATGTGAGCATGCATCGTGCCATTTGTGCAAGTGACTCGGAGGGACTACCTGTCTCCATCTCCACTGTAAACTGCCATGGTGTGTCTGGGTCCTCTGTCTCGCCTTACTCACAACCCTCTAGCTCCTGTGGCTGCACCTCCTCTCCTGTCAGATGACTAGATAAAATGGTCATTTTGTGAAACCTAAACTGTGGTTTGCTGTGCCCCACCCCCTCCTCCTCCTCCACTTCAGCCCCCACAGGCTTCATGTGGCTGTGAAATGTATGTGCCATGTCTCCAGTGCCCTGACCAGCCATGCTTTCCAACATGTGTTGTAGTACATGAAGCAGTGGAATCTCATCGTTCATCTCATAGTCCTGGCAACTGACTAATAATGTAGCTTCCTCAAAGGGCCTAAACAAACGGTCGGTGTCACGTATGAGCTGCCAATGGTTTACATTGAATTTACACAGGGGTGTCCCCCTATCCGTTTGGATCATCCAGAAATCCGTGATGGCTTTTCTCTGTTCCTATAGTGCAGTGGTCCTCAACCCTGTCCTCAAGGCCCACCAACATGTCATGTTTTTTGGATCTCCAAATAGCCAGCTCTATTGCTCTGCAGCTGCACTAATTACTCCACCTGAGCATCTTTGTGGAGATCTGCAAAGCCTGGCCTGTTGGTGGGCCTTGAGGACAGGGTTGGGGACCACTGCTATAGTGGATCCTGCATATGGAGGGTGGAATTCCAACGGGTGGAAACATCGCAAATCAGACTATGGTGGGGTACACCTTTGTGACGCTGAGGCTCAATAAGGTTGTGCTTGGTGGTGTAGGAGTGCCAGAAGTGCATGCTAACTTTCTTTCCTGTTGTTCGGATGTCTTTCAGATGGGGGCAAGACTTCAAAACTAGACTGAACACGTGTGCCATGTCAGGACGCATGACTCTGGCTTCCTTGTCGCAGCGCAAACAAGATGTTCTTCCAAGTGTCAGTCACCATGGGTCCAAATTTGCAGTTTTCGTGGATTAAGCAATGCTTTCATGGATTGAGTTCTCATTTTTAGTAGTTCCTCCCATGTGTGACTCTGATGGTCAAGGAAAACCATGTGAAGAACAGCGTGAAACCACAATCACCAAGGGGGCCTAAAAGGATATATATTGTCCACCATGAGTCTATAGTTACAGCTCCAGGCGTAGACAACACTGTGCACTTTGGTACACACTGACAGGCTAAAGGACTGGCCCACCTTCTGTTCAACAACCATGCCATGTGACTCTCCACCTCGGCTCGGCACAAGCCATCAGTTCTCTGAAAGGTCCACCACTGGGTAATGCAGCAGGCTGGACTTATGGTGACGCTGTCTGAGAGGAGAAATCGCTCAGACATCAAGATTAAAAATTCCAAGAATTTTTGAGGGCTAATTATTCAGAGGCAAATGATAGCTAGTTGTTTCTGATTTAATTGCAAGGTGGAAACACACCCTCAAACAAAACTTCACTTTCGCAATACTATTGCATTTGTCTATTCATAATTTTATGTATATACACTAACTAACCTACTTTTTCTCCACAGGATGCTGCATGGAACACTGCCACATCGCTGAGTAGCTGATTTTTCCTACCAACAGTCCGCAATAATTCGCTGCTGCTGCCGCCGCCACCGCCGCAGACTCCAGGGACCCTCTTCCACTACCTCGGCTTGCAACACCTCCTCCCACGACACTCTCCTCATCACTAGTTGCCGGATAGTGGAAGAAGAGGCGAGTGTCTCCTCCACTTCTTGGCTGGGCAGTAGCTGCTGAATTTTATGATTATCAGATCTTGGATATCAGATCAATGGATAGTGGAGCTGAACCCAAAGCATAACAGGCAGACAGTTGACTGGGGGTGTCAGATGCCACTTGTGATGCAGTGGACTGCTTTTGCAGCACTTCCAGACAAAGTTGCTTCATTGGCTGACACAATGACTGGTAAAGCTGTGGAACATATGGTTGAAAAGCAAGAATAACCATTTGTTTTTATATGAAAAAGACCCTGGTTTATACAGACTTTTTTTTTCCAGAGACTGCCCTGCGTGGAAATGAATGGCGCATGGATCAGCCAAGCTTTCCTCCCAACAATGCCTGATGTATTCCAGTAGATTGATGACGGGGCCAGACCAAGAAAGATGGATCGTGCAAAACAGATTTAAGGCGCTGCTCTCAAGTTACAGACATTCCTCCGCATCGGACCACAAGTAAGTATTGATAAAAAATCCTTTACGTTACTCTTACTTTTTATTAATATTCTTCGGATAAGACGGATCAGACATGATTCCAGATTAAAAATTCCAAGAATTTTTGAGGGCTAATTAGTCAGAGGCAATGACACCTTCTTGTTTCTGATTTAATTAAAAGGTGGAAACACACCCTCAAACAAAACTTCACTTTGGCAAACTTTTGCATTTGTTTATTCATAATTTTATGTAGATATTACTAACTAAGCTACTTTTTCTCCACATGACTCTCCACAGGGTGTGATTCATCCAATTTTTGGGCTCCTGAGGCCAACCCCAGGGTCTGTTTAAAGTAATGTTTGGGCTCCTGCTGCTGCTGCTGCCAACTTCTGCCAACTCCAGGGTGTGATTCATCCAATTTTTGGGCTCCTGAAGCCAACTCCAGTGTATATTTGGGCTCCTGCTGCTGCTACTGTCAACTCCTGCCAACTCCAGGGTGTGATTCATCCAATTTTTGGGCTCCTGAGGCCAACTCCAGTGTATATTTGGGCTCCTGCTGCTGCTACTGTCAACTCCTGCCAACTCCAGGGTGTGATTCATCCAATTTTTGGGCTCCTGAAGCCAACTCCAGTGTATATTTGGGCTCCTGCTGCTGCTACTGTCAACTCCTGCCAACTCCAGGGTGTGATTCATCCAATTTTTGGGCTCCTGAGGCCAACTCCAGTGTATATTTGGGCTCCTGCTGCTGCTACTGTCAACTCCTGCCAACTCCAGGGTGTGATTCATCCAATTTTTGGGCTCCTGAGGCCAACTCCAGTGTATATTTGGGCTCCTGCTGCTGCTGCTGCCAACTCCAGGGTGTGATTCATCCAATTTTTGGGCTCCTGAAGCCAACTCCAGTGTATATTTGGGCTCCTGCTGCTGCTGCTGCCAACTCCAGGGTGTGATTCATCCAATTTTTGGGCTCCTGAAGCCAACTCCAGTGTATATTTGGGCTCCTGCTGCTGCTACTGTCAACTCCTGCCAACTCCAGGGTGTGATTCATCCAATTTTTGGGCTCCTGAGGCCAACTCCAGTGTATATTTGGGCTCCTGCTGCTGCTACTGTCAACTCCTGCCAACTCCAGGGTGTGATTCATCCAATTTTTGGGCTCCTGAGGCCAACTCCAGTGTATATTTGGGCTCCTGCTGCTGCTACTGTCAACTCCTGCCAACTCCAGGGTGTGATTCATCCAATTTTTGGGCTCCTGAGGCCAACTCCAGTGTATATTTGGGCTCCTGCTGCTGCTGCTGTCAACTCCTGCCAACTCCAGGGTGTGATTCATCCAATTTTTGGGCTCCTGAGGCCAACTCCAGTGTATATTTGGGCTCCTGCTGCTGCTACTGTCAACTCCTGCCAACTCCAGGGTGTGATTCATCCAATTTTTGGGCTCCTGAGGCCAACTCCAGTGTATATTTGGGCTCCTGCTGCTGCTGCTGCCAACTCCAGGGTGTGATTCATCCAATTTTTGGGCTCCTGAAGCCAACTCCAGTGTATATTTGGGCTCCTGCTGCTGCTGCTGCCAACTCCAGGGTGTGATTCATCCAATTTTTGGGCTCCTGAAGCCAACTCCAGTGTATATTTGGGCTCCTGCTGCTGCTACTGTCAACTCCTGCCAACTCCAGGGTGTGATTCATCCAATTTTTGGGCTCCTGAGGCCAACTCCAGTGTATATTTGGGCTCCTGCTGCTGCTACTGTCAACTCCTGCCAACTCCAGGGTGTGATTCATCCAATTTTTGGGCTCCTGAGGCCAACTCCAGTGTATATTTGGGCTCCTGCTGCTGCTGCTGCCAACTCCAGGGTGTGATTCATCCAATTTTTGGGCTCCTGAAGCCAACTCCAGTGTATATTTGGGCTCCTGCTGCTGCTGCTGCCAACTCCAGGGTGTGATTCATCCAATTTTTGGGCTCCTGAAGCCAACTCCAGTGTATATTTGGGCTCCTGCTGCTGCTACTGTCAACTCCTGCCAACTCCAGGGTGTGATTCATCCAATTTTTGGGCTCCTGAGGCCAACTCCAGTGTATATTTGGGCTCCTGCTGCTGCTACTGTCAACTCCTGCCAACTCCAGGGTGTGATTCATCCAATTTTTGGGCTCCTGAGGCCAACTCCAGTGTATATTTGGGCTCCTGCTGCTGCTACTGTCAACTCCTGCCAACTCCAGGGTGTGATTCATCCAATTTTTGGGCTCCTGAGGCCAACTCCAGTGTATATTTGGGCTCCTGCTGCTGCTGCTGCCAACTCCAGGGTGTGATTCATCCAATTTTTGGGCTCCTGAAGCCAACTCCAGTGTATATTTGGGCTCCTGCTGCTGCTGCTGCCAACTCCAGGGTGTGATTCATCCAATTTTTGGGCTCCTGAAGCCAACTCCAGTGTATATTTGGGCTCCTGCTGCTGCTACTGTCAACTCCTGCCAACTCCAGGGTGTGATTCATCCAATTTTTGGGCTCCTGAGGCCAACTCCAGTGTATATTTGGGCTCCTGCTGCTGCTACTGTCAACTCCTGCCAACTCCAGGGTGTGATTCATCCAATTTTTGGGCTCCTGAGGCCAACTCCAGTGTATATTTGGGCTCCTGCTGCTGCTGCTGTCAACTCCTGCCAACTCCAGGGTGTGATTCATCCAATTTTTGGGCTCCTGAGGCCAACTCCAGTGTATATTTGGGCTCCTGCTGCTGCTACTGTCAACTCCTGCCAACTCCAGGGTGTGATTCATCCAATTTTTGGGCTCCTGAGGCCAACTCCAGTGTATATTTGGGCTCCTGCTGCTGCTGCTGCCAACTCCAGGGTGTGATTCATCCAATTTTTGGGCTCCTGAAGCCAACTCCAGTGTATATTTGGGCTCCTGCTGCTGCTGCTGCCAACTCCAGGGTGTGATTCATCCAATTTTTGGGCTCCTGAAGCCAACTCCAGTGTATATTTGGGCTCCTGCTGCTGCTACTGTCAACTCCTGCCAACTCCAGGGTGTGATTCATCCAATTTTTGGGCTCCTGAGGCCAACTCCAGTGTATATTTGGGCTCCTGCTGCTGCTACTGTCAACTCCTGCCAACTCCAGGGTGTGATTCATCCAATTTTTGGGCTCCTGAGGCCAACTCCAGTGTATATTTGGGCTCCTGCTGCTGCTGCTGCCAACTCCAGGGTGTGATTCATCCAATTTTTGGGCTCCTGAAGCCAACTCCAGTGTATATTTGGGCTCCTGCTGCTGCTGCTGCCAACTCCAGGGTGTGATTCATCCAATTTTTGGGCTCCTGAAGCCAACTCCAGTGTATATTTGGGCTCCTGCTGCTGCTACTGTCAACTCCTGCCAACTCCAGGGTGTGATTCATCCAATTTTTGGGCTCCTGAGGCCAACTCCAGTGTATATTTGGGCTCCTGCTGCTGCTACTGTCAACTCCTGCCAACTCCAGGGTGTGATTCATCCAATTTTTGGGCTCCTGAGGCCAACTCCAGTGTATATTTGGGCTCCTGCTGCTGCTGCTGTCAACTCCTGCCAACTCCAGGGTGTGATTCATCCAATTTTTGGGCTCCTGAGGCCAACTCCAGTGTATATTTGGGCTCCTGCTGCTGCTACTGTCAACTCCTGCCAACTCCAGGGTGTGATTCATCCAATTTTTGGGCTCCTGAGGCCAACTCCAGTGTATATTTGGGCTCCTGCTGCTGCTGCTGCCAACTCCAGGGTGTGATTCATCCAATTTTTGGGCTCCTGAAGCCAACTCCAGTGTATATTTGGGCTCCTGCTGCTGCTGCTGCCAACTCCAGGGTGTGATTCATCCAATTTTTGGGCTCCTGAAGCCAACTCCAGTGTATATTTGGGCTCCTGCTGCTGCTACTGTCAACTCCTGCCAACTCCAGGGTGTGATTCATCCAATTTTTGGGCTCCTGAGGCCAACTCCAGTGTATATTTGGGCTCCTGCTGCTGCTACTGTCAACTCCTGCCAACTCCAGGGTGTGATTCATCCAATTTTTGGGCTCCTGAGGCCAACTCCAGTGTATATTTGGGCTCCTGCTGCTGCTACTGTCAACTCCTGCCAACTCCAGGGTGTGATTCATCCAATTTTTGGGCTCCTGAGGCCAACTCCAGTGTATATTTGGGCTCCTGCTGCTGCTACTGTCAACTCCTGCCAACTCCAGGGTGTGATTCATCCAATTTTTGGGCTCCTGAGGCCAACTCCAGTGTATATTTGGGCTCCTGCTGCTGCTACTGTCAACTCCTGCCAACTCCAGGGTGTGATTCATCCAATTTTTGGGCTCCTGAGGCCAACTCCAGTGTATATTTGGGCTCCTGCTGCTGCTACTGTCAACTCCTGCCAACTCCAGGGTGTGATTCATCCAATTTTTGGGCTCCTGAGGCCAACTCCAGTGTATATTTGGGCTCCTGCTGCTGCTACTGTCAACTCCTGCCAACTCCAGGGTGTGATTCATCCAATTTTTGGGCTCCTGAGGCCAACTCCAGTGTATATTTGGGCTCCTGCTGCTGCTGCTGTCAACTCCTGCCAACTCCAGGGTGTGATTCATCCAATTTTTGGGCTCCTGAGGCCAACTCCAGTGTATATTTGGGCTCCTGCTGCTGCTACTGTCAACTCCTGCCAACTCCAGGGTGTGATTCATCCAATTTTTGGGCTCCTGAAGCCAACTCCAGTGTATATTTGGGCTCCTGCTGCTGCTGCAGTCAACTCCTGCCAACTCCAGGGTGTGATTCATCCAATTTTTGGGCTCCTGAAGCCAACTCCAGTGTATATTTGGGCTCCTGCTGCTGCTGCTGCCAACTCCTGCCAACTCCAGGGTGTGATTCATCCAATTTTTGGGCTCCTGAAGCCAACTCCAGTGTATATTTGGGCTCCTGCTGCTGCTGCTGCCAACTTCTGCCAACTCCAGGGTGTGATTCATCCAATTTTTGGGCTCCTGAGGCCAACTCCAGTGTATATTTGGGCTCCTTCTGCCCCTCATAGTGATGCCACTTCAACTCTCTGCAATTGTGCCGCTCTGCGATTCTATTAGCGATGCCTCTGATCTGCATGTGATATTTCTTCAAAGTATTATTTAACTAACCCAGCACGCATCCTGTGCGTGTTACAGCAAGGCTGAATGGTTTACAACCCTATTGAGGCTCTAGGAGGCTCAGAAATAGCCGTTTTTAATAGCGATTCGTCGCGAATTTATTCGGGTCGAAACGATTTTTGTCGGAAAATTCGGCGAATCAGTCGAATCGAATTTTTCAAAAGTTCGCTCATCTCTAGTATTTATTGATAGAATTTTCAAACAGCACCATGCCACAAGTTTTACTTAAATTCTTAATGCCTCTTAAACTCTGACTCTTTAAGGTCAGATATTCTGTGGAGTTTAGGAATTCAATCCACCTATACCAGGGTTGTCAAACTCATTTTCACGAAGGGCCACATTGGCACTTTGGTTGCCTTCAAAGGGCCAGTTATTAACAGACAAAAAAACAAAATGCAATCATGTCCATTCTAATGTATGGTTAGAGATACATAATGATTATGCCCAGGGCAGATGCAGACAGGCAATTAAATATTTTACCCAGGACAGATACAGAATAATTTGACTAGGATATCCACAATGTTTTTTGCCTAGACCGATGCAGAACATTTTGCCCAGGATGGATGGAAACACTGAATTATTTTGCCAAGAATAGTTGGAAACACTGAATCATTTTACCCAGGACAGATGGAAACACTGAATTATTTTGCTCAAGGCAGTTGGAGACACTGAATTATTTTGCCCAGGACAGATGGAGACGCTGAATTATTTTGCCCAGGACAAATGATAACACTGAATTATTTTGCTCAGGACAGATGGAGACGCTGAATTATTTTGCCCAGGACAGATGAAAACACTGAATTATTTTGCTCAGGACAGATGAAGACAATTAATTATTTTTTTTCCCAGGACAGATGGAAACACTGAAATATTTTGCCCACGGTCGCTGCAGAATAATTTTTTACAGGAAAGAGGCAGACAAATAATTAGTTTAATCTGGGCAGAACTACAATCACTTTTCCACCCACCTTGCAATAGCTAGCAAGAACCCCTGCAGCAGATGTAGCACCCTCTGCTGTGGCAGTTTGTTGGGTGGGTTAGGCACCCCCCCTTGTGTGGAACACCTCACACAGGCGCAAGGATGTACCTCCAGTGTCAGGACCCTTGGAGTCACCTGGCAGGCTAGAAAGGGGACCTCCCAGCACACCTGTCAGAGGGCCAGAGAAAAAGACTTGGAGGGTCACATCTGGCCCTTGGGTCTTGAGTTCAACACATGTAATATATACCATGTCTGAATAAATGTATAACTAGTATTTAGAAGAAAAGAAGAGATTGTGTGAAATTGGAGGATGTTCAGTTTGTGTCCATATCATGGAGAGATTGTGTGAAATTGGAGGAGGTTCAGTTTGTGTCCATATCATGGAGATATAGACTCGGGCAACCACCAGGAGCAGAACAAACAACAAACCCGTGAATTTGACTTTCCCTGGTTTTGTTCCAGTTGCTCGGAACATCCTAAATTGGGATGCCCCGCTGTGTGAAACCTCCCAGAACGACACTTTCAATCACCTCTTCATTGTTTCAATGGCACCTGCACTAACATCCTTTGGAAAGCGACTCTCATTGACTGCCTATCTGAATGGTTGGGCGGGAGTGGCTGCGTACGCTGTCGGGGATGCAGCAGCACATACTACTCAATGACAACAATGAGAGCATCCAGCTGAATGACGTAGTCATGGCAGATGGCTTTTATTGGAAGAGAACCCACAGTTTCACAGCATGGATGGAACATTCACAGGCTTTTTCTTACAGGAAGCTGCAGCCATGGTTGTATACTAGGTGAGAAAATCATCCCAACATTTTTTTCTGATTAGACCAGCATAAATAAACATGTAGGACACTTAGGCTTTTATTAAACAATGCACATTTACTGTCCTGGAGTGACAATCAGTGCAAAACCTAATGCTAGGCTCCTCCGCTGGGCCAAGGGTGGAAATATGAGGACAAGGGTTTTTGGGGGGGACCTAGGGAACCCAACGACACTTTGTAGTGAGGTGTTGGGTGGGGTAGAGGCTTTTAGACTTTATTTGTAGCTTCAGTATACACGTCAGGTTTGATTGTATCATTTGCCAGGTTTTATGGCCACCAGCTGCATATATTTTAATCAGTTCATTGTTACATTCTCTGCTGCAGAGTAAACACAGCATTACATTTTTGATACACTGTAACTTTTTTGTTATTATTTGCAAAATGTTTAACATACAGTTTAAAGTGGACCAACACCCACGATTTTGACTATCCTGGGTTTTGGTCCACTTCCGCGGGGCACCATGATCGGGGGTGCCCCGCTGCGTGAAACCCCCCAGATCGCCCTAAAAAACTCACCTCACCCCGCTCCTACACGAGCGCTCGTCCAATCAGAGTGCTCAGAGCCGATGTGGTATGCACGTACAAGTGACGGACAGCCACAGCGGCTCTGAGCGCGCTGGAGGCCGCATCTCGCGCTTCCCTCTAACAGGGAGCGCGCCCGCGCAGGCCATTCACAAACGGCCGTCACGGGTGCGTGCCCTGTTAGAGAGAAGCGCAAGATGCGGCCGCGGCTCGCGCATGCACCGTTGGAACGAGGATAAGGTAAGGTTTCTGGGCGTCCTGCGGGGTTTCACACAGGGAGAGATCTGATCGGTCTGGGAATCTTATAGATTCCCAGGCTGATCACCCCTGGGTGTTGGTCCACTTTAACACAATGTAATGGCCCATCAGCTGTGTTTACTATGTAGCAGAGAATGTAATGAATTTATCAGCTGAGAATCAGAAGACTGTCTGAGTGAACCTGAACAGCAAAATTAGGGTCTGTGATTACTTTGCAAGTTCGGGTCCTCAAACATGGACACAGACTTCAGCCAGAATTCTGTGTTCAGGTAGGCCGAGCAGCCAATCAACCAGCGTTTAGCCCATAGTTGGCCACCGCTAACCACCTCTATTCACCTGTCAAATAACGTAAAGCGTTGTGCAACTACCGCACCTGTGTCAGTCTCTATGACAGCGCTCCCTGCAGCTGAATAATGTCAATAATAATCATGTGAGTATCACACAGGACAGCATTAATCACACCCCCACACTCCATCACAGCGCTCATTGGCTTCTGATGCTGCCTGCCCATCCTCCAGCATTGGTCATCCCCCACTGTACTATCAGCCAGCCGCCTTCCAGCATGCCCAGCCCATCCCCCTGCTTCTATGGCTCCGCACAATTTAATACCAGCTCTCATTTTACAATAAGCTGGACTGCAATACACATAGCATGGGAGGGAGCCAGCCACCCTCCAGACCTTCATCGCCACAGCCGCAGCTGCTACTATAGTACGCCCACCAACCACAACATACAATATATCATGTAAAACTGTCCTCATACCTGTGCTGCTTACTATCCTCATTGATAACTCCTATGATTAATTTACTATACATTCATTTAATACCTCATTTTACAGCCATTTTTGGGTCTCCAAGTTTGGCTCCCCATTGCTTTCAATGGGGTTTGGGTCAAGTTTGTGTATCCAAACCAAACTTTTGTTCAAAGTTTGGCTGAACCCAAACTTTTATAGGTTCGCACAACACTATCTGTAATGAAAATATATGCATCCGATGTGCATAGTGAGGCTGGCAAATGATATTTGTCCTTTAAAGTGGACCAACAGTCACTCATTAACACTCATTCGTTGATTGAGTCCACCACTCTTTTCTGAAAAACAGATCAGTATGGGTGGTAGGGATGAGCGAATCGATCCGGACGAACCCGGATTCGATCCGAATTTCATGAAAAATTCGATTCGGAACGAATCCAAATTTCCCCGTGCTTCGATCGCTCGAAGTTTTTCTTTAACATCCATTCATTTACATTACAGGCATTCTAAGATGGCGGAGGGGACATGTCCAGATATCTACCCCGCTCCAGTGCATGCTGGGGCAGTCACATGCAGCCTATCAGCAGCCAGCAAGCCGGTGACGTCACAGCGCTATATAAGGCGGCGGCTATCTTGCTTTTGTTCATTTCTCTATTGCATTCGTGAGAGACAGGACACTGCTGTATTTAGGGAGAGACAGTTAGAGAGCCAGGGACAGCCAGAGACAGCCAGTAGACAGGCAGGAGACAGGCAGGAAGTCAGCGAGAAGCAGGGAAAGTTAGGAAAAATCGGAGGCAGTGACAGGGAGATTTCTTTTTTCATCCAGCCTGAGTGTTACTGGCTGGCTGACTGGCTTTGTTAGCTGTTTCAGGCTGCTTATACACTTTTGATGTGTATATATACTGAACTGATCTCGAGTCTGCTGTGGGAACATTACCTCTAAGCTGCACACTAATTTAAAGTAATTTGGCCTGTTGCAGCCTGCTTAGACACTTTTGCTATGCATATATACTGATCTCAAGTCTGCTGCGGGGGCATCCCATTTTGTAACATCCCATTAGCCTCTGTATTTCCTCTAAGCTGCACACTTATTTAAAGTAATTTGGCCTGCTGCAGCCTGCTTAGACACTTTTTCTGTGCATATATACTGTTCTAAAGCCTGCTTGGGGGTATCCCATTCTGTAACATCCCATTAGCCTCTGTATTTCCTCTAAGCTGCACACTTATTTAAAGTAATTTGGCCTGTTACAGCCTGCTTAGACACTTTTTCTGTGCATATATACTGTTCTAAAGCCTGCTTGGGGGTATCCCATTCTGTAACATCCCATTAGCCTCTGTATTTCCTCTAAGCTGCACACTAATTTAAAGTAATTTGGCCTGTTGCAGCCTGCTTAGACACTTTTACTGTGCATATATACTGATCTCAATTCTGCTGTGGGGGCATCCCATTCTGTAACATCCCATTAGCCTCTGTATTTCCTCTAAGCTACACACTTATTTAAAGAAATTTGGCCTGTTGCAGCCTGCTTAGACACTTTTTCTGTGCATATATACTGTTCTAAAGCCTGCTGTGGGGGTATCCCATTCTGTAACATCCCATTAGCCTCTGTATTTCCTCTAAGCTGCACACTAATTTAAAGTAATTTGGCCTGTTGCAGCCTGCTTAGACACTTTTACTGTGCATATATACTGATCTCAATTCTGCTGTGGGGGCATCCCATTCTGTAACATCCCATTGGCCTCTGAATTTCCTCTAAGCTGCACACTTATTTAAAGAAATTTGGCCTGTTGCAGGCTGCTTATCCACTGTTGCTGTGCATATATACTGTTCTAAAGCCTGCTTGGGGGTATCCCACTCTATAACATACCATACCCCTCTTGATCTTCACTAAGCTGCACACTTATTTAAAGTAATTTGGCCTGTTGGAGCCTGCTTATCCACTGTTGCTGTGCATATATACTGTTCTAAAGCCTGCTTGGGGGTATCCCACTCTATAACATACCATACACCTCTTGATCTTCACTAAGCTGCACACTTATTTAAAGTAATTTTGCCTGTTGGAGCCTGCTTAGACACTTTTACTGTGCATATATACTGATCTCAGGTCTGCTGTGGGGGCATCCCATTTTGTAACATCCCATTAGCCTCTGTATTTCCTCTAAGCTGCACATTTATTTAAAGTAATTTGGCCTGTTGCAACCTGCTTAGACACTTTTTCTGTGCATATATACTGTTCTAAAGCCTGCTTGGGGGTATCCCACTCTATAACATACCATACCCCACTTGATCTTTACTAAGCTGCACACTTATTTAAAGTAATTTGGCCTGTTGCAGCCTGCTTAGACACTTTTTTTGTGCATATATACTGATCTCAGGTCTGCTGTGGGGGTATCCCATTCTGTAACATCCCATTATCCTCTGTATTTCCTCTAAGCTGCACACTTATTTAAAGTAATTTGGCCTGTTGGAGCCTGCTTAGACACTTTTACTGTGCATATATACTGATCTCAGGTCTGCTGTGGGGGCATCCCATTTTGTAACATCCCATTAGCCTCTGTATTTCCTCTAAGCTGCACACTTATTTAAAGTATGTGGCCTGTTGCAGCCTGCTTAGACACTTTTTCTCTGCATATATACTGTTCTAAAGCCTGCTTGGGGGTATCCCACTCTATAACATACCATACCCCTCTTGATCTTCACTAAGCTGCACACTAATTTAAAGTAATTTGGCCTGTTGCAGCATGCCTAGACACTTTTTCTGTGCATATATACTGATCTCAAGTCTGCTGTGGGGGCATCCCATTTTGTAACATCCCATTAGCCTCTGTATTTCCTCTAAGCTGCACACTTATTTAAGGAAATTTGGCCTGTTGCAGGCTGCTTATCCACGGTTGCTGTGCATATATACTGTTCTAAAGCCTGCTTGGGGGTATCCCACTCTATAACATACCATACCCCTCTTGATCTTCACTAAGCTGCACACTTATTTAAAGAAATTTGGCCTGTTGCAGGCTGCTTATCCACTGTTGCTGTGCATATATACTGTTCTAAAGCCTGCTTGGGGGTATCCCACTCTATAACATACCATACCCCTCTTGATCTTCACTAAGCTGCACACTTATTTAAAGTAATTTGGCCTGTTGCAGACTGCTTAGACACTTTTTCTGTGGATATATACTGTTCTAAAGCCTGCTTGGGGGTATCCCACTCTCTAACATACCATACCCCTCTTGATCTTCACTAAGCTGCACACTTATTTAAAGTAATTTGGCCTGTTGCAGCCTGCTTAGACAGTTTTTCTGTGCATATATACTGATCTCAGGTCTGCTGTGGGGGTATCCCATTCTGTAACATCCCATTAGCCTCTGTATTTCCTCTAAGCTGCACACTTATTTAAAGTAATTTGGCCTGTTGCAGCCTGCTTAGACACTTTTACTGTGCATATATACTGATCTCAAGTCTGCTGTGGGGGCATCCCATTTTGTAACATCCCATTAGCCTCTGTATTTCCTCTAAGCTGCACACTTATTTAAAGAAATTTGGCCTGTTGCAGGCTGCTTATCCACTGTTGCTGTGCATATATACTGTTCTAAAGCCTGTTTGGGGGTATCCCACTCTATAACACACCATACCCCTCTTGATCTTCACTAAGCTGCACACTTACTTAAAGTAATTTGGCCTGTTGGTGCCTGCTTATCCACTGTTGCTGTGCATATATACTGTTCTAAAGCCTGCTTGGGGGTATCCCACTCTATAACATACCATACCCCTCTTGATCTTCACAAAGCTGCACACTTATTTAAAGTAATTTGGCCTGTTGGAGCCTGCTTATCCACTGTTGCTGTGCATATATACTGTTCTAAAGCCTGCTTGGGGGTATCCCACTCTATAACATAACATAACCTACCTCTCTTATTTACACTAAGCAGCTCTCTTATTTAAACTAAGCAGGCCTCTTATTTACACTAAGCAGCTCTCTTATTTAAGCTAAGCAGCTCTCTTATTTAAACTAAGCAGGCCTCTTGGAGGCTGATTGTCCACTTTTGGGTGTGCATTATATTCGGTTTCATATACAGTGGGGTATCCCAATTTGTAAGATAACCTACCCCAACCATGTAAACTAAAGAGGCCTGTTGCAGCCTGAGTCTGCTTGCGTATGGTCTGCATTACAATCTGTCTCTTTCAATGACACTGCTGCCTGGGATATCCCAATTTGTAATATAACCTACCACAACCATGTAAACTAAAGGTTACGTCCTTCCAGAAGGAAAACTTATGACGAACACTATTTTTGTTGGGGGCATTGACCTTTGGATTGATCGGCATGAAATTAAGTATTTTATTTCAAAGTATGGCGCTGTAAAGAAGGTCAAAATTATTTCTCATTCTTGGATTAGTGTTAAAAGTTTCTGCTCAGCTTAAAATACATTATGCCACACTGGCATCCCAAGGCACATGCTATTTAACCCTATTTGTTAAGCACAAGCATTTCTCATACTTGGATTATTGTTACTTTTTGTTCAGCTTGAAATATACCAGGCCACATGGGCATCCCAAGGCACATTCTAATTAACCCTATATGTTAAGCTAAAGCATTTCTCATACTTGGATTATTGTTACTTTTTGTTCAGCTTGAAATATACCAGGCCACACGGGCATCCCAAGGCACATGCTATTTTAACCCTATCTGTTATACAACATAAGCGTTGATCAGCATCAGCTGCTTTATTAAGCTACTTTAGTTTGCACTGGTTTTTGACTGCTTTTAATAAACCAGGCCGCAGGGCACCCCAAAGCTGCACCTTGCACCCTATCTGTTATACAACATAAGCGTTGATCAGCATCAGCTGCTTTATTAAGCTACTTCAGTTTGCACTTGTTTTTGACTGCTTTTAAAAAACTAGGCCGCAGGGCACCCCAAAGCTGCACCTTGAACCCTATCTGTTATACAACATAAGCGTTGATCAGCATCATCTGCTTTATTAAGCTACTTCAGTTTGCACTTGTTTTTGACTGCTTTTAATAAACCAGGCCGCAGGGCACCCCAAAGCTGCACCTTGAACCCTATCTGTTATACAACATAAGCGTTGATCAGCATCAGCTGCTTTATTAAGCTACTTCAGTTTGCACTTGTTTTTGACTGCTTTTAATATACCAGGCCACACGGGCATCCCAAGGCACATGCTATTTTAACCCTATCTGTTATACAACATAAGCATTGATCAGCATCAGCTGCTTTATTAAGCTACTTCAGTTTGCACTTGTTTTTGACTACTTTTAATAAACCAGGCCGCAGGGCACCCCAAAGCTGCACCTTGCACCCTATCTGTTATACAACATAAGCGTTGATCAGCATCAGCTGCTTTATTAAGCTACTTCAGTTTGCACTTGTTTTTGACTGCTTTTAATAAACCAGGCCGCAGGGCACCCCAAAGCTGCACCTTGAACCCTATCTGTTATACAACATAAGCGTTGATCAGCATCAGCTGCTTTATTAAGCTACTTCAGTTTGCACTTGTTTTTGACTGCTTTTAATAAACCAGGCCACACGGGCATCCCAAGGCACATGCTATTTTAACCCTATCTGTTATACAACATAAGCGTTGATCAGCATCAGCTGCTTTATTAAGCTACTTCAGTTTGCACTTGTTTTTGACTGCTTTTAATAAACCAGGCCGCAGGGCACCCCAAAGCTGCACCTTGCACCCTATCTGTTATACAACATAAGCGTTGATCAGCATCAGCTGCTTTATTAAGCTACTTCAGTTTGCACTTGTTTTTGACTGCTTTTAATAAACCAGGCCGCAGGGCACCCCAAAGCTGCACCTTGAACCCTATCTGTTTATACTAAATAAGCAAATACATAAAAATGTCAGGCAGACAAGTGCCAGGATGTTCAAAGAGGAGTGGCAGAGGCCAAGATTCAGCAGGCAGAGGTCGCAGTAGACTAGGGGCGAGTGGCAGCAGGAGTCACGGTGAGAGACCTGATCTGCCAGTATCTGCTAGCGGTCGTGTCTCCACCAGTAACGCATCTGCCGTGATAGATTGGTTAACGCGCTCATCAACATCATCACAAGTTACGTCTGAGACCCCCAGTCTAGGGTCGGTAGGTTCCTCTGACACAACCCTGAGTTGGCATGCCCCGAGCAGTCCCTGTCCTCCCATTGCCTCTGTCCTACACCGTTCCCTCCCCCAGCGACGTATCCTATGCTTTGGGTTCAGCTCCACTCTTTAGTGAGGAGGACGATCAGATAGAGGACAGTCAGCAGCTACTGCCCAGCCATGTAATGGAGGTGGCTTCTTTAGCTCAACAGACAAATAGTGATGTGGACAGTGTCGTGGGTGTTGTGAGATTTCCAGCTTCTGCGCCAGACACTGTTGAGGAAACCGAGAACATCAGTGACGTACAGCCACAACTCGGTGATGATGATGATGTAGCCGATCGCACTTGGGAGCCGGGTGATGAAGGAGCTTCATCGTCATCATAAGGAGAAGAGGGGCGCAGGTTTCCCCGGAGTCAGCAGCTCAGGCAGCAAGGTGTTAGCAGCATGGTTGGCAGTCATCATGGGGGCACAATTGTAAAGCCTGGAGCCAAACGGGGCCGGGGCCGTGGTAGAGCACCTGCTGCGCGGCAAGCTACCTAATCGGGAGGTAGTGGGGCAGGGGTTCCTGGAGTTGGCGACAATAGCAGCGAATCAGTGAGGCCTGTTGGTGGGAAAAGTAGCTACTCGGCAGTGTGGCAGTTTTTCCTGAAGCATCCGCAGGAGGGTAACATGGCCACATGCAAGATATGTAGGCAGAAGGTGAAGCGTGGCCAGGGCCCAAATGTTGGCACCACAGCCCTGCGTCAACATATGATGCGTCACCATAAAGCGACCTGGGAGAACCGAGGCTCCCAAGGGGTGGTCCAGTCTGCTTCCTCACCAAGTGGCACGCCGCTCCCAATTTCTGCCAGCCAAGGCTCCAGCACCTCAGCCGAAGGCAGCTGTGCGTCATACCCATCCTCTGTCGCTCCTGCTCCTCCTCCTCCTCCTCCAAGTCATGCATCCCGCCAGCAATCCATCAGCGAAGTCATGTCCAAGAGACAGCAGTATGCGCCCACTCATCCTACGGCGCAGAAGCTGAATGTGCTCCTGTCCAAGTTGCTGGTGCTGCAGTCGCTCCCTTTTCAGGTGGTGGACTCTGCACCTTTCAGAGAACTGATGGCTTGTGCCGAGCCGAGGTGGAGAGTCCCAAGCCATCATTTCTTTGCCAAGAAGGCAGTACCAGCGCTGCACACTTTTGTTGAACAGAAGGTGGGCCAGTCCTTGAGCCTGTCGGTGTGTAGCAAAGTGCATGGCAGCGCCGACGTCTGGAGCTGTAACTACGGTCAGGGACAGTACATGTCGTTTACGGCCCACTGGGTGAATGTGGTCCCTTTGCAGCAGCAGCAGCAGCAGCAACTTGGACAGGTCACGCCGCTTCGGCCTCCGCGCTCCCTGCCCGTTGGGCCTGTGACACTGTGCGACTCGGCCTCCTCATCCTCCGCCATCTCCTCACCCTCCACTGTAGGCTCAAGTCTCAGTGCCCCTCCAGTCTACCATGTGTGCAGGGCACGGAGGTGTCACGCAGTGCTTCACATGGTTTGTGTTGGCGAACGGAGTCACACAGGGGAGGAACTGCTTAAATTTATTCATCAGGAAATCCAAACATGGCTTACTCCAAGAAAACTTAAAATGGGAATCATGGTTACCGACAATGGGAAGAACATTTTGTCTGTGCTGCGCCAAGGAAGCCTGACCCATGCCCCCTGCATGGCTCACGTCTTCAATCTGGTTGTCAAGTAGAGATGAGCGAGTAGTGAAATATTCGAAATTTCGAATTTCGATTCGAATAGACCGCGTTACTCGACTACTCGACCGAATATCGAATCCCATTATAGTCTATGGGAAAAAAATGCTCGACACTTGGAAATCTCAATTCGACCACTTGGAGGTCACCAAGTCCACCCTGAAACATCAGAAAATGATGCCAACACTGCTGGAATGCAACTGGGACAGCAGGGGAAGCATGTCTGGGTGCATATAACGCGCCCAAGTCGCAGTATTACGCCACTATCACAGCCTCTCAACAATACACTCCAAACACAATATTACTTCTACGTAAAGTGAGACAAGACAAGGAAACCTTCTTTCCTCTACATTGCCATGGACCCCAAGCCAAACTGTACAAAAAAGAAGAACAAAATTCTGCACCCCTTAAAATCACGTTGCCTAATGACAACCACAGATGGCATAGGCAAGGGGGAAAATAAATAGACCCCACCCCTAATTGTCATTGTGTGTGTGTGTGTGTGTGAGATGTGGTCAGACATGTCCTCTTGTGTCATTGTGTCACCCCAGCAGTAAGGAAAGCTTAAAGGAGGAGGTTTGTTACAGTGTGTTACCCCAGCAGTAAGGGAAGCTTACAGGAGGAGGTTTGTTACAGTGTGTCACCCCAGCAGTCAGGGAAGCTTACAGGAGGAGGTTTGTTACAGTGTGGCACCCCAGCAGTAAGGGAAGCTTACAGGAGGAGGTTTGTTACAGTGTGTCACCCCAGCAGTCAGGGAAGCTTACAGGAGGAGGTTTGTTACAGTGTGTTACCCCAGCAGTAAGGGAAGCTTACAGGAGGAGGTTTGTTACAGTGTGTCACCCCTGCAGTCAGGGAAGCTTACAGGAGGAGGTTTGTTACAGTGTGTCACCCCAGCAGTAAGGGAAGCTTACAGGAGGAGGTTTGTTACAGTGTGTCACCCCAGCAGTCAGGGAAGCTTACAGGAGGAGGTTTGTTACAGTGTGTCACCCCAGCAGTCAGGGAAGCTTACAGGAGGAGGTTTGTTACAGTGTGTCACCCCAGCAGTAGGGGAGGCCCAAGAGCTGAGACCTCTTAAAAATTGTGTGGAGGCCCAAGAGCTGAGACCTTTTAAAAATTGTGTGGAGGCCCAAGAGCTGAGACCTTTTAAAAATTGTGTGGAGGCCCAAGAGCTGAGACCTTTTAAAAATTGTGTGGAGGCCCAAGAGCTGAGACCTCTCAAACATTGTGTGGAGTCCCAAGAGCTGAGACCTTTTAAAAATTGTGTGGAGGCCCAAGAGCTGAGACCTTTTAAAAATTGTGTGGAGGCCCAAGAGCTGAGACCTCTCAAACATTGTGTGGAGTCCCACGAGCTGAGACCTCTTAAAAATTGTGTGGAGGCCCAAGAGCTGAGACCTCTCAAACATTGTGTGGAGTCCCACGAGCTGAGACCTCTTAAAAATTGTGTGGAGGCCCAAGAGCTGAGACCTTTTAAACATTGTGTGGAGTCCCAAGAGCTGAGACCTTTTAAAAATTGTGTGGAGGCCCAAGAGCTGAGACCTTTTAAAAATTGTGTGGAGGCCCAAGAGCTGAGACCTCTCAAACATTGTGTGGAGTCCCACGAGCTGAGACCTCTTAAAAATTGTGTGGAGGCCCAAGAGCTGAGACCTCTCAAACATTGTGTGGAGTCCCACGAGCTTAGACCTCTTAAAAATTGTGTGGAGGCCCAAGAGCTGAGACCTCTTAAAAATTGTGTGGAGGCCCAAGAGCTGAGACCTCTTAAAAATTGTGTGGAGGCCCAAGAGCTGAGACCTCTTAAAAATTGTGTGGAGGCCCAAGAGCTGAGACCTTTTAAAAATTGTGTGGAGTCCCACGAGCTGAGACCTCTTAAAAATTGTGTGGAGGCCCAAGAGCTGAGACCTTTTAAAAATTGTGTGGAGGCCCAAGAGCTGAGACCTTTTAAAAATTGTGTGGAGGCCCAAGAGCTGAGACCTCTTAAAAATTGATTGTATTAAGCCCAAGAGGTGAGCCATAATTTTTTTTTATTAATACAGCAATTCTACGGCGGTTAAGGAGGAGGAGGAGGAGGAGGAGGAAATGGCACTTCATACAGATGGCACTTCACTCTTGGCTGCTTTCCACTGTTGTACAAGCAAAGTCCGGGTCAATCCACTTGCTGTTCATTTTGATTAGCGTCAGCCTGTCGGCACTGTCGGTTGACAGGCGGCTGCGCTTATCGGTTATAATGCCCCCGGCTGCGCTGAACACCCTTTCTGATAGCACGCTGGCGGCAGGGCAGGCAAGCACCTCCAAGGCGTACAGGGACAGTTCCAGCCACGTGTCCAACTTGGAGACCCAGTAAGTGTAGGTCGCCGAGGGATCGGGGAGGACAGGGGTGTGGTCTGCCAGGTAGTCCCGCAACATCCGCCGATACTTGTCCCTCCTGCTGATAGCGGGCCCCGCAGTGATGGAAGTTGCACGAGGGGGTGACATGAACGTGTCCCACACCTTGGAGAGTGTTCCCCTGGTGGCTGTGGGCCTGATCGATGTTGTCAGACTCTGGGAGACACTCTCCTCTCTGCCGCCAGCGATGCTGGGTGGGAAAATCTGCATCATGTTCTGCAAGAGTTCCCTCTGGTATTCCAGTAATCGATTCGTCCTCTCCTCTACCGGAATAAAAGAGGAGAAGTTATCTTTATACCGGGGGTCCAGGAGTGCGAAGACCCAGTATAGTTTGTTCTCCAATATCCGGACAACACGTATGTCCCGGGAAAAGCAGCCCAGCATGAAGTCAGCCATGTGTGCCAGACTCTGAGTAGGCATGACCTCACTGCCCCCACCAGAAGGATCATTTTCCATTTCCTCCTCTTCCTCCTCCTCTCCGCCCCATCCGCGCTGAACCAATGGGACGCACACAGCCTGACTGCTACCCTCGCCGCCAGCATCCTCTTCCACAGCCACCTCCACGTTGTCCTCCTCCTCCTCATCCTCCTCCTTCTGCAACTGCCACCGAGCAGCAGACAAAAGTGTGGTCTGACTGTCTACCTGCGTTGCGTCTCCTCCTACCCCCGTCTCCTCTGTGTGCAATGCGTTCTCCCTTATTGCGATGAGCGATTCTTTAAGGACGCATAGGAGCGGGATGGTTACGCTCACTATAGCGTCCTCACTGCTGACCTTCTTAGTGGACTCCTCAAAGATACGCAATACATCGCATATGTCTGCCATCCATGGCCACTCGTGGTTGGCAAACTGAGGGAGCTGAGTTGGAGGCACGCGTGGATGCATCATCTGGTACTCCATCAATGCTTTCTGCTGCTCACACACCCTGGCCAACATGCAATAGGTGGAATTCCAGCGAGTGGGCAGGTCGCACAACAGCCGATGTTGAGGCAAATGGAGGCGTTGCTGGATTTTTTTTAAGCTAGCAGCAGCTACAGTTGACTTCCGAAAGTGAGCGCACAAGCGCCGCACTTTGACCAGTAGCTCTGCCAGGTTGGGGTAAGTCTTTAGAAACTTTTGTACTACCAAATTAAAAACATGGGCCAGGCATGGTACGTGATTGAGTTCTGCAAGCTCCAGAGCCGCCACCAGGTTACGGCCATTATCGCACACGACCATGCCTGGTCCTAGCTGCAGCGGCGACAGCCACATCTCTGTCTGCTGCAATATGGCGTGCCTCCCCTCTGCGGCGCTGTGCTTCCTGTCGCCCAAGCTGATGAGCTTAAGCACCGCCTGCTGACGTCTCCCCGCGCCAGTGCTGCAACGCTTCCAGCTAGGGGCTGAGGGCGATGTTAAGGCAGAGGAGGAGGAGGAGGAGGAGGAGGAAGAGGAGGGGGGTCTATCAGAACCCGTGCTGGCAATCTTGGGCGGGGGTGGTATGTAGGCCGTCCCTGTTTGCGACCCCGTCCCCGCTTCCACAACATTCACCCAGTGTGCCATCAAAGAGATGTAGCGTCCTTGGCCGCAAGCGCTTGTCCACGAGTCGGTGGTCAAGTGGACCTTTGCGCTGACTGCGTACCTCAGGGCCCGCCTGATGTTACGCGACACGTGCTGGTGCAGGGCGGGGACGCCACACCGGGAAAAATAGTGGCGGCTAGGGACGGAATAGCGAGGTGCGGCAGCCGCCATCAGGTCGCGGAAGGCCTGCGTCTCCACAAGCCTAAACGGCAACATCTCCAGGGCCAGCAGTTTGGAGATGAGGCAGGTTAAGGCTTGGGCTTGGGGGTGACTGGAGGCGTACTTCCGCCTGCGGTTGAACGCCTGCGAGATGGACAGTTGATGGGACGAGGAGATGGAAGGTGCAGACGAAGATGCGGGGGAAGGGGGGGCTGAAGGAGAAGGCCCCAAAGTAGCCGAGGCAGAGGCAGATGTGGAGGTGTCCTGGCTGGAGGTCTGGACCGCAGTGGCAGCACACAACAAAGGGGAAGAGGCAGTGGCAGCAAGACGGGGCGCAGGTTGTATTGCGTTTGCTCTCTCCCACTCAGCCCAGTGCTTGAATTCCAAGTGACGGCGCATGCCTGAGGTGGTCAGATTGCTCTTCTCAGAGCCCCTACTCAGATTGCGCAAACCGCGCTCAGTTTGTCATCCGCGCAAACATTAAAAAATCTCCACACCACAGAAGTACGAGGCCTCGATGGGGGAGCTTCGCGCGACTGCCTGCTGCCGGGAAGAGCTTCGGCCCTGCTGGCTGTGGCCTGCCTTCTCTGTCTGGACTGTCCTCTGCCTCTGGACTGTCCTCTGCCTCTTGCTGCCTTATTCGGTGATGCGCAGACCGCATCTCCACTGCTTTCCCCGCTGGACATCACCCCTGTCCAAGTGGGGTCGGTCATTTTGTCGTCCACCACCTCCTCTTCCACTTCCTCTCTCTGCTCCTCCTCCTGCCCACTGGACATTCCAACAGCCTCCCTTGATGGCAACTGCGTCTCATCATCATCATCGCTCATGATAGCAGATGCTGGTTCCGGGTCCACATCACTAGGAGATGGCGGATACTCAAGTGTTTGGGCATCACTACAAACAAATTCCTCTGCTAGCTCCTGGGATTCTTGCAGCACATCTGGAAAAGGACCCGAAAAGAGGTCCTGGGAGGGGTCAAGGGTGGGCTGACTCTGTTGGCCAGGTTGGGAGGAAGGAGGGTCAGAGTGAGACTGTGTGGATGACTGGGTGGTGGACAAGTGACTGGAAGCGTTATCGGCCATCCATTGCACCACCTGTTCACGCTGCTCAGGCCTCAACAGAGGTGTACCCCGCCCCCCGCATAACTGTCCCATAAAGGCAGGGAAGCTGGATGAGCGTAATGCTGGCTGCCCCTCACCAGCACGCATTGTATCCCCACTGGCTTCAACGCAGTTTGTGCCCCCACCAGCATTTCCGCGCCCCCGTCCTCGTCCACGTCCCTTTGCGCTAGCCCTCCGCATTTCAGACGGTTTACTTTTTTGGCCACGCGTTATGCCAAATATAAAAATATTTTTAAGAAGAACACCTGGCTATACAGCCGTATACTGCCAGAAGGTGAAATGGTGCCTATACGCACCGTGTATAAAACAGTGTTTTGTTGGCACAGAGGACACAAAACAGTAGTGCCAAATATAAATATATTTTTAAGAAGAACACCTGGCTATACAGCCGTATACTGCCAGAAGGTGAAATGGTGCCTATACGCACCGGGTATATAACAAGGTTTTGTTGGTAAAGAGGACACAAAACAGTAGTGCCAAATATAAAAATATTTTTAAGACAAACACCTGGCTATACAGCCGTATACTGCCAGAAGGTGAAATGGTGCCTATACGCACCGGGTATATAACAAGGTTTTGTTGGTAAAGAGTAGAGATGAGCGAACTTTTGAAAAGTTCGATTCGGCCGATTCGCCGAATTTCACAAAGAAATTCAGGTTCGGCCGAATCGAACTTTTACGAAGTTCCCCATCATAAATGCCGGCATGGTGGGAGCGGGCCGGCCGGTTCCGCTGACAGCGGAGCCGGCCGGCGTGCCGGTAAAGCCGGCCGGCCCGCTCCCACCATGCCGGCATTTAAAAAACAAAAAAAAAAAAAAAAGCATTTTTGCTGGCATGGTGGGAGCGGGCCGGCCCGCTCCGCTGTCAGCGGAACCGGCCGGCCCGCTCCCACCATGCCGGCATTTCAAAAAAAAGCAAACACTTACCTGCAGGTCCGGAGCGTGGAGGCCGGCGCCGCTCTCAGCTGTCATCTGAGGGCGCGTCATCAGAGCGCCCTCTGATGACGCGCCCTCAGATGACAGCTGAGAGCGGCGCCAGCCTCCACGCTCCGGACCTGCAGGTAAGTGTTTGCTTTTTTTTGAAATGCCGGCATGGTGGGAGCGGGCCGGCCGGTTCCGCTGACAGCGGAGCCGGCCGGCCCGCTCCCACCATGCCGGCAAAAATGCTTTTTTTTTTTTTTCTTTTTGTTTTTTAAATGCCGGCATGGTGGGAGCGGGCCGGCCGGCTTTACCGGCCCGCCGGCCGGCTCCGCTGTCAGCGGGCCGGCTTCGCCGGCCCGCTGACAGCGGAACCGGCCCGCCCGCTCCCACCATGCCGGCATTTTTTTTTTTTTATTTCAGGAAAAATTCGATCGGCACGAACCACAAAATATTCGGGTTCGTGCCGAATCGAATATTTCCTGAAATTCGGAGCGAATTCCGGTTCGTCCGAACCGGTTCGCTCATCTCTAGTAAAGAGGACACAAAACAGTAGTGCCAAATATAAAAATATTTTTAAGAAAAACACCTGGCTATACAGCCGTATACTGCCAGAAGGTGAAATGGTGCCTATACGCACCGGGTATATAACAAGGTTTTGTTGGTAAAGAGGACACAAAACAGTAGTGCCAAATATAAAAATATTTTTAAGAAAAACACCTGGCTATACAGCCGTATACTGCCAGAAGGTGAAATGGTGCCTATACGCACCGGGTATATAACAAGGTTTTGTTGGTAAAGAGGACACAAAACAGTAGTGCCAAATATAAAAATATTTTTAAGACAAACACCTGGCTATACAGCCGTATACTGCCAGAAGGTGAAATGGTGCCTATACGCACCGGGTATATAACAAGGTTTTGTTGGTAAAGAGGACACAAAACAGTAGTGCCAAATATAAAAATATTTTTAAGAAAAACACCTGGCTATACAGCCGTATACTGCCAGAAGGTGAAATGGTGTCTATACGCACCGGGTATATAACAAGGTTTTGTTGGCACAGAGGACACAAAAAAGTAGTGCAAAATATAGTTTTGTATATAGGTGCTAATACACCACTGAAGTCTTTCTGTCCCTATTCCAGCATCAGCAGCTACCCCTCACTAAAGCAGCCGTTTTGAGCAGAGTGTATATAGTTTTGTATATAGGTGGTAATACACCACTGAAGTCTTTCTGTCCCTATTCCAGCAGCAGCAGCTACCCCTCACTAAAGCAGCCGTTGTGTGCAGTGTGTATATAGCTAGAATGAGCTATATACTGTTCAGCATAGTAGCCCTAATAAGGGCTCTTAATGACTCTCTTGTCTTCTGGTAGCTGGTATATATGGTGGTAAATGCGAGATTCTGAGCTTCTGGGGCCCTGCCTGCCTACATAGGATATGAGCTACATACTGTTCAGCATAGTAGCCCTAATAAGGGCTCTTAATGACTCTCTTGTCTTCTGGTAGCTGGTATATATGGTGGTAAAAGCTATATTCTGAGCTTCTGGGGCCCTGCCTGCCTACATATGAGCTATATACTGTTCAGCATAGTAGCCCTAATAAGGGCTCTTAATGACTCTCTTGTCTTCTGGTAGCTGGTATATATGGTGGTAAAAGCTATATTCTGAGCTTCTGGGGCCCTGCCTGACTACATAGAATATGAGCTATATACTGTTCAGCGTAGTAGCCCTAATAAGGGCTCTTAAGGACTCTCTTGTCTTCTGGTAGCTGGTATATATGGTGGTAAAAGCTATATTCTGAGCTTCTGGGGCCCTGCCTGACTACATAGAATATGAGCTATATACTGTTCAGCGTAGTAGCCCTAATAAGGGCTCTTAAGGACTCTCTTGTCTTCTGGTAGCTGGTATATATGGTGGTAAAAGCTATATTCTGAGCTTCTGGGGCCCTGCCTGACTACATAGAATATGAGCTATATACTGTTCAGCGTAGTAGCCCTAATAAGGGCACTTAAGGACTCTCTTGTCTTCTGGTAGCTGGTATATATGGTGGTAAAAGCTATATTCTGAGCTTCTGGGGCCCTGCCTGCCTACATAGGATATGAGATATATACTGTTCAGCGTAGTAGCCCTAATAAGGGCTCTTAAGGACTCTCTTGTCTTCTGGTAGCTGGTATATATGGTGGTAAAAGCTATATTCTGAGCTTCTGGGGCCCTGCCTGACTACATAGAATATGAGCTATATACTGTTCAGCGTAGTAGCCCTAATAAGGGCTCTTAAGGACTCTCTTGTCTTCTGGTAGCTGGTATATATGGTGGTAAAAGCTATATTCTGAGCTTCTGGGGCCCTGCCTGCCTACATAGGATATGAGCTATATACTGTTCAGCGTAGTAGCCCTAATAAGGGCTCTTAATGACTCTCTTGTCTTCTGGTAGCTGGTATATATGGTGGTAAAAGCGATATTCTGAGCTTCTGGGGCCCTGCCTGCCTACATATGAGCCATATACCGTTCAGCGTAGTAGCCCTAATAAGGGCTCTTAATGACTCTCTTGTCTTCTGGTAGCTGGTATAGATGGTGGTAAATGCGATATTCCGAGCTTCTGGGGCCCTGCCAGCGACAGCCTGTCTTTCCCTGCTGTGAGCGTCTGTCCCTCACTAAGTTCAAGCTGCTAATGCTGACGAAGAGGAAGTGCTGAGTTTTGTATATTCGAGGTCACACGGTTTTTCCAGCCAATGCGTGTAGACGCCGTTTTCGCGATGCCAGCGTCCTCCCAGGACCTGTCCCACCCCCCCTGCATGGTGATTGGTGTAAAAAACGCGCCAGGGAAGGTGGGAGGGGAAACGAATTGTGAGTGCGCCATCGCCGCTGTACTCGATCGAAATCGAGTATGACGAACAGCGTAGTATTCGATCGAAAACCGGCTCGGTCGAATACTACTCGCTCATCACTATTGTCAAGCAGTTTCTGAAGTGTTCCCCCCATCTGCAAGACATCCTAACAACTTCAAGGAAACGTTGCATGCACTTCAGCCACTCATACACCGCCTAACACACCCTTCTTGAGCTACAGCGTCAGAACGGTATCCCCCAACATAGTCTGATGTTTCCACCCACTGGAATTCCACCCTTCACATGTTGGACCGATTATATGAACAGAGAAAAGCCATCACGGGTTTCCTGATGATCCAAGCACATAGGGGGACTCCCCTGTGTAACTTCAATGTCAACCAGTGGCAGCTCATACGTGACACCTGCCGTTTGCTCAGGCCCTTTGAGGAAGCCACTTTATTTGTCAGTCGGCAGGATTACGGGATGAACGACGTGATTCCACTGCTTCATGTACTACAGCACATGTTGGAAACCATGGCTGGTCAGGGCACTGGAGACATGGCGTCTAAATATTACGGCCACATGAACCCCGTTGGAGCTGAACTGGAGGAGGAAGAGGAGGAGGAGTTGCCCAGCGAAACACAGTTTAGGCTTGGCGAAATGGCTGGTTTATCTAGTCAGCGGACAGGAGAGGAGGAGCAGGAGCAGCCAGAGGAGCTAGAGGGTTTTGAGGAAGGCGAGACAGAGGACCCGGACACACCGTGGCAGTATGCAGTGGAGATGGAGACAGGTAGTCCATCCGAGTCACTTGCGCAAATGGCAGGAAGCATGCTCACGTGCTTGCGTAGTGACCCCAGAATTGTTTCCATTTGTCGTCGGGATGACTTCTGGCTGTCCACCTTATTGGACCCTCACTTCCGGCACAAAATGGGGGCATTTTTTAAACCCATCGAGAGGGAGGACAAACTGAACTACTACAAAGACATTCTACGTAGGCAGTTGGCCGATGCCTATCTGTGCCATGGTCCATACTCTCGCAGGTCTGACTTGAGGGGACCTCTGTGCTCACCTTCCACTGCCATGGCTGCTGGGGGGGGGTTGGCAGGAGCAGCAGCAGCAGCTCCATCAGCAGCAGCCTCAGTCTTCAGTCGCTAATGAGTAGCTTTCTACACCCGCATAGTGAGGCTACTCATGAGCAGCAGGAAGACCTGGAGCAGGACCTGAACCAGCAGGTCATGTCATACCTTGACATGACCATGCCAACACACCTTGAGGATCCGCTGGACTTCTGGGAAGCCAAACTTGATTTGTGGCCGCAACTAGCAGAGTTTGCCCTGGAAAAGCTGTCCTGCCCGGCAAGTAGCAAGCCATCTGAGCGGGTGTTTAGTGCGGCGTGGGCCATAGTTACGGCGAGGAGAACTCGTCTGTCAACTAAAAATGTGGAGAGACTCACCTTTGTCAAAATGAATCAGGGATGGATCAGCCAGGATTTCCACCCACCAATGCCTGATGCATGCGACTAGATTCAGCATGGTGCCACGTTTTACACTTTCCAAATGGTGCAAAACATATTTATGTCTTTAGACCAATTTTTGGGCTCCTGCTGATGCCAACTTCAGGGTGTGCCTTCCAACCAATTTTTGGCCTCCTGCTGATGCCAACTTCAGGGTGTGCCTTTCAGCCAATGTTTGGCCTCCTGCTGCTGCTGCTTGCAACTCCAGGGTGTGATTTTTCCAATTTTTGGGCTCCTGCTGCCAACTCCAGTGTCTCTTTAAAGTAATGATCGGCCTCCTGCTGCTGCTGCTTGCAACTCCAGGTTGTGATTCATCCAATTTTTGGGCTCTTGCTGCCAACTCCAGTGTCTCCCTCAGCCAATTTTTGGCCTCCTGCTGCTGCCAACTCCAGGGTGTCTTTCAAGCAATGTTTGGGCTCCTGCTTATGCTGCTGCCAACTTCAGGGTGTGCCTTCCAGCTAATGTATGTGCTCCTGCTGCTGCCAACTTCAGGGTGCCTTCCAGCCAATTTCTAGGTTCCTGCTGCTGCTGCTGCCAACTCCAGGGTGTGTCAGTCAATTTTTGGGCTCCTGCTGCCAACTCCAGTGTCTCTTTAAAGTAATGTTTGGGCTCCTGCTGCTGCTGCTTGCAACTCCAGGGTGTGATTCATCCAATTTTTGGGCTCCTGCTGCCAACTCAAGTGTCTCTTTGAAGTAATGTTTGGGCTCCTGCTGCTGCTGCTTGCAACTCCAGGGTGTGATTCATCCAATTTTTGGGCTCCTGCTGCCAACTCCAGTGTCTCTTTAAAGTAATGTTTGGGCTGCTGCTGCTGCTTGCAACTCCAGGTTGTGATTCATCCAATGTTTGGGCTCCTGCTGCCAACTCCAGTGTCTCTCTCAGCCAATTTTTGGCCTCCTGCTGCTGCTGCCAACTCCAGGGTGTCTTTCAAGCAATGTTTGGGCTCCTGCTTATGCTGCTGCCAACTCCAGGGTGTGCCTTCCAGCTAATGTATGTGCTCCTGCTGCTGCCAACTTCAGGGTGCCTTCCAGCCAATTTCTAGGTTCCTGCTGCTGCTGCCAACTCCAGGGTGTGTCAGTCAGTTTTTGGGCTCCTGCTGCCAACTCCAGTGTCTCTTTAAAGTAATGTTTGGGCTCCTGCTGCTGCTGCTGCTTGCAACTCCAGGGTGTGATTCATCCAATTTTTGGGCTCCTGCTGCCAACTCCAGTGTCTCTTTAAAGTAATGTTTGGGCTCCTGCTGCTGCTTCTTGCAACTCCAGGGTGTGATTCATCCAATTTTTGGGCTCCTGCTGCCAACTCCAGTGTCTCTTTAAAGTAATGTTTGGGCTGCTGCTGCTTGCAACTCCAGGGTGTGATTCATCCAATTTTTGGGCTCCTGAAGCCAACCCCAGTGTCTCTTTAAAGTAATGTTTGGGCTCCTGCTGCTGCTTGCAACTCCAGGGTGTGATTCATCCTATTTTTGGGCTCCTGCTGCCAACTCCAGTGTCTCTTTAAAGTAATGTTTGGGCTCCTGCTGCTGCTGCTTGCAACTCCAGGGTGTGATTCATCCAATGTTTGGGCTCCTGCTGCCAACTCCAGTGTCTCTCTCAGCCAATTTTTAGCCTCCTGCTGCTGCTGCCAACTCCAGGGTGTCTTTCAAGCAATGTTTGGGCTCCTGCTTATGCTGCTGCCAACTCCAGGGTGTGCCTTCCAGCTAATGTATGTGCTCCTGCTGCTGCAAACTTCTGGGTGCCTTCCAGCCAATTTCTAGGTTCCTGCTGCTGCTGCTGCCAACTCCAGGGTGTGTCAGTCAATTTTTGAGCTCCTGCTGCCAACTCCAGTGTCTCTTTAAAGTAATGTTCGGGCTCCTGCTGCTGCTTGCAACTCCAGGGTGTGATTCATCCAATTTTTGGGCTCCTGCTGCCAACTCCAGTGTTTCTTTCAGCCAATGTTTGGGCTCCTGCTGCTGCCAACTCCAGGGTGTGATTCATCCAATTTTTGGGCTCCTGCTGCCAACTCCAGTGTCTCTTTCAAGCTATGTTTGGGCTCCTGCTGCTGCTTGCA
Organism: Gastrophryne carolinensis; assembly: GCA_027917425.1. Classification (NCBI taxonomy): domain Eukaryota; kingdom Metazoa; phylum Chordata; class Amphibia; order Anura; family Microhylidae; genus Gastrophryne; species Gastrophryne carolinensis. The sequence goes on from JAQIHN010000119.1 coordinate 349,517, forward strand.
ACTCCAGGGTGTGATTCATCCAATTTTGGGCTCCTGCTGCCAACTCCAGTGTCTCTTTCAGCCAATGTTTGGGCTGCTGCTGCTGCTGCTGCTTGCAACTCCAGGGTGTGATTCATCCAATCTTTGGGCTCCTGCAGCCAACTCCAGTGTCTCTTTAAAGCAATGTTTGTGCTCCTGCTGCTGCTTGCAACTCCAGGGTGTGATTCATCCAATTTTTGGCCTCCTGCAGCCAACTCCAGTAAAGCAATGTTTGGGCTCCTGCCCCTCATAGTGATGCCACTTCAACTCTCTGCAATTGTGCCGCTCTGAGATTCTATTAGCGATGCATCTTATCTGCATGTGATATTTATTTACAGTATTATTTAACTAACCCAGCACGCATCCTATGCGTGTTACAGCAAGGCAGAATGGTTTACAACCCTATTGAGGCTCTAGGAGGCTCAGAAATAGCCGTTTTTAATAGCGATTCGTCGCAAATAAATTCGGACCGAAACGAATTTTGACGGAAAATTCGGCGAATCAGCCGAATCGAATTTTTCAAAAGTTCGCTGATCTCTAATGGGTGGGATAGAGCTCAGTTCTGAAAACCAGCTGCCTATTTGGGGAGCTTTTTTTAAAATGCACTGAGCTAAAGCAACCAGGCAGTCTGAAATTGGTTATGTAATGTGAATTTCCTAGAGTCCCTCTTTTAAAGGCCAATTCCTGGTGCAAAAAATACAGGGGGGGGGATGAATCAATCCAAAAGTCCCCCAATTGATCTTTTGACTCAATTGACTGGCAAACCTGTACTTTCTTCCAGTGGGTATATATTTTCTGATTATTAGGGATACCAGTTCTTGGTAGGCTTTCCAGCAATAAAGATATTAATAATAATTGTGTATTTATTGGTGAGAAACAAGGTTTACCTTGATCTTCTCTATTACAGTGCATCGGATCAAAACAGCCTTTCTTGACTAATGGTTTGTACTGATCTCAGCCGTGCCGTCCAATCGCAATAATAGACAGTCTATAATGCGTACAGCAACACACCGGGGACTATTTACTGGTGGTTGTGTGAATTTAAAGTTTGTCTTACTCTTGCTAAGGCTCTAATTTCCCAGATGACAGCCAGTGCAGCAGAATAAGCAGTTTTCTTTCTTGTTTTCCTTTCGAATTTTCAGTGAAGGCAAGGACACGTTTTCATTTATTACATTTTGAAGCAATTATTAAAGACAAACTAAGCTTAGGGACAATGACATTATGCCTGTTTTGTTATGATACATGTATTTCTGATTGGTCTCATTATTCTACATTATTTTGTTTGATGCAGTGATATTAATTGTAAAAAAATTTTTTCTCTACATATGAATAGTGATACACTATATTGCATAGAGTTTTATTGTAGATATGTTATTTATTTCCTGTCATGACTTGCTCCATATAGATATTTCTTTTTAATGGTATTTGTCATCTTGTGTGTTCAGTGTAAGGGTGTGCACACCATATGGCTTGATATATTTTTCATCCGCCAGTAAAATTGTTTCGTATTTTTGAAACTGAGGAAAAATATATATTCTCCTCTAATGCCGTGATTAGGGATGAGCGAATCGATCCGGACGAACCCGGATTCGATCCGAATTTCATGAAAAATTCGATTCGGATCGAATCCGAATTTCCCCGCGATTCGATCGCTCGAAGTTTTCCTTTAACATCCATTCATTTACATTTACAGGACATGTCCAGACATGTAAGGTGGGGCAGTGTATGCTGGGACAGTCACATGCAGCCTATCAGCAGCCAGCAAGCCCGGTGACGTCACAGCGCTGTTTTAGGCGGCCATCTTGCTTTTCCTTCCTCATTTCTCTATTGCATTCGTGAGAGACAGAACGTTGTAGTGAGGGAGAGAGGCAGTTAGACAGGCGGGGACAGACAGGGACAGGCTGGAGACAGTCAGGAGACAGGCAGGAGACAGACAGAAAGTCAGCGAAAAACAGGGAAAGTTAGGAAAAATCGGAGGCAGTCACAGGGAGATTTTTTTTTTTTCATCCAGCCTGAGTGTTTGTTACTGGCTGGCTGACAGGCTTTGTTAGCGTTTTCAGGCTGCTTATACTAACTAACTGTGCATATATACTGAACTGATCTTAAGTCTGCTGTGAGGCATCCCATTCTGTGACTACACCAGCCTCTATTTAAGACCATATAACCATTTGCACTTATTCTAATTGAAATTAGGCCTGATAAAGACACTTTTGCTGTGCATAGCACTACTTGTCCCTGCCAGGTGCACTGCTGGTTTTTGGGGCATCCCATACTGTGACTACAGCAGCCTCTATTTAAGACCATATAACCATTTGCACTTATTCTAATTGAAATTAGGCCTGATAAAGACACTTTTGCTGTGCATAGCACTACTTGTCCCTGCCAGGTGCACTGCTGGTTTTTGGGGCATCCCATTCTGTGACTTCAGCAGCCTCTATTTAAGACCATATAACCATTTGCACTTATTCTAATTGAAATTAGGCCTGATAAAGACACTTTTGCTGTGCATAGCACTACTGGTCCCTGCCAGGTGCACTCCTGTTTTTGGGGCATCCCATTCTGTGACTACAGCAGCCTCTATTTAAGACCATATAACCATTTGCACTTATTCTAATTGAAATTAGGCCTGATAAAGACACTTTTGCTGTGCATAGCACTACTGGTCCCTGCCAGGTGCACTCCTGTTTTTGGGGCATCCCATTCTGTGACTACAGCAGCCTCTATTTAAGACCATATAACCATTTGCACTTATTCTAATTGAAATTAGGCCTGATAAAGACACTTTTGCTGTGCATAGCACTACTTGTCCCTGCCAGGTGCACTGCTGGTTTTTGGGGCATCCCATTCTGTGACTACAGCAGCCTCTATTTAAGACCATATAACCATTTGCACTTATTCTAATTGAAATTAGGCCTGATAAAGACACTTTTGCTGTGCATAGCACTACTTGTCCCTGCCAGGTGCACTGCTGGTTTTTGGGGCATCCCATTCTGTGACTACAGCAGCCTCTATTTAAGACCATATAACCATTTGCACTTATTCTAATTGAAATAAGGCCTGATAAAGACACTTTAGCTGTGCATAGCGCTACTGGTCCCTGCCAGGTGCACTCCTTTTTGGGCATCCCATTCTGTGACTACACCAGCCTCTATTTAAGACCATATAACCATTTGCACCTATTCTAATTGAAATTAGGCCTGATAAAGACACTTTTGCTGTGCATAGCACTACTTGTCCCTGCCAGGTGCACTCCTTTTTGGGGCATCCCATTCTGTGACTACACCAGCCTCTATTTAAGAACCTAACCATTTGCACCTATTCTAATTGAAATTAGGCCTGATAAAGAGACTTTTGCTGTGCATAGCGCTACTGGTCCCTGCCAGGTGCACTCCTGTTTTTGGGGCATCCCATTCTGTGACTACAGCAGCCTCTATTTAAGACCATATAACTATTTGCACTTATTCTAATTGAAATTTGGCCTGATAAAGACACTTTTGCTGTGCATAGACTTACTGCTGCCTGCCAGGTGCACTTCTGTTGGGGCATCCCATTCTGTAACATACCATACCCCTCTTTATTTACACTAAGCAGCTCTCTTATTTACACTAAGCAGGCCTGTTGGATGCTGAGTGTTACTGCTCACTTTTGGTGTGCATTATATTCTGTTTCATATAGACCCACAGCTGCCTGGGGGTTCTTAAAATATCACCTACTACCACGCCAGTTAGACTATGTCGAGCAGACAAGTGCCTGGAAGTGAAAAGAGGAGTGGCAGAGGCCAAGATTCCGCAGGCAGAGCTCGCATCAGACTGGGGGCCAGTAGCAGCAGGAGTCACGCTGAGAGACCTAATCTGCCAGTATCTGCTAGCGGTCGGGTCTCCACCAGTAACGCATCTGCCGTGGTAGATTGGTTGACGCGCTCATCAACAACATCATCACAACTTACGTCTGAGACCCCCAGTCTAGGGTCGGTAGGTTCCTCTGACACAACCCTGAGTTGGCATGCCCCGAGAGCAGTCCCTGTCCTCCCATTGCCTCTGGCCTACGCCGTTCCCTCCCCCAGCGACGTATCCTATGCTTTGGGTTCAGCTCCACTCTTTAGTGAGGAGGACCATCAGATAGAGGACAGTCAGCAGCTACTGCCCAGCCAAGAAATGGAGGTGGCTTCTCTAGCTAGGCAGACAAATAGTGATGTGGACAGTGTCGTAGGTGCTGCGAGCGTTCCAGCTCCTGCGCCAGACACTGTTGACGAATCCACGAACATCAGTGACGTACGGCCACAACTCGGTGATGATGATGATGATGACGATGAAGCCGATCGCACTTGGGAGCCGGGTGATGAAGGGGCTTCATCGTCATCATCAGGAGAAGAGGGGCGCAGGTTGCCCCGGAGTCAGCAGCTGAGGCAGCAAGGTGGTAGCAGTCAGCATGGGGGCACAATTCCAAAGGCTGGAGCCGGCCGGGGCCGGGGCCGGGGTAGAGCACCTGCTGTGTGGCAGTCTACCTTATCGGGAGGTAGTGGAGCAGGGGTTCCTGGAGTTGGCAACAGCAGCAGTGAATCAGTGAGGCCAGGGGGTGGGAAAAGCAGCTACTCGGCAGTGTGGCAGTTTTTCCTGAAGCATCCGCAGGAGGGTAACATGGCCACATGCAAGATATGTAGGCAGAAGGTGAAGCGTGGCCAGGGTCCAAATGTTGGCACCACGGCCCTGCGTCAACATATGATGCGTCACCATAAAGCGACCTGGGAGAACCGAGGCTCCCAAGGGGTGGTCCAGTCTGCTTCCTCACCAAGTGAGCTCCCAATTTCTGCCAGCCAAGGCTCCAGCACCTCAGCCGAAGGCAGCTGTGCGTCATACCCATCCTCTGTCGCTCCTGCTCCTCCTCCTCCAAGTCATGCATCCCGCCAGCAATCCATCAGCGAAGCCATGTCCAAGAGACAGCAGTATGCGCCCACTCATCCTACGGCGCAGAAGCTGAATGTGCTCCTGTCCAAGTTGCTGGTGCTGCAGTCGCTCCCTTTTCAGGTGGTAGAATCTGCACCTTTCAGAGAACTGATGGCTTGTGCCGAGCCGAGGTGGAGAGTCCCAAGCCGTCATTTCTTTGCCAAGAAGGCAGTACCAGCGCTGCACACTTTTGTTGAACAGAAGGTGGGCCAGTCCTTGAGCCTGTCGGTGTGTAGCAAAGTGCATGGCAGCGCCGACATCTGGAGCTGTAACTACGGTCAGGGACAGTACATGTCGTTTACGGCCCACTGGGTGAATGTGGTCCCTTTGCAGCAGCAGCAGCAACTTGGACAGGTCACGCCGCTTCGGCCTCCGCGATCCCTGCCCGTTGGGCCTGTGACAACGTGCGACTCGGCCTCCTCATCCTCCGCCATCTCCTCACCCTCCACTGTAGGCTCAAGTCTCAGTGCCCCTCCAGTCTACCATGTGTGCAGGGCACGGAGGTGTCACGCAGTGCTTCACATGGTTTGTCTTGGCGAACGGAGTCACACAGGGGAGGAACTGCTTAAATGTATTCATCAGGAAATCCAAACATGGCTTACTCCAAGAAAACTTAAAATGGGAATCATGGTTACCGACAATGGGAAGAACATTTTGTCTGCGCTGCGCCAAGGAAGCCTGACCCATGCCCCCTGCATGGCTCACGTCTTCAATCTGGTTGTCAAGCGATTTCTGAAGTGTTCCCCCCATCTGCAAGACATCCTAACAACTTCAAGGAAACTTTGCATGCACTTCAGCCACTCCTACACCGCCAAACACACCCTTCTTGAGCTACAGCGTCAGAACGGTATCCCCCAACATAGTCTGATTTGCGATGTTTCCACCCGTTGGAATTCCACCCTTCACATGTTGGACCAATTATATGAACAGAGAAAAGCCATCACGGATTTCCTGATGATCCAAGCAGGACTCCCCTGTGTAACTTCAATGTCAACCAGTGGCAGCTCATACGTGACACCTGCCGTTTGCTCAGGCCCTTTGAGGAAGCCACTTTATTTGTCAGTCGGCAGGATTACGGGATGAACGACGTGATTCCACTGCTTCATGTACTACAGCACATGTTGGAAACCATGGCTGGTCAGGGCACTTGAGACATGGCGTTTATATCTTACGGCCACATGAACCCCGTTGGAGCTGAACTGGAGGAGGAGGAGGAAGAGGAGGAGGAGGAGTTGCCCAGCGAAACACAGTTTAGGCTTGGCGAAATGGCTGGTTTATCTAGTCAGTGGACAGGAGAGGAGGAGCAGGAGCAGCCAGAGGAGCTAGAGGTTTTTGAGGAAGGCGAGACAGAGGACCCGGGCACACCGTGGCAGTATGCAGTGGAGATGGAGACAGGTAGTCCATCCGAGTCACTTGCGCAAATGGCACGAAGCATGCTCACGTGCTTGCGTAGTGACCCCAGAATTGTTTCCATCTGTCGGCGGGATGACTTCTGGCTGTCCACCTTATTGGACCCTCGCTTCCGGCACAAAATGGGGGCATTTTTTAAACCCACCGAGAGGGAGGACAAACTCAACTACTACAAAGACATTCTACGTAGGCAGTTGGCCGATGCCTATCTGCGCCATGGTCCATACTCTCGCAGGTCTGACTCGAGGGGACCTCTGCGCTCACCTTCCACTGCCATGGCCGCTGGGGGGGTTGGCAGGAGCAGCAGCAGCAGCTCCATCAGCAGCAGCAGCCTCAGTCTTCAGTCGCTAATGAGTAGCTTTCTACACCCGCATAGTGAGGCTACTCATGAGCAGCAGGAAGACCTGGAGCAGGACCTCAACCAGCAGATCATGTCATACTTTGACATGATCATGCCAACACACCTTGAGGATCCGCTGGACTTCTGGGCAGCCAAACTTGATTTGTGGCCGCAACTAGCAGAGTTTGCCCTGGAAAAGCTGTCCTGCCCGGCAAGTAGCGTGACATCTGAGCGGGTGTTTAGTGCGGCGGGGGCCATAGTTACGGCGAGGAGAACTCGTCTGTCAACTAAAAATGTGGAGAGACTCACCTTTGTCAAAATGAATCAGGGATGGATCAGCCAGGATTTCCACCCACCAATGCCTGATGCATGCGACTAGATTCAGCATGGTGCCACGTTTTACACTTTCCAAATGGTGCAAAACATATTTATGTCTTTAGGCCAATTTTTGGGCTCCTGCTGCTGCTGCTGCCAACTCCAGGGTGTGATTCATCCAATTTTTGGGCTCCTGAAGCCAACTCCAGTGTATATTTGGGCTCCTGCTGCTGCTGCTGCCAACTCCAGGGTGTGATTCATCCAATTTTTGGGCTCCTGAAGCCAACCCCAGTGTCTCTTTAAAGTAATATTTGGGCTCCTGCTGCTGCTGCTGCCAACTCCAGGGTGTGATTCATCCAATTTTTGGGCTCCTGCTGCCAACCCCAGGGTCTCTTTAAAGTAATATTTGGGCTCCTGCTGCTGCTGCTGTCAACTCCTGCCAACTCCAGGGTGTGATTCATCCAATTTTTGGGCTCCTGAAGCCAACCCCAGGGTCTCTTTGAAGTAATGTTTGGGCTCCTGCTGCTGCTGCTGCCAACTTCTGCCAACTCCAGGGTGTGATTCATCCAATTTTTGGGCTCCTGAAGCCAACTCCAGTGTATATTTGGGCTCCTGCTGCTGCTGCTGCCAACTCCAGGGTGTGATTCATCCAATTTTTGGGCTCCTGAAGCCAACCCCAGTGTCTCTTAAAAGTAATGTTTGGGCTCCTGCTGCTGCTGCTGCCAACTTCTGCCAACTCCAGGGTGTGATTCATCCAATTTTTGGGCTCCTAACGCCAACCCCAGGGTCTCTTTGAAGTAATGTTTGGGTTCCTGCTGCTGCTGCTGCCAACTTCTGCCAACTCCAGGGTGTGATTCATCCAATTTTTGGGCTCCTGAAGCCAACTCCAGTGTCTCTTTAAAGTAATATTTGGGCTCCTGCTGCTGCTGCTGCCAACTCCAGGGTGTGATTCATCCAATTTTTGGGCTCCTGAAGCCAACCCCAGTGTCTCTTTAAAGTAATATTTGGGCTCCTGCTGCTGCTGCTGCTGCCAACTCCAGGGTGTGATTCATCCAATTTTTGGGCTCCTGCTGCCAACCCCAGGGTCTCTTTAAAGTAATATTTGGGCTCCTGCTGCTGCTGCTGTCAACTCCTGCCAACTCCAGGGTGTGATTCATCCAATTTTTGGGCTCCTGAAGCCAACCCCAGGGTCTCTTTGAAGTAATGTTTGGGCTCCTGCTGCTGCTGCTGCCAACTCCAGGGTGTGCTTCATCCAATTTTTGGGCTCCTGAAGCCAACCCCAGTGTCTCTTTAAAGTAATATTTGGGCTCCTGCTGCTGCTGCTGCTGCTGCCAACTCCAGGGTGTGATTCATCCAATTTTTGGGCTCCTGCTGCCAACCCCAGGGTCTCTTTAAAGTAATATTTGGGCTCCTGCTGCTGCTGCTGTCAACTCCTGCCAACTCCAGGGTGTGATTCATCCAATTTTTGGGCTCCTGAAGCCAACCCCAGGGTCTCTTTGAAGTAATGTTTGGGCTCCTGCTGCTGCTGCTGCCAACTTCTGCCAACTCCAGGGTGTGATTCATCCAATTTTTGGGCTCCTGAAGCCAACTCCAGTGTATATTTGGGCTCCTGCTGCTGCTGCTGCCAACTCCAGGGTGTGATTCATCCAATTTTTGGGCTCCTGAAGCCAACCCCAGTGTCTCTTAAAAGTAATGTTTGGGCTCCTGCTGCTGCTGCTGCCAACTTCTGCCAACTCCAGGGTGTGATTCATCCAATTTTTGGGCTCCTAACGCCAACCCCAGGGTCTCTTTGAAGTAATGTTTGGGTTCCTGCTGCTGCTGCTGCCAACTTCTGCCAACTCCAGGGTGTGATTCATCCAATTTTTGGGCTCCTGAAGCCAACTCCAGTGTCTCTTTAAAGTAATATTTGGGCTCCTGCTGCTGCTGCTGCCAACTCCAGGGTGTGATTCATCCAATTTTTGGGCTCCTGAAGCCAACCCCAGTGTCTCTTTAAAGTAATGTTTGGGCTCCTGCTGCTGCTGCCAACTTCTGCCAACTCCAGGGTGTGATTCATCCAATTTTTGGGCTCCTGAAGCCAACTCCAGTGTATATTTGGGCTCCTGTTGCTGCTGCTGCCAACTCCAGGGTGTGATTCATCCAATTTTTGGGCTCCTGAAGCCAACCCCAGGGTCTCCTTAAAGTAATGTTTGGGCTCCTGCTGCTGCTACTGCTGCCAACCTCTGCCAACTCCAGGGTGTGATTCATCCAATTTTTGGGCTCCTGAAGCCAACCCCAGGGTCTCTTTGAAGTAATGTTTGGGCTCCTGCTGCTGCTGCTGCCAACTTCTGCCAACTCCAGAGTGTGATTCATCCAATTTTTGGGCTCCTGAAGCCAACCCCAGGGTCTCTTTAAAGTAATGTTTGGGCTCCTGCTGCTGCTGCTGCTGCTGCTGCCAACTCCAGGGTGTGATTCATCCAATTTTTGGGCTCCTGAAGCCAACCCCAGTGTCTCTTTAACGTAATGTTTGGGCTCCTGCTGCCAACTTCTGCCAACTCCAGGGTGTGATTCATCCAATTTTTGGGCTCCTGAAGCCAACCCCAGGGTCTCTTTGAAGTAATGTTTGGGCTCCAGCTGCTGCTGCTGCCAACATCTGCCAACTCCAGGGTGTGATTCATCCAATTTTTGGGCTCCTGAAGCCAACTTCAGTGTATATTTGGGCTCCTGCTGCTGCTGCTGCCAACTCCAGGGTGTGATTCATCCAATTTTTGGGCTCCTGAAGCCAACCCCAGTGTCTCTTTAAAGTAATGTTTGGGCTCCTGCTGCTGCTGCTGCCAACTTCTGCCAACTCCAGAGTGTGATTCATCCAATTTTTGGGCTCCTGAAGCCAACCCCAGGGTCTCTTTGAAGTAATGTTTGGGCTCCTGCTGCTGCTGCTGCCAACTTCTGCCAACTCCAGGGTGTGATTCATCCAATTTTTGGGCTCCTGAAGCCAACTCCAGTGTATATTTGGGCTCCTGCTGCTGCTGCTGCCAACTCCAGGGTGTGAATCATCCAATTTTTGGGTTCCTGAAGCCAACTCCAGTGTCTCTTTAAAGTAATATTTGGGCTCCTGCTGCTGCTTGCAACTCCAGGGTGTGATTCCTCCAATTTTTGGGCTCCTGAAGCCAACCCCAGTGTCTCTTTCAGCCAATGTTTGGGCTCCTGCTGCTGCTGCTGCCAACTCCAGGGTGTGATTCATCCAATTTTTGGCCTCCTGAAGCCAACCCCAGTGTCTCTTTAAAGTAATATTTGGGCTGCTCCTGCTGCTGCTGCCAACTCCAGGGTGTGATTCATCCAATTTTTGGCCAACCCCAGTGTCTCTTTAAAGTAATATTTGGGCTCCTGCTGCTGCCAACTCCAGGGCGTGATTCATCCAATTTTTGGCCTCCTGAAGCCAACCCCAGTGTCTCTTTAAAGTAATATTTGGGCTCCTGCTGCTGCTGCTGCCAACTCCAGGGTGTGATTCATCCAATTTTTGGGCTCCTGAAGCCAACTCCAGTGTATATTTGGGCTCCTGCTGCTGCCAACTCCAGGGTGTGAATCATCCAATTTTTGGGCTCCTGAAGCCAATCCCAGAGTCTCTCTAAAGTAATATTTGGGCTCCTGCTGCTGCCAACTCCAGGGTGTGATTCATCCAATTTTTGGGCTCCTGAAGCCAACTCCAGTGTATATTTGGGCTCCTGCTGCTGCTACTGTCAACTCCTGCCAACTCCAGGGTGTGATTCATCCAATTTTTGGGCTCCTGAGGCCAACTCCAGTGTATATTTGGGCTCCTGCTGCTGCTACTGTCAACTCCTGCCAACTCCAGGGTGTGATTCATCCAATTTTTGGGCTCCTGAAGCCAACTCCAGTGTATATTTGGGCTCCTGCTGCTGCTGCTGCTGCCAACTTCTGCCAACTCCAGGGTGTGATTCATCCAATTTTTGGGCTCCTGAAGCCAACTTCAGTGTATATTTGGGCTCCTGCTGCTGCTGCTGCCAACTCCAGGGTGTGATTCATCCAATTTTTGGGCTCCTGAAGCCAACCCCAGTGTCTCTTTAAAGTAATGTTTGGGCTCCTGCTGCTGCTGCTGCCAACTTCTGCCAACTCCAGAGTGTGATTCATCCAATTTTTGGGCTCCTGAAGCCAACCCCAGGGTCTCTTTGAAGTAATGTTTGGGCTCCTGCTGCTGCTGCTGCCAACTTCTGCCAACTCCAGGGTGTGATTCATCCAATTTTTGGGCTCCTGAAGCCAACTCCAGTGTATATTTGGGCTCCTGCTGCTGCTGCTGCCAACTCCAGGGTGTGAATCATCCAATTTTTGGGTTCCTGAAGCCAACTCCAGTGTCTCTTTAAAGTAATATTTGGGCTCCTGCTGCTGCTTGCAACTCCAGGGTGTGATTCCTCCAATTTTTGGGCTCCTGAAGCCAACCCCAGTGTCTCTTTCAGCCAATGTTTGGGCTCCTGCTGCTGCTGCTGCCAACTCCAGGGTGTGATTCATCCAATTTTTGGCCTCCTGAAGCCAACCCCAGTGTCTCTTTAAAGTAATATTTGGGCTGCTCCTGCTGCTGCTGCCAACTCCAGGGTGTGATTCATCCAATTTTTGGCCAACCCCAGTGTCTCTTTAAAGTAATATTTGGGCTCCTGCTGCTGCCAACTCCAGGGCGTGATTCATCCAATTTTTGGCCTCCTGAAGCCAACCCCAGTGTCTCTTTAAAGTAATATTTGGGCTCCTGTTGCTGCTGCTGCCAACTCCAGGGTGTGATTCATCCAATTTTTGGGCTCCTGAAGCCAACCCCAGGGTCTCCTTAAAGTAATGTTTGGGCTCCTGCTGCTGCTACTGCTGCCAACCTCTGCCAACTCCAGGGTGTGATTCATCCAATTTTTGGGCTCCTGAAGCCAACTCCAGTGTATATTTGGGCTCCTGCTGCTGCTGCTGCCAACTCCAGGGTGTGATTCATCCAATTTTTGGGCTCCTGAAGCCAATCCCAGTTTCTCTTTAAAGTAATGTTTGGGCTCCTGCTGCTGCTGCTGCCAACTTCTGCCAACTCCAGGGTGTGATTCATCCAATTTTTGGGCTCCTGAAGCCAACCCCAGGGTCTCTTTGAAGTAATGTTTGGGCTCCTGCTGCTGCTGCTGCCAACTTCTGCCAACTCCAGAGTGTGATTCATCCAATTTTTGGGCTCCTGAAGCCAACCCCAGGGTCTCTTTAAAGTAATGTTTGGGCTCCTGCTGCTGCTGCTGCTGCTGCTGCCAACTCCAGGGTGTGATTCATCCAATTTTTGGGCTCCTGAAGCCAACCCCAGTGTCTCTTTAACGTAATGTTTGGGCTCCTGCTGCCAACTTCTGCCAACTCCAGGGTGTGATTCATCCAATTTTTGGGCTCCTGAAGCCAACCCCAGGGTCTCTTTGAAGTAATGTTTGGGCTCCAGCTGCTGCTGCTGCCAACATCTGCCAACTCCAGGGTGTGATTCATCCAATTTTTGGGCTCCTGAAGCCAACTTCAGTGTATATTTGGGCTCCTGCTGCTGCTGCTGCCAACTCCAGGGTGTGATTCATCCAATTTTTGGGCTCCTGAAGCCAACCCCAGTGTCTCTTTAAAGTAATGTTTGGGCTCCTGCTGCTGCTGCTGCCAACTTCTGCCAACTCCAGAGTGTGATTCATCCAATTTTTGGGCTCCTGAAGCCAACCCCAGGGTCTCTTTGAAGTAATGTTTGGGCTCCTGCTGCTGCTGCTGCCAACTTCTGCCAACTCCAGGGTGTGATTCATCCAATTTTTGGGCTCCTGAAGCCAACTCCAGTGTATATTTGGGCTCCTGCTGCTGCTGCTGCCAACTCCAGGGTGTGAATCATCCAATTTTTGGGTTCCTGAAGCCAACTCCAGTGTCTCTTTAAAGTAATATTTGGGCTCCTGCTGCTGCTTGCAACTCCAGGGTGTGATTCCTCCAATTTTTGGGCTCCTGAAGCCAACCCCAGTGTCTCTTTCAGCCAATGTTTGGGCTCCTGCTGCTGCTGCTGCCAACTCCAGGGTGTGATTCATCCAATTTTTGGCCTCCTGAAGCCAACCCCAGTGTCTCTTTAAAGTAATATTTGGGCTGCTCCTGCTGCTGCTGCCAACTCCAGGGTGTGATTCATCCAATTTTTGGCCAACCCCAGTGTCTCTTTAAAGTAATATTTGGGCTCCTGCTGCTGCCAACTCCAGGGCGTGATTCATCCAATTTTTGGCCTCCTGAAGCCAACCCCAGTGTCTCTTTAAAGTAATATTTGGGCTCCTGCTGCTGCTGCTGCCAACTCCAGGGTGTGATTCATCCAATTTTTGGGCTCCTGAAGCCAACTCCAGTGTATATTTGGGCTCCTGCTGCTGCCAACTCCAGGGTGTGAATCATCCAATTTTTGGGCTCCTGAAGCCAATCCCAGAGTCTCTCTAAAGTAATATTTGGGCTCCTGCTGCTGCCAACTCCAGGGTGTGATTCATCCAATTTTTGGGCTCCTGAAGCCAACTCCAGTGTCTCTATAAAGTAATCTTTGGGCTCCTGCTGCTGCTGCTGCCAACTCCAGGGTGTGATTCATCCAATTTTTGGGCTCCTGAAGCCAACCCCAGTGTCTCTTTAAAGTAATGTTTGGGCTCCTGCTGCTGCTGCCAACTCCAGGGTGTGATATATCCAATTTTTGGGCTCCTGCTGCTGCCAACTCCAGTGTCTCTTTAAAGCAATGTTTGGGCTCCTGCCCCTCATAGTGATGCCACTTCAACTCTCTGCAATTGTGCCGCTCTGCGATTCTATTAGCGATGCCTCTGATCTGCATGTGATATTTATTCAAAGTATTCTTTAACTAACCCAGCACGCATCCTGTGCGTGTTACAGCAAGGCAGAATGGTTTACAACCCTATTGAGGCTCTAGAAGGCTCAGAAATAGCCGTTTTTAATAGCGATTCGTCGCGAATTTATTCGGGTCGAAGCGATTTTTGTCAGAAAATTCGGCGAATCAGTCGAATCGAATTTTTCAAAAGTTCGCTCATCTCTAGCCGTGATTCCATGCTCCTCTTTCCCCTCCCTCCCTCCCTCGTTACAGTAACACCAATATATACCCATTAATTTTCCGTTCAATTTTTTGTAATGGATTTGTACTTTCTGCTTCCCAGAGTGGGGGCCGTTGTCTAATATTACCGCCCGTTTGTATTCTGACGGTCTTATTAATATTGAATGACAAGTCTGGTATTAATCACACACACACCAGTAATGGCGAGGCGTATGTCACTTGTGTCTGCCAGGACTCTGACGTCTCACTGACGGGCGCCTATGGGAAGCAGTTACGTACGCACCTGTTTCTGGATTGGTCTGATTTGTGATTGCTTTGGCGTGTTTCCTTTGGAGGTGATGGCTGTATGGCAGGTGCTACAGCACACATGGAGCCGGCTCTACTTGTCAATTAAGGTATGCACACCCCTCTCCCTCTACACACAGATGTTTGTAATTATGTATGATTAGAATATGTATAAATCTCTTATGTGTGAGTTATCGCTGTGTCATGAGTAAGGGCTGATGCCCGAAATGCGTAGACGTAACAGGATGCTCGTGGTTATGTTTCTTATGTCTGTGCTGCTGTGATGGCCTTTAAACCGTGTGGAATAAACAAGGATTTTGTTGCTCATAACACGTTGGCTGGCGTTGCAAGTTTTTGAGAACTATCGTGTTGGAGGTGAGCGCTCTGAGTCCCTGCCTGTTGTATTGGAGCTACATTGAATTTCCGGGTTGTACAGCTGGCAATCTCTTATTACTCGTACATCAAGCTTACATGTTGTATTGGAGCTACATTGAATTTCCGGGTTGTACAGCTGGCAATCTCTTATTACTCGTACATCAAGCCTAGATGTTGCATTGGAGCTACACTGAATTTCCGGGTTGTACAGCTGGCAATCTCTTATTACTCGTACATCAAGCTTAGATGTTGCCTTGGCCTCAATGCAAATGCAAGAATGTATATTTAATATAGGATTCATTTCTCTATTATTTCTCTACATATTTTTATAGGCTAGTGGTGCCCAACATGAAGCAGCAGCCGTTATGGACCTTAGGGACCTACTATATGACTCCCCCGATATTCTCTTTGCGATTAGAAATGACTATAGCCGCTCTGAGCCATGCTGGATTAATGGGGCTTTAGATAGTGTATCGTCTTTTACCACCTACACTTCAATACCCTTACCCTGAAATTGATTGTGAAATGATCAAAGCCGAAATACTTTGCCTATGGCATGCAACCAAAACAATAGGCTCGATTCAGAGAGACAAAAAAAACCTTCAGTTTTAGTGCCGATCTGTTTTTTTTGTGAAATGTTTCCGCTCTCGTATGCGTGTACGAGCGATTTTATGCATGCATTGCAATCTTTCTGTAAAGTTTCCGTCCGTTCGTACGGCAGATTACGAATACAAGTATGTCATTTTCCAGCGTGACTTTTCCGTTTCATTTTCACATGTTACAATGTAGGCTTTCGTTTTTGCCGTTTTCCCATCGTATCCTCCCACGAATCCTTTACGTTTCCCGTTAGATTCTGTTTCCCTTTTTCAATTAATATTCGTCCAGACGGAAATCCTTACGATCTTGCGCCTGCGCACTACAAACTTAACTCATTAAAGTGCTCGCCTACATATTTGCCACCCTCACTTCTACTACAATGTTTAGCTAAGTCACTTAGCACTATCCTTCATCTTCCCTTTTGGACCCTTGGAGCTCACCCAAACCACTTAGAACTATCCTCCATCTTCCCTTTTGGACCCTTAAAGCTCACCCAAACCACTTCGTGGTTAGGTTCTTCTTCCATTTTAGCCCCCTAAAACTTACCCAAATCACTTCTCGGTCATGTGAATATTCATCTTTAAATATTTCTGGGCCCATTAGTTTTGTGTTAATGTATTTTGTAAATGAAATGACACTGTAACATTTTTTTTTTTTATTCCATCATAAAATATTGAAATTTCACATGTTTACAACTATAAAAAACAAAATACATAGCAATGGCAGGCCACAGAACATTAATCTTCATCTGTGGTCCCCAACGAGTTGCGCAGCTCTTGCATCTCGCCCACCAACTGAAGGACCCTGACACTCAGTTGTGCCACTCTGGCACGTGTGGTCCCTGTTAAAAAACGTAAATTAAAATAATGGTATAACCTTGTTGGGGTCATACTGCAGTGCCCCCCCCCCCCCGTATGGTCCAAACACCGAAATCTGGACTTCAAAAGCCAGAGGGCCACCACGGCCCGGGTTTTGCATAGTGCCCGATTAGAGAACCCCTGGCCCGCATTCTGAAGTCTCATGAACAGTCTTTCCTGTAAACAAGTATATAAAAGGTACTCTGTCTATGTTAAACTATACATATATCATTTAATTCTGCATGTATAAAATCTTTACATTGAATGCATATATTTTCCTGATATAGGGCATTGAGAAAGCCCGGACAGGGTGAAACATGTATGCCCCGAAATCAGGAAATGGCAGATCAAAGAAATGAAGCAACATAGGATTACCAATATCATATGTTTATTTTTCATGGACATTTGAAATCCACAGTTAAATATTGCTTGATCAGCAGATATTGCTTGATCAGCAGATATGTATGTTGTGAAATTATGAGTATTTTAACCCGTTTTATGAAATTGGAGTACCTAATAAATTTCAAATTGTAATTTTTAAACTATACCCGGTATGGTCATATTTTGTAACAAAGCTCATCAGCAGTAATCTGGGTAGAGCCTAGCCCCGATGAAGTATCCTACTAATAGAGCTCAAATATGGACCCACCGGAAGAATGTAGGTGGGTCGCCACAAACAAAAGGGAATACCTTCACAGGTCTTCCCTATAAGGATTTTATATTCATTGCCATACAGTGAAAATGGATTGATGGAATGTGAGCAAACTTACCCTGGAGCAACCCACCAGATAATTCTCCTGACTCAAACTGATGAAATAAGCCGGAGCTCTGCAATATATAAGCATCATGGGATGACCCTGGATGCCCTGCAAGAACACTGAGGAATCGCATAGCTGGACCAAACACTGCTTTTATGTTGTGTGAGTGGCACATCTTGCGGTTCCTGCAACCAAATCTAAAATAATTACACAAAGCAAAGGTAACCAACTAAAACAATAACTCCTACAACAAATTAAGATTCAAGTTCAACAATCCAAATATAATTCACAAAGGACATAAGTCTAAAAAAATAGCAATTATATGGATGTGTGGGAAAATAATCGTTTACATGCTAAGGACTAATTAAGGTCAGCATTAAAATGCTTCTATAAGGCATACATGAAATGTATTGATTTAGGTATGCATTGCTATACAATTTATGGCCTCGGCCATGCTGATACATGCAATGCCTTGGTGCTAAAGGCGCGCAGACTCCTCCACATAGCCGCAAAACCTGTTCAACAATAGCAATCCGAGCCCTCAAAGGTCCTATAAGTGGATCGGAAATGAAACGGATTTATAGGGTGGTGATCCGTCGGAAATCAGCTCTCTGAATCAGACGTAAGCCCATCCCAACAACGTAAGGTATCTGAACGAACGAAAAATCAGATTTTGTTTGGAAAATGATCCGAACTAACGGAAATGATCCGATTTGCTTCCGTTCATCGAAAGCGCATATGCACATTTTCCCGAACGTTCGTACGAATGAAAAATGAACGAAAAAAAGCAAAAAAAAGACTAACACCCACCCAAACTTTCACAGACAGCTACGGAAGTCCAGACGAATGTGTCTTTGAATCGAGGCTATTGTGCTGGTGGCTGTTTTGCTGATGGCCAAAACACACCCAAATACCAAATATTTTACTAATTAATACCCAAGGTTGGTCTACTAATATACATGCAGATTTGTGATATTGTTTTAAAGAGATCAGAGCATAACCAATAAAGAATGTTATTTTATTCTAAATGAGATATAAAAAGAATATATATATATATGTAGCGATAACCTTTATCGCAGGAGGGCTTCCCCTCCAGAGACGTCCTTTTCCCAATGGTGAGAGGTGCTGCAGGAATTCCAGAGTCATCCGTGAGGAACCAGGAACAGCCCTTACAAGGGCTAGTGAATTGTAATATAGCGTTTCCCCCAATAAGAGACAGAACTCAGTATTGAGGGTGAAGATGAACTTAACTTTATTAGTGCCACACTGTGCCTTATATGCAAGGCTCCATGCAAGGGGACCTCCCCCGTGGACCTGATGGAGAACTGCATGACAAACACACGGACCAATGGGAGCAGGGCACACAATCCCTCAACTCTGCCGGTAACACAATCAGTAGAACAATAGCAGTCTGTAACACAATCAGTATAACAATAGCAGTCTGTAATACAATCAACAACACAATGGCAGTCTGTCTGGGACATGCTCAAGAAAATGAAAGTAATGGGTCTATGCAAAAACAGTGCCTTTAAAATCCAATGGCAGAGTCTATCACAATATATATCAAACGTCAAATATCAAATAAAGTGAACAATATTAAAAACACTTAAAATGCACAAAGTCACATAACAACTAAGACACCAACTCATTCAGAGGCGGAGATGGGGGGCGACAATCAAAATATTCATAAATAAATATATCTATACCCTGCCTGTCATCTGGATCAACAGTGTACGCTAATGGAACAATAAACACAACCAAAATGTACAATCTAATTACCATATAACAAATCCATTTATACTATACCCAAAGTGACCAAAATGACATAATTCACACCATGAATTAATAAATAACCTAACCTAACATTTACTATGTTCTCTACCGTTCGCTACTTGACATAAAACTATGTTTGCAGGACAAGCGACACACACGTGACAGACCGGCGAGTAAACAAAACTTACTGCAGTGAACACCAGTGAACACAGACTTTCGCAATGCTATTTGCTGTCGGTGGGGAGGGTGGCCCGCGACAAGCACTCCCCGTCTGATTGGGGCAGCCCTCTCCTGGAAGTCGGAGAGTGCGTCGAGCTGCCCTGGCTGCCTCCCTCGCTCCCCTGCAGTCATCCAGCCCCTGGGATCTGTCCACCAATCATATCCAGGATCCTAGTGCCACCAATCACATAGATTCCTCCCCTCAGTGTTCCCATTGGCCAGTCAGTCTTTAAATAGCGTGTTGCCCTGACCTCAGTGCCGTTATAGCTAGTTGTGCTCAGGGTGTTGCTTTATCTGTGCTGTATTTGTTACCGACCTGGCTTTGATCGACCAGCCCAGCTTGCTGCCCCAAAAGACCTTTTGCCTGCCCGACCTAGAACTTTGCATGACCCTCTTGGAAACCGCATTACCTCTGACCATCCGGCTTGACCCTCGGCTAGTGTTTGACTATTCTTCTTCCTCCTCCCTGTGTATAGACACATTCTCTGACTGATCACCTGTGTACGACCTTAGCCATAGTATACCCTTGTGTTTCGTCTATCTTCACTTCTAAACTTCTTACGTGTCCTGTAAGACCTGGGGGCAATCGTGTCCAGTGAAGCGTATTCAGCGTTCTGGCAAGTGGAGGCTTTACTATAGGCGGAAGTGGCGGTGGAGATTGGGGGTTGCCAGCTCACAGTAGGTGGGAGTCTCACAGGGCATTACAGTTTGCGCCACAATTAGCCGGCAAAATTCACAGGTATTTACATTGGAAACTGCTGTGACAGAAGTCTTTAGCAAAAAAACATGAAATCTTGCTAAATACACACTTTTATAGCGTATGTCAGCATTGGAGGGGTCTCAGAATAAATGTGGGGTATCTTGGGATTGTCTGGGTTGTTTGAAAAGCCTAAGAATTAAAGTTGATATGAAAATATAGAAAAAATATTATTATTAGTTTATCACATACTGGGGAACTTTTTAATGTTCACTCTCGAAAATAAATTAAAGATGCTTAAAAAAACCTAAAGTGATAATCTCTCCCTAAATAACATTGATTCCTATGTTTGCCAGCATTCACCGAGCCAAACTGAAGTGGAAGTAAATCCAAGAAACACAGGAATTGTCGGTAAAACAGGCAAAATTTAACTTGGTAAATGCTTATACTTGGCGGATATCGTGAATCTCGGTCAATCCTTGCTTAACCCTTTCGCTGCCAGCCTACCTGCAGCATTTGCCACTCCCTGTTGCCAGACGATGTTTCACCATTTTGCGCTACACATATTCAACTGTCATTTTTGAAGGGATTTCCAGGGATTTCCCAGGAAAATTATATATTGTTTTTTTCAACAGAGTCTGGGCTTTAACATGAAATGTCTTGTTTGTATTTTTTAGGTGTATTCTCAATTTTTTTGGGTGAAATGTGTGAAAAAAAACAAAAAAAAAACATTTTTTTACAATTTGTAGAGTTTTTTTGTAATAAAAAATGTAAGTTTGTCAATAAAATCTTATTGCGTGAGAAACCCCAATTTCTCCCGGTTACAGCGATACCACATATGTATAGGTAGACACCCTTTCCTGCCCAGAAGCCTTTTATAGCTGCTGGATGACAAATGGTTAATTAAAAAAAAAAATGACATAGGGTCCCCCTTCCCGGGGAGGGGGACCCCATTTTTTTTTGGATTTTGAAGGGTTAAAAACCCTTCAAAATCCAAAAAAAAAAATGACGTGGGGTCCCCCTTACCCAAAGTAACCAGCCCGGGACCAGCTATGGGGGCTTGTAGGCACAGAGTGGGGGGGCCAGCTTTGGTGGCCCCCCCACCCTGCAGCCTACGAGCCCACATAGCCTATGTGGGCCCGGGCTCTTCTGCCCCCCCCTGGCCTTTGGGGAGGCAGGTAATGGGGGTGCGGGGGTTAATGGCAAGCCACCCGCTAGGGCAGGTGACTTGCCACCCCCCCAGCCTTGTGAACTGGTATAAGGGGTCTCATGGACCCCTTACCAGCTCACAAAGGGTTAATGTGAAAAAAAAAACACCACACAATAATAAAAAGTATTTTATTAGAAAAAAAAAAATTTTTTTTTACTGTACTTACCTTCGATTGCAAGCTCTTGTCCCTCGCCGCTCAGCTGACAGATGCCGGTGATCGGCATCCAGAGAAGGAGAAGGCAGGAGATCAGAGGATCTCCTGCCACCTCCTTCCAGGGCACCGATCACCGGCATCTGAGAAGCTGAGAAGGCTGAAGCCTGAGATCGGGGCCGGGATGACTTCATAAGCCCCGAGGCATGATGGCGGCCGCCATCGTGCAGAAGAGAGGAGAGAGCCTCCCAGGCTCTCTCCTGAAGATCGGTAAGTCCTGGGGGGGGATCGGAGGCCCCCCAGGTGAAGAGGAGGGACAGCGGGAGCCAGCGCACACACAGGTAAGTGAATGTCATTTTTATTTTTTTTTTTTTTTACAGTTAGAAGCTGCTGCTGCAGAAGCGGGGGGGGGGGCGGCCTATTCCGGGGGCTCTCCTGGAGCCATCCGACCCCCCACGGGGGATCGGATGGCACCAAATTAAAGAGGAGACCCGGCCGGATCCAACAAGGGGTCAGGTGAGTATTTGTTGTTTTTACTTTTTAAACTACAAGCGAGGAAAGTCAAGCACGTAACACCTACGTGCTTGGCACTTAAGGCCCAGCCAAGCCAGCACGTAGGTGTTACGTGCTTGGCAACAAAAGGGTTAAATTGCCCCTTTAGTACAATGGATGGTAAGACCGATAAACCAGGCAGAAATAAAAAATAATCAGCAGTGAATAAACATCAAAATAACCACCTAAACAAAATACCCCCACCATCTCACATCTACCATACAAAACTATAGCAAAAAATATTAACTCCTATTTATATTCACTCCTAACTGGTTTGCCTTTAGGTTTGGTTTAGTAGACCGCTGACCCTTAATGCCCCTCACCCTTAGCTACCCACTGCTTATAGAGACACATTTTTGGATGTTTTGGAATTTTTTTCTATTTTAGGCAGTTGGGTTAAAATGCAACAGTCTAAATATGCTTCTCTTGTTAATCAAAAAAGTGAAAGCTAGATCAATCCATGAATATTACTCTAATTTTAATCAATACAATTCCCAAACACTTGGATATGTGATGGCCTAGACCATGATAGCATTTTTGGGAACACTTTTAGGTATAATCTGGTGATTACATGTAGCGTCACCATCCCCCCACCCTGCTGAGCAACCCCACCACCTGTGCTCCCTGGCAAGTCCAATGAGTATGCTCCAAGGTTAAGGCTATAGCATTACAGGGATAGGATTTTGGGCAGTGGTGGAAATGACCAAACAAATGATACTGATGCCTTAATATTGTAGAGGCACATTATGTGGCTTGAGTGACCATGCCCCCTGCAGCAATTATTCTGGGGCTATAGCATTTGGGGCAGAACATGTTCCAGGGTTTATTCGCTAGAGCAGGGGTGTTAAACCCATTTTCACATAGAGCCAGATCAGCATTCTGGTTGCATTCAAAGCACTGGTTAATAACAGACAAAAAACAAAATTGAAGCACAACCATTCACTTGTTAGAGACACAGAATGAATTTGCCTAGGACAGATGCAGACACAGAATTATTTTGCTGAGGACAGATGCCAAATTATTTTCACCAGGACAGAAGCAAAATTATTTTGCCCAGGACAGATGCAGATGCTGAATTTTTTACCCTGGGCAGGCGCAGATTTATTTTGCCCAGTACATATTCAAAATTATTTTGCCTACGGCAGATGCAGATGCAGTATTATGTTTCCCAGGACAGATGAAGAATTATTTTGCCCAGGACAGATGAAGAATTATTTTGCCCAGTACATGTGCAGAATTATTTTGCCCAGGGCAGCACTACAATCATTTTTCCAGCCCTATCTGGCAATAGAAATCTGGCAATAGAAATAACCCCTGCAGCAGATGTAGCAACCTCTGCTGTGGCAGTTAGTTGGGTGGGTTAGGCAGGCCCCCCTTGTCTGGTGAGAGCTGGTTGAACAGAGACACAGTACAGTTACAGACACTGAACACCTCTCCCCCAATATGTTAAAAGGTTGTGCACCAGCTACTTTATAATTGAAATTAGGCCTGATAAAGACACTTTTGCTGGGCATAGCACTACTGGATCTTTTTTGGGGCATCCCATTCTGTGACTACAGCAGCCTCTGTTTAAGACCATATAACCATTTGCACTTATTATAATTGAAATTAGCCCTGATAAAGACACTTTTGCTGGGCATAGCAATACTGGATCTTTTTTGGGGCATCCCATTCTGTGACTACAGCAGCCTCTGTTTAAGACCATATAACCATTTGCACTTATTATAATTGAAATTAGCCCTGATAAAGACACTTTTGCTGGGCATAGCACTACTGGATCTTTTTTGGGGCATCCCATTCTGTGACTACAGCAGCCTCTGTTTAAGACCATATAACCATTTGCACTTATTATAATTGAAATTAGCCCTGATAAAGACACTTTTGCTGGGCATAGCACTACTGGATCTTTTTTGGGGCATCCCATTCTGTGACTACAGCAGCCTCTGTTTAAGACCATATAACCATTTGCACTTATTATAATTGAAATTAGGCCTGATAAAGACACTTTTGCTGGGCATAGCACTACTGGATCTTTTTTGGGGCATCCCATTCTGTGACTACAGCAGCCTCTGTTTAAGACCATATAACCATTTGCACTTATTATAATTGAAATTAGCCCTGATAAAGACACTTTTGCTGGGCATAGCACTACTGGATCTTTTTTGGGGCATCCCATTCTGTGACTACAGCAACCTCTGTTTAAGACCATATAACCATTTGCACTTATTATAATTGAAATTAGCCCTGATAAAGACACTTTTGCTGGGCATAGCACTACTGGATCTTTTTTGGGGCATCCCATTCTGTGACTACAGCAGCCTCTGTTTAAGACCATATAACCATTTGCACTTATTATAATTGAAATTAGCCCCGATAAAGACACTTTTGCTGGGCATAGCGCTACTGGACCCTGCCAGGTCCACTTCTTTTTTGGGGCATCCCATTCTGTGACTACAGCAGCCTCTGTTTAAGACCATATAACCATTTGCACTTATTATAATTGAAATTAGCCCTGATAAAGACACTTTTGCTGGGCATAGCACTACTGGATCTTTTTTGGGGCATCCCATTCTGTGACTACAGCAGCCTCTGTTTAAGACCATATAACTATTTGCACTTATTATAATTGAAATTAGCCCTGATAAAGACACTTTTGCTGGGCATAGCACTACTGGATCTTTTTTGGGGCATCCCATTCTGTGACTACAGCAGCCTCTGTTTAAGACCATATAACCATTTGCACTTATTATAATTGAAATTAGGCCTGATAAAGACACTTTTGCTGTGCATAGTACTACTGCTGCCTTCCAGGTGCACTCCTGTTGGGGCATCCCATTCTGTGACTACACCAGCCTCTATTTAAGACCATAACCATTTGCACTTATTCTAATAGAAATTAGGCCTGATAAAGACACTTTTGCTGTGCATAGTAGTACTGCTGCCAGGTGCACTCCTGTTGGGGCATCCCATTCTGTAACATCCCATTAGCCTCTGCATTTACTCTAAGCTGCAAACTTATTTAAAGAAATTTGGCCTGTATGAGCCTGCTTACACACTGCTGCTGTGTGCATATATTCTGATCTCAAGTCAGCTTTGGGGCATCCCATTCTGTAACATACCATTAGCCTCTGTATTTACTCTAAGCTGCACAATTACTTAAAGAAATTTGGCCTGTATGAGCCTGCTTACACACTGCTGCTGTGTGCATATATACTGATCTCAAGTCAGCTTTGGGGCATCCCATTCTGTAACATCCCATTAGCCTCTGTATTTACTCTAAGCTGCAAACTTATTTAAAGAAATTTGGCCTGTATGAGCCTGCTTACACACTGCTGCTGTGTGCATATATACTGATCTCAAGTCTGCTTGGGGCATCCCATTCTGTAACATCCCATTAGCCTCTGTATTTACTCTAAGCTGCACACTTATTTATAGTAATTTGGCCTGTTGGAGCCTGCTTATCCACTGTTGCTGTGCATATATACTGATCTCAGGTCTGCTGTGGGGGCATCCCATTCTGTAACATAACATAACCTACCTCTCTTATTTACACTAAGCAGTTCTCTTATTTAAACTAAGCAGGCCTCTTATTTACACTAAGCAGCTCTCTTATTTAAACTAAGCAGGCCTCTTGGAGGCTGATTGTCCACTTTTGGGTGTGCATTTATATTCGGTTTCATATACAGTGGGGTATCCCAATTTGTAAGATAACCTACCCCAACCATGCAAACTAAATAGGCCTGTTGCAGCCTGAGTTTCTCTGCTTGCGTATGGCCTGCATTACAATCTGTCTCTTTCAATGACACTGCTGCCTGGGGTATCCCAATTTGTAAGATAACCTACCCCAACCATGTAAACTAAAGGTTACGTCCTTCCAGAAGGAAAACTTATGCCGAACACTATTTTTGTTAGGGGCATTGACCTTTGGATTGATCGGCATGAAATTAAGGTTTTTTTTTCAAAGTATGGCGCTGTAAAGAAGGTCAAAATTATTTCTCATACTTGGATTATTGTTACTTTTTGTTCAGCTTGAAATATACCAGGCCACACGGGCATCCAAAGGCACATGCTATTTTAGCCCTATCTGTTATACAACATAAGCGTTGATCAGCATCAGCTTCATTAAGCTACTTCAGTTTGCACTTCCTTTTTGACTGCTTTCATTTAACCAGGCCGCAGGGCACCCCAAAGCTGCACCTTGCACCCTACCTGTTTATACTAAATAAGCATCTACAACCTCAGCTTTATTAAGTTATTGCATTTTGAATTGGTTTTGGTCTGCTTTAAATACACCAGGCCGCAGGGCATCCCAAACCTGCATGTTGCACCCCATCTGTTATACTAAATAAGTGTTGATCAGCATCAGCTTTATTAAGCTATTGCATTTTGCATTGGTTTTTGTACTGCTGCCAAAACACTAGCCCATATGGGCATCCCAAACCAGCACATGTCACCCTATCTGTTATACTAAATAAGCTTCTACAGGCCCTTTTTTTATTTATTTATTTTTATTTATATAGAGCTGTAGTAGCTTATATTGTGAGGTAAATTTGCCATTTTGCAGCATAATATAGAGCAGCCCCTGTGTAAATCTGAGGGGCAATAGCTTATATAGTGAGGTAAATTTGCCATTTTGCTTCGTTATATAGAGCAGGCCCTGTGTAAATCTGAGGGGCAATAGCTTATATTGTGAGGTAAATTTGCCATTTTGCAGCATAATATAGAGCAGCCCCTGTGTAAATCTGAGGGGCAATAGTTTATATTATGAGGTAAATTCATGGTTTTGCACCATTATATGGAGCAGGCCCTGTGTAAATCTGAGGGGCAATAGCTTATATTGTGAGGTAAATTTGCCATTTTGCAGCATAATATAGAGCAGCCCCTGTGTAAATCTGAGGGGCATTAGCTTATATAGTGAGGTAAATTTGCCACTTTGCTTCATTATATAGAGCAGGCCCTGTGTAAATCTGAGGGGCAATAGCTTATATTGTGAGGTAAATTTGCCATTTTGCAGCATAATATAGAGCAGCCCCTGTGTAAATCTGAAGGGCATTAGCTTATATAGTGAGGTAAATTTGCCATTTTGCTTCATTATATGGAGCAGGCTCTGTGTAAATCTGAGGGGCAATAGCTTATATTGTGAGGTAAATTTGCCATTTTGCACCATAATATAGAGCAGCACCTGTGTAAATCTGAGGGGCATTAGCTTATATAGTGAGGTAAATTTGCCATTTTGCTTCATTATATAGAGCAGGCCCTGTGTAAATCTGAGGGGCAATAGCTTATATTGAAAGGTAAATTTGCCATTTTGCAGCATAATATAGAGCAGCCCCTGTGTAAATCTGAGGGGCATTAGCTTATATAGTGAGGTAAATTTGCCATTTTGCTTCATTATATAGAGCAGGCCCTGTGTAAATCTGAGGGGCAATAGCTTATATTGTGAGGTAAATTTGCCATTTTGCAGCATAATATAGAGCAGCCCCTGTGTAAATCTGAGGGGCAATAGCTTATATTGTGAGGTAAATTTGCCATTTTGCTTCATTATATAGAGCAGCCCAGTTGCCATCTAAATCAACTACTGTCCGGCCAGTACAGCTTTTCCAGGGCAAACTCTGCTAGTTGCGGACACAAGTCAAGTTTGGCTTCCCAGCAAATCCAGTGGATCCTGAAGGTGTGTTGGCATGGTCATGTCAAGGTATGACATGACCTGCTGTTTGAGGTCCAGCTCCAGGTCTTCCTGCTGCTCATGAGTAGACTCACTATGCGGGTGTAGAAAGCTACTCACTAGCGACTGAAGACTGAGGCTGCTGCTGATGGAGCTGCTGCTGCTGCTGCTCCTTCCACCCCCCCAGCAGCCATGGCAGTGGAAGGTGATCGCAGAGGTCCCCCCGAGTCAGACCTGCGGGAGTATGGGCCATGGCACAGATAGACATCGCCCAACTGACTACGTGGGATGTCTCTGTAGTAGGTCAGTTTTTCCTCCCTCTCAGTGGGCGTAAAAAATGCCCCCATTTTGTGCCGGAAGCGAGGGTCCAATAAGTTGGAGAGCCAGAAGTCTTCCCGCTGACAAATGGAGACAATTCTGCACTCACTAGTACGCAAGCATGTGAGCATGCATCGTGCCATTTGTGCAAGTCACTCGGAGGGACTACCTGTCTCCATCTCCACTGTAAACTGCCACGGCGTGTCTGGGTCCTCTGTCTCGCCTTCCTCACAACCCTCTAGCTCCTGTGGCTGCTCCTGCTCCTCCTCTCCTGTCAGATGACTAGATAAAATGGTCATTTTGTGAAACCTAAACTGTGGTTTGCTGTGCCCCACCCCCTCCTCCTCCTCCACTTCAGCCCCCACAGGCTTCATGTGGCTCTGAAATGTATGTGACATGTCTCCTGTGCCCTGACCAGCCATGGTTTCCAACATGTGTTGTAGTACATGAAGCAGTGGAATCTCATCGTTCATCTCATAGTCCTGGCAACTGACTAATAAAGTAGCTTCCTCAAAGGGCCTGAGCAAACGGTCGATGTCACGTATGAGCTGCCAATGGTTTACATTGAATTTACACAGGGGTGTCCCCCTATCCGTTTGGATCATCCAGAAATCCGTGATGGCTTTTCTCTGTTCCTATAGTGCAGTGGTCCTCAACCCTGTCCTCAAGGCCCACCAACATGTCATGTTTTTTGGATCTGCAAATAGCCAGCTCTATTGCTCTGCAGCTGCACTAATTACTCCACCTGTGCATCTTTGTGGAGATCTGCAAAACCTGGCCTGTTGGTGGGCCTTGAGGACAGAGTTGGGGACCACTGCTATAGTGGATCCTGCATATGGAGGGTGGAATTGCAACGGGTGGAAACATCGCAAATCAGACTATGTTGGGGTACACCGTTGTGACGCTGAGGCTCAATAAGGTTGTGCTTGGTGGTGTAGGAGTGCCAGAAGTGCATGCTAACTTTCTTTCCTGTTGTTCGGATGTCTTTCAGATGGGGGCAAGACTTCAGAACTAGACTGAACACGTGTGCCATGTCAGGACGCATGACTCTGGCTTCCTTGTCGCAGCGCAAACAAGATGTTCTTCCAAGTGTCAGTCACCATGGGTCCAAATTTGCAGTTTTTGTGGATTAAGCAATGCTTTCATGGATTGAGTTCTCATTTTTAGTAGTTCCTCCCATGTGTGACTCTGTTGGTCAAGGAAAACCATGTGAAGAACAGCGTGAAACCACAATCACCAAGGGTGCCTAAAAGGATATATATTGTCCACCATGAGTCCATAGTTACAGCTCCAGACGTAGACAACACTGTGCACTTTGGTACACACTGACAGGCTAAAGGACTGGCCCACCTTCTGTTCAACAACCATGCCATGGGACTCTCCACCTCGGCTCGGCACAAGCCATCAGTTCTCTGAAAGGTCCACCACTGGGTAATGCAGCAGGCTGGACTTATGGTGACGCTGTCTGAGAGGAGAAATCCCTCAGACATCAAGATTAAAAATTCCAAGAATTTTTGAGGGCTAATTATTCAGAGGCAAATGATAGCTAGTTGTTTCTGATTTAATTACAAGGTGGAAACACACCCTCAAACAAAACTTCACTTTGGCAATACTATTGCATTTGTCTATTCATAATTTTATGTATATATACTAACTAACCTACTTTTTCTCCACAGGATTGTGGATGCAACATGAAAAACTGAAACATCGCTGAGTAGCTGATTTTTCCTATCAACAGTCCCCAATAATTCACTGCTGCTGCTGCCGCCACCACCGCAGACTCCAGGGACCCTCTTCCACAACCTCGGCTTGCAACACCTCCTCCCACGACACTCTCCTCATCACTAATTGCCGGCTAGTGGAAGAAGAGGCGAGTGTCTCCTCCACTTCTTGGCTGGGCAGTAGCTGCTGAATTTTATGATTATCAGATCTTCATCAATGGATAGTGGAGCTGAACCCAAAGCATAACAGACAGACAACAGACAGTTGACTGGGGGTGTCATATGCCACTTGTGATGCAGTGAGACTGCTTTTGCAGCACTTCCAGACAAAGTTGCTTCATTGGCTGACACAATGACTGGGAAAGCTGTGGAACATATGGTTTAATAGCAAAAATAACCATTTGTTTTTATATGAAAAAGACCCTGGTTTATACATACTTTTTTTTTGTTTCAGAGACTGCCCTGCGTGGAAATGAATGGCGCATGGATCAGCCAAGCATTCCTCCCAACAATGCCTGATGTATTCCAGTAGATAGATGACGGGGTCAGACCAACACTAAAGAAAGATGGATCGTGCAAAACAGATTTAAGGTGCTGCTCTCCAGTTACAGACATTCCTCCGCATTGGACCACAAGTAAGTATTGATAAAAAAATCCTTTACGTTACTCTTACTTTTTATTAATATTCTTCGGTTAAGACGGATCAGACATGATTCCAGATTAAAAATTCCAAGAATTTTTGAGGGCTAATTAGTCAGAGGCAATGATACTGTCAGGACTATACCAAACACCCGTCTGTCTTAAGCCGATATCCCCCAATCTCCACCGCCACTTCCGCCTATAGACAAGCCCCGCTTGTAGGAGACACGGGTAATGCCTCTCCCAGTCGGTTGCCCCCAGGACTTAACAGGCGCAAAGGATAACAGCTTAAGGTGCAGATTGGTGTTTGGCAGGGAATCCCGAATGAGGATGCCGGGTGCGAAAGTCCGTAATTCAGGCCGAGGTCAAACCAGGAGGTCACAGGCGAGGTATCCAAGGGAGATAACAAAGAATGGTCAAGGGTAGCTGAGGTCAGGTCCGGGAGGTCACAGGCGAGGTACAGGAGGGTCAGGCAAGAGAGTGGTCGGGCAAAGCAGAAGGTCAGGGCAGGCAGCTAGCAAGAATAGTCGAAGTCCAAATCCAAATCCAAATTCTTCACTAAGACACAGCAACGCACATCCAGAACCCAGAAGCTATAACGGGCACTGGGAAACTGGAGTAGTGCAGATTTATAGGAATATCTGACCAATGGGGAACAGGGAAAAAGGAGGGAACGAAGGTGCTTGGTGCAACAGTAAAAACGGGAGTGGTCCCAGGAACTGGACGGCCCAGGCCAGACAGGCCGACCAGTCCCTGGGCTCCCTCTATGAGCAGGGCCAGGGTTGGATGAAACAAACTCGCCCCCGGCGGGCGCGCTGGGGAAAGCGCCGCCGGGAGGCATAAAGGTGACGTGCTCGCGCGCGCGCGCGAGCACGTTGATGATCGAGCGCGCCCCCGCCGGGAGGCGGAAGCGCCGAACAGCGAGGGATAGAGATGAGCGAACTTTTGAAAAATTCGATTCGACTGATTCGCCGAATTTTCCGACAAAAATCGTTTCGACCCGAATAAATTCGCGACGAATCGCTATTAAAAACGGCTATTTCTGAGCCTCCTACAGCCTCAATAGGGTTGTAAACCATTCAGCCTTGCTGTAACACGCACAGGATGCGTGCTGGGTTTGTTAAATAATACTTTGAAGAAATATCACATGCAGATCAGAGGCATCGCTAATAGAATCGCAGAGCGGCACAATTGCAGAGAGTTGAAGTGGCATCACTATGAGGGGCAGAAGGAGCCCAAATATACACTGGAGTTGGCCTCAGGAGCCCAAAAATTGGATGAATCACACCCTGGAGTTGGCAGAAGTTAGCAGCAGCAGCAGGAGCCCAAATATACACTGGAGTTGGCTTCAGGAGCCCAAAAATTGGATGAATCACACCCTGGAGTTGGCAGAAGTTGGCAGCAGCAGGAGCAGGAGCCCAAATATACACTGGAGTTGGCCTCAGGAGCCCAAAAATTGGATGAATCACACCCTGGAGTTGGCAGAAGTTGGCAGCAGCAGCAGCAGGAGCCCAAATATACACTGGAGTTGGCCTCAGGAGCCCAAAAATTGGATGAATCACACCCTGGAGTTGGCAGGAGTTGACAGTAGTAGCAGCAGGAGCCCAAATATACACTGGAGTTGGCTTCAGGAGCCCAAAAATTGGATGAATCACACCCTGGAGTTGGCAGAAGTTGGCAGCAGCAGCAGCAGGAGCCCAAATATACACTGGAGTTGGCCTCAGGAGCCCAAAAATTGGATGAATCACACCCTGGAGTTGGCAGAAGTTGGCAGTAGTAGCAGCAGGAGCCCAAATATACACTGGAGTTGGCTTCAGGAGCCCAAAAATTGGATGAATCACACCCTGGAGTTGGCAGAAGTTGGCAGCAGCAGGAGCAGGAGCCCAAATATACACTGGAGTTGGCTTCAGGAGCCCAAAAATTGGATGAATCACACCCTGGAGTTGGCAGAAGTTGGCAGCAGCAGGAGCAGGAGCCCAAATATACACTGGAGTTGGCCTCAGGAGCCCAAAAATTGGATGAATCACACCCTGGAGTTGGCAGAAGTTGGCAGCAGCAGCAGCAGGAGCCCAAATATACACTGGAGTTGGCCTCAGGAGCCCAAAAATTGGATGAATCACACCCTGGAGTTGGCAGGAGTTGACAGTAGTAGCAGCAGGAGCCCAAATATACACTGGAGTTGGCTTCAGGAGCCCAAAAATTGGATGAATCACACCCTGGAGTTGGCAGAAGTTGGCAGCAGCAGCAGCAGGAGCCCAAATATACACTGGAGTTGGCCTCAGGAGCCCAAAAATTGGATGAATCACACCCTGGAGTTGGCAGAAGTTGGCAGTAGTAGCAGCAGGAGCCCAAATATACACTGGAGTTGGCTTCAGGAGCCCAAAAATTGGATGAATCACACCCTGGAGTTGGCAGAAGTTGGCAGTAGCAGCAGCAGGAGCCCAAATATACACTGGAGTTGGCTTCAGGAGCCCAAAAATTGGATGAATCACACCCTGGAGTTGGCAGGAGTTGACAGTAGCAGCAGCAGGAGCCCAAATATACACTGGAGTTGGCCTCAGGAGCCCAAAAATTGGATGAATCACACCCTGGAGTTGGCAGGAGTTGACAGTAGCAGCAGCAGGAGCCCAAATATACACTGGAGTTGGCTTCAGGAGCCCAAAAATTGGATGAATCACACCCTGGAGTTGGCAGAAGTTGGCAGCAGCAGCAGCAGCAGGAGCCCAAATATACACTGGAGTTGGCTTCAGGAGCCCAAAAATTGGATGAATCACACCCTGGAGTTGGCAGGAGTTGACAGTAGCAGCAGCAGGAGCCCAAATATACACTGGAGTTGGCCTCAGGAGCCCAAAAATTGGATGAATCACACCCTGGAGTTGGCAGGAGTTGACAGTAGTAGCAGCAGGAGCCCAAATATACACTGGAGTTGGCTTCAGGAGCCCAAAAATTGGATGAATCACACCCTGGAGTTGGCAGAAGTTGGCAGCAGCAGCAGCAGGAGCCCAAATATACACTGGAGTTGGCCTCAGGAGCCCAAAAATTGGATGAATCACACCCTGGAGTTGGCAGAAGTTGGCAGTAGTAGCAGCAGGAGCCCAAATATACACTGGAGTTGGCTTCAGGAGCCCAAAAATTGGATGAATCACACCCTGGAGTTGGCAGAAGTTGGCAGCAGCAGGAGCAGGAGCCCAAATATACACTGGAGTTGGCTTCAGGAGCCCAAAAATTGGATGAATCACACCCTGGAGTTGGCAGAAGTTGGCAGCAGCAGGAGCAGGAGCCCAAATATACACTGGAGTTGGCCTCAGGAGCCCAAAAATTGGATGAATCACACCCTGGAGTTGGCAGAAGTTGGCAGCAGCAGCAGCAGGAGCCCAAATATACACTGGAGTTGGCCTCAGGAGCCCAAAAATTGGATGAATCACACCCTGGAGTTGGCAGGAGTTGACAGTAGTAGCAGCAGGAGCCCAAATATACACTGGAGTTGGCTTCAGGAGCCCAAAAATTGGATGAATCACACCCTGGAGTTGGCAGAAGTTGGCAGCAGCAGCAGCAGGAGCCCAAATATACACTGGAGTTGGCCTCAGGAGCCCAAAAATTGGATGAATCACACCCTGGAGTTGGCAGAAGTTGGCAGTAGTAGCAGCAGGAGCCCAAATATACACTGGAGTTGGCTTCAGGAGCCCAAAAATTGGATGAATCACACCCTGGAGTTGGCAGAAGTTGGCAGTAGCAGCAGCAGGAGCCCAAATATACACTGGAGTTGGCTTCAGGAGCCCAAAAATTGGATGAATCACACCCTGGAGTTGGCAGGAGTTGACAGTAGCAGCAGCAGGAGCCCAAATATACACTGGAGTTGGCCTCAGGAGCCCAAAAATTGGATGAATCACACCCTGGAGTTGGCAGGAGTTGACAGTAGCAGCAGCAGGAGCCCAAATATACACTGGAGTTGGCTTCAGGAGCCCAAAAATTGGATGAATCACACCCTGGAGTTGGCAGAAGTTGGCAGCAGCAGCAGCAGCAGGAGCCCAAATATACACTGGAGTTGGCTTCAGGAGCCCAAAAATTGGATGAATCACACCCTGGAGTTGGCAGGAGTTGACAGTAGCAGCAGCAGGAGCCCAAATATACACTGGAGTTGGCCTCAGGAGCCCAAAAATTGGATGAATCACACCCTGGAGTTGGCAGGAGTTGACAGTAGCAGCAGCAGGAGCCCAAATATACACTGGAGTTGGCTTCAGGAGCCCAAAAATTGGATGAATCACACCCTGGAGTTGGCAGAAGTTGGCAGTAGCAGCAGCAGGAGCCCAAATATACACTGGAGTTGGCTTCAGGAGCCCAAAAATTGGATGAATCACACCCTGGAGTTGGCAGAAGTTGGCAGCAGCAGGAGCCCAAATATACACTGGAGTTGGCTTCAGGAGCCCAAAAATTGGATGAATCACACCCTGGAGTTGGCAGAAGTTGGCAGCAGCAGCAGCAGCAGGAGCCCAAATATACACTGGAGTTGGCTTCAGGAGCCCAAAAATTGGATGAATCACACCCTGGAGTTGGCAGGAGTTGACAGTAGCAGCAGCAGGAGCCCAAATATACACTGGAGTTGGCCTCAGGAGCCCAAAAATTGGATGAATCACACCCTGGAGTTGGCAGGAGTTGACAGTAGCAGCAGCAGGAGCCCAAATATACACTGGAGTTGGCTTCAGGAGCCCAAAAATTGGATGAATCACACCCTGGAGTTGGCAGAAGTTGGCAGTAGCAGAAGCAGGAGCCCAAATATACACTGGAGTTGGCTTCAGGAGCCCAAAAATTGGATGAATCACACCCTGGAGTTGGCAGGAGTTGACAGTAGCAGCAGCAGGAGCCCAAATATACACTGGAGTTGGCTTCAGGAGCCCAAAAATTGGATGAATCACACCCTGGAGTTGGCAGAAGTTGGCAGTAGCAGCAGCAGGAGCCCAAATATACACTGGAGTTGGCTTCAGGAGCCCAAAAATTGGATGAATCACACCCTGGAGTTGGCAGAAGTTGGCAGCAGCAGGAGCAGGAGCCCAAATATACACTGGAGTTGGCCTCAGGAGCCCAAAAATTGGATGAATCACACCCTGGAGTTGGCAGAAGTTGGCAGCAGCAGCAGCAGGAGCCCAAATATACACTGGAGTTGGCCTCAGGAGCCCAAAAATTGGATGAATCACACCCTGGAGTTGGCAGGAGTTGACAGTAGTAGCAGCAGGAGCCCAAATATACACTGGAGTTGGCTTCAGGAGCCCAAAAATTGGATGAATCACACCCTGGAGTTGGCAGAAGTTGGCAGCAGCAGCAGCAGGAGCCCAAATATACACTGGAGTTGGCCTCAGGAGCCCAAAAATTGGATGAATCACACCCTGGAGTTGGCAGAAGTTGGCAGTAGTAGCAGCAGGAGCCCAAATATACACTGGAGTTGGCTTCAGGAGCCCAAAAATTGGATGAATCACACCCTGGAGTTGGCAGAAGTTGGCAGCAGCAGCAGCAGCAGGAGCCCAAATATACACTGGAGTTGGCTTCAGGAGCCCAAAAATTGGATGAATCACACCCTGGAGTTGGCAGAAGTTGGCAGCAGCAGCAGCAGCAGGAGCCCAAATATACACTGGAGTTGGCTTCAGGAGCCCAAAAATTGGATGAATCACACCCTGGAGTTGGCAGGAGTTGACAGTAGCAGCAGCAGGAGCCCAAATATACACTGGAGTTGGCCTCAGGAGCCCAAAAATTGGATGAATCACACCCTGGAGTTGGCAGGAGTTGGCAGTAGTAGCAGCAGGAGCCCAAATATACACTGGAGTTGGCTTCAGGAGCCCAAAAATTGGATGAATCACACCCTGGAGTTGGCAGAAGTTGGCAGTAGCAGCAGCAGGAGCCCAAATATACACTGGAGTTGGCTTCAGGAGCCCAAAAATTGGATGAATCACACCCTGGAGTTGGCAGGAGTTGACAGTAGCAGCAGCAGGAGCCCAAATATACACTGGAGTTGGCCTCAGGAGCCCAAAAATTGGATGAATCACACCCTGGAGTTGGCAGGAGTTGACAGTAGCAGCAGCAGGAGCCCAAATATACACTGGAGTTGGCTTCAGGAGCCCAAA
This sequence comes from Gastrophryne carolinensis, assembly GCA_027917425.1. Lineage (NCBI taxonomy): Eukaryota > Metazoa > Chordata > Amphibia > Anura > Microhylidae > Gastrophryne > Gastrophryne carolinensis. Next base: position 385,506 of record JAQIHN010000119.1, read on the forward strand.
AATTGGATGAATCACACCCTGGAGTTGGCAGAAGTTGGCAGCAGCAGCAGCAGCAGGAGCCCAAATATACACTGGAGTTGGCTTCAGGAGCCCAAAAATTGGATGAATCACACCCTGGAGTTGGCAGGAGTTGACAGTAGCAGCAGCAGGAGCCCAAATATACACTGGAGTTGGCCTCAGGAGCCCAAAAATTGGATGAATCACACCCTGGAGTTGGCAGGAGTTGACAGTAGCAGCAGCAGGAGCCCAAATATACACTGGAGTTGGCTTCAGGAGCCCAAAAATTGGATGAATCACACCCTGGAGTTGGCAGAAGTTGGCAGTAGCAGCAGCAGGAGCCCAAATATACACTGGAGTTGGCTTCAGGAGCCCAAAAATTGGATGAATCACACCCTGGAGTTGGCAGAAGTTGGCAGCAGCAGCAGCAGGAGCCCAAATATACACTGGAGTTGGCTTCAGGAGCCCAAAAATTGGATGAATCACACCCTGGAGTTGGCAGAAGTTGGCAGCAGCAGCAGCAGCAGGAGCCCAAATATACACTGGAGTTGGCTTCAGGAGCCCAAAAATTGGATGAATCACACCCTGGAGTTGGCAGGAGTTGACAGTAGCAGCAGCAGGAGCCCAAATATACACTGGAGTTGGCCTCAGGAGCCCAAAAATTGGATGAATCACACCCTGGAGTTGGCAGGAGTTGACAGTAGCAGCAGCAGGAGCCCAAATATACACTGGAGTTGGCTTCAGGAGCCCAAAAATTGGATGAATCACACCCTGGAGTTGGCAGAAGTTGGCAGTAGCAGCAGCAGGAGCCCAAATATACACTGGAGTTGGCTTCAGGAGCCCAAAAATTGGATGAATCACACCCTGGAGTTGGCAGGAGTTGACAGTAGCAGCAGCAGGAGCCCAAATATACACTGGAGTTGGCTTCAGGAGCCCAAAAATTGGATGAATCACACCCTGGAGTTGGCAGAAGTTGGCAGTAGTAGCAGCAGGAGCCCAAATATACACTGGAGTTGGCTTCAGGAGCCCAAAAATTGGATGAATCACACCCTGGAGTTGGCAGAAGTTGGCAGTAGCAGCAGCAGGAGCCCAAATATACACTGGAGTTGGCTTCAGGAGCCCAAAAATTGGATGAATCACACCCTGGAGTTGGCAGAAGTTGGCAGCAGCAGGAGCAGGAGCCCAAATATACACTGGAGTTGGCCTCAGGAGCCCAAAAATTGGATGAATCACACCCTGGAGTGGGCAGAAGTTGGCAGCAGCAGCAGCAGGAGCCCAAATATACACTGGAGTTGGCCTCAGGAGCCCAAAAATTGGATGAATCACACCCTGGAGTTGGCAGGAGTTAACAGTAGTAGCAGCAGGAGCCCAAATATACATTGGAGTTGGCTTCAGGAGCCCAAAAATTGGATGAATCACACCCTGGAGTTGGCAGAAGTTGGCAGCAGCAGCAGCAGGAGCCCAAATATACACTGGAGTTGGCCTCAGGAGCCCAAAAATTGGATGAATCACACCCTGGAGTTGGCAGAAGTTGGCAGTAGTAGCAGCAGGAGCCCAAATATACACTGGAGTTGGCTTCAGGAGCCCAAAAATTGGATGAATCACACCCTGGAGTTGGCAGAAGTTGGCAGCAGCAGCAGCAGCAGGAGCCCAAATATACACTGGAGTTGGCTTCAGGAGCCCAAAAATTGGATGAATCACACCCTGGAGTTGGCAGAAGTTGGCAGCAGCAGCAGCAGCAGGAGCCCAAATATACACTGGAGTTGGCTTCAGGAGCCCAAAAATTGGATGAATCACACCCTGGAGTTGGCAGGAGTTGACAGTAGCAGCAGCAGGAGCCCAAATATACACTGGAGTTGGCCTCAGGAGCCCAAAAATTGGATGAATCACACCCTGGAGTTGGCAGGAGTTGACAGTAGTAGCAGCAGGAGCCCAAATATACACTGGAGTTGGCTTCAGGAGCCCAAAAATTGGATGAATCACACCCTGGAGTTGGCAGAAGTTGGCAGCAGCAGCAGCAGGAGCCCAAATATACACTGGAGTTGGCCTCAGGAGCCCAAAAATTGGATGAATCACACCCTGGAGTTGGCAGAAGTTGGCAGTAGTAGCAGCAGGAGCCCAAATATACACTGGAGTTGGCTTCAGGAGCCCAAAAATTGGATGAATCACACCCTGGAGTTGGCAGAAGTTGGCAGCAGCAGCAGCAGCAGGAGCCCAAATATACACTGGAGTTGGCTTCAGGAGCCCAAAAATTGGATGAATCACACCCTGGAGTTGGCAGGAGTTGACAGTAGCAGCAGCAGGAGCCCAAATATACACTGGAGTTGGCCTCAGGAGCCCAAAAATTGGATGAATCACACCCTGGAGTTGGCAGAAGTTGGCAGTAGCAGCAGCAGGAGCCCAAAAAATGGCCTAAAGACATAAATATGTTTTGCACCATTTGTAAAGTGTAAAACGTGGCACCATGCTGAATCTAGTCGCATGCATCAGGCATTGGTGGGTGGAAATCCTGGCTGATCCATCCCTGATTCATTTTGACAAAGGTGAGTCTCTCCACATTTTTAGTTGACAGACGAGTTCTCCTCGCCGTAACTATGGCCCCCGCCGCACTAAACACCCGCTCAGATGGCACGCTACTTGCCGGGCAGGACAGCTTTTCCAGGGCAAACTCTGCTAGTTGCGGCCACAAATCAAGTTTGGCTGCCCAGAAGTCCAGCGGATCCTCAAGGTGTGTTGGCATGGTCATGTCAAAGTATGACATGACCTGCTGGTTCAGGTCCTGCTCCAGGTCTTCCTGCTGCTCATGAGTAGCCTCACTATGCGGGTGTAGAAAGCTACTCATTAGCGACTGAAGACTGAGGCTGCTGCTGCTGATGGAGCTTCTGCTGCTGCTGCTGCCAACCCCCCCAGCGGCCATGGCAGTGGAAGGTGAGCGCAGAGGTCCCCTCGAGTCAGACCTGCGAGAGTATGGACCATGGCGCAGATAGGCATCGGCCAACTGCCTACGTAGAATGTCTTTGTAGTAGTTGAGTTTGTCCTCCCTCTCGGTGGGTTTAAAAAATGCCCCCATTTTGTGCCGGAAGCGAGGGTCCAATAAGGTGGACAGCCAGAAGTCATCCCGCCGACAGATGGAAACAATTCTGGGGTCACTACGCAAGCATGTGAGCATGCTTCGTGCCATTTGCGCAAGTGACTCGGATGGACTACCTGTCTCCATCTCCACTGCATACTGCCACGGTGTGCCCGGGTCCTCTGTCTCTCCTTCCTCAAAAACCTCTAGCTCCTCTGGCTGCTCCTGCTCCTCCTCTCCTGTCCGCTGACTAGATAAACCAGCCATTTCGCCAAGCCTAAACTGTGTTTCGCTGGGCAACTCCTCCTCCTCCTCTTCCTCCTCCTCCTCCTCCAGTTCAGCTCCAACGGGGTTCATGTGGCCGTAAGATGTAAACGCCATGTCTCCAGTGCCCTGACCAGCCATGGTTTCCAACATGTGCTGTAGTACATGAAGCAGTGGAATCACGTCGTTCATCCCGTAATCCTGCCGACTGACAAATAAAGTGGCTTCCTCAAAGGGCCTGAGCAAACGGCAGGTGTCACGTATGAGCTGCCACTGGTTGACATTGAAGTTACACAGGGGAGTCCCCCTATCTGCTTGGATCATCAGGAAATCCGTGATGGCTTTTCTCTGTTCATATAATCGGTCCAACATGTGAAGGGTGGAATTCCAACGGGTGGAAACATCGCAAATCAGACTATGTTGGGGGATACCATTCTGACGCTGTAGCTCAAGAAGGGTGTGTTTGGCGGTGTAGGAGTGGCTGAAGTGCATGCAAAGTTTCCGTGAAGTTGTTAGGATGTCCTGCAGATGGGGGGAACACTTCAGAAACCGCTTGACAACCAGATTGAAGACGTGAGCCATGCAGGGGGCATGGGTCAGGCTTCCTTGGCGCAGCGCAGACAAAATGTTCTTCCCATTGTCGGTAACTATGATTCCCATTTTAAGTTTTCTCGGAGTAAGCCATGTTTGGATTTCCTGATGAATACATTTAAGCAGTTCCTCCCCTGTGTGACTCCGTTCGCCAAGACAAACCATGTGAAGCACTGCGTGACACCTCCGTGCCCTGCACACATGGTAGACTGGAGGGGCACTGAGACTTGAGCCTACAGTGGAGGGTGAGGAGATGGCGGAGGATGAGGAGGCCGAGTCGCACGGTGTCACAGGCCCAATGGGCAGAGAGCGCGGAGGCCGAAGCGGCGTGACCTGTCCAAGTTGCTGCTGCAAAGGGACCACATTCACCCAGTGGGCCGTAAACGACATGTACTGCCCCTGACCGTAGTTACAGCTCCAGATGTCGGCGCTGCCATGTATTTTGCTACACACCGACAGGCTCAAGGACTGGCCCACCTTCTGTTCAACAAAAGTGTGCAGCGCTGGTACTGCCTTCTTGGCAAAGAAATGACGGCTTGGGACTCTCCACCTCGGCTCGGCACAAGCCATCAGTTCTCTGAAAGGTGCAGATTCCACCACCTGAAAAGGGAGCGACTGCAGCACCAGCAACTTGGACAGGAGCACATTCAGCTTCTGCGCCGTAGGATGAGTGGGCGCATACTGCTGTCTCTTGGACATGGCTTCGCTGATGGATTGCTGGCGGGATGCATGACTTGGAGGAGGAGGAGGAGGAGCAGGAGCGACAGAGGATGGGTGTGACGCACAGCTGCCTTCGGCTGAGGTGCTGGAGCCTTGGCTGGCAGAAATTGGGAGCTCACTTGGTGAGGAAGCAGACTGGACCACCCCTTGGGAGCCTCGGTTCTCCCAGGTCGTTTTATGGTGACGCATCATATGTTGACGCAGGGCCGTGGTGCCAACATTTGGACCCTGGCCACGCTTCACCTTTTGCCTACATATCTTGCATGTGGCCATGTTACCCTCCTGCGGATGCCTCAGGAAAAACTGCCACACTGCCGAGTAGCTACTTTTCCCACCCCCTGGCCTCACTGATTCACTGCTGCTGTTGCCAACTCCAGGAACCCCTGCTCCACTACCTCCCGATAAGGTAGACTGCCGCACAGCAGGTGCTCTACCCCGGCCCCGGCCCCGGCCGGCTCCAGCCTTTGGAATTGTGCCCCCATGCTGACTGCTACCACCTTGCTGCCTCAGCTGCTGACTCCGGGGCAACCTGCGCCCCTCTTCTCCTGATGATGACGATGAAGCCCCTTCATCACCCGGCTCCCAAGTGCGATCGGCTTCATCGTCATCATCATCATCATCACCGGGTTGTGGCTGTACGTCACTGATGTTCGTGGATTCGTCAACAGTGTCTGGCGCAGGAGCTGGAACGCTCGCAGCACCCACGACACTGTCCACATCACTATTTGTCTGCCTAGCTAAAGAAGCCACCTCCATTTCTTGGCTGGGCAGTAGCTGCTGACTGTCCTCCTGTATCTGATCGTCCTCCTCACTAAAGAGTGGAGCTGAACCCAAAGCATAGGATACGTCGCTGGGGGAGGGAACGGCGTAGGACAGAGGCAATGGGAGGACAGGGACTGCTCTCGGGGCATGCCAACTCAGGGTTGTGTCAGAGGAACCTACCGACCCTAGACTGGGGGTCTCAGATGTAAGTTGTGATGATGTTGTTGATGAGCGCGTCAGCCAATCTACCACGGCAGATGCGTTACTGGTGGAGACCCGACCGCTAGCAGATACTGGCAGATTAGGTCTCTCAGCGTGACTCCTGCTGCTACTGGCCCCCAGTCTGATGCGAGCTCTGCCTGCGGAATCTTGGCCTCTGCCACTCCTCTTTTCACTTCCAGGCACTTGTCTGCCCGACATAGTCTAACTGGCGTGGTAGTAGGTGATATTTTAAGAACCCCCAGGCAGCAGTGGGTCTATATAAAACAGAATATAATGCACACCAAAAGTGAGCAGTAACACTCAGCCTCCAACAGGCCTGCTTAGTGTAAATAAGAGAGCTGCTTAGTGTAAATAAAGAGGGGTATGCTATGTTACAGAATGGGATGCCTCAACAGAAGTGCACCTGGCAGGCAGCAGTAAGCCTATGCCCAGCAAAAGTGTCTTATAATATAAATATAATAAGAGCAAATGCTTATATGGTCTTAAACAGAGGCTGCTTTAGTCACAGAATGGGATGCCCTGGGCAGGAATGGACCTGGCAGGGTCCAGTAGGGCTTTGGCCAGCAAAAGTGTCTTTATCAGGCCTGATTTCTATGAGAATAAGTGCAAATGTTTATTATGCTATTAAATAGAGGCTGCTTTAGTCACAGAATGGGATGCCAGTGCCACAAAAACCAGAGAGCATGCACAGCAAAAGTGTCTTTATCAGGCCTGATTTCTATGAGAATAAGTGCAAATGTTTATTATGCTATTAAATAGAGGCTGCTTTAGTCACAGAATGGGATGCCAGTGCCACAAAAACCAGAGAGCATGCACAGCAAAAGTGTCTTTATCAGGCCTGATTTCTATGAGAATAAGTGCAAATGGTTATTATGCTATTAAATAGAGGCTGCTTTAGTCACAGAATGGGATGCCAGTGCCACAAAAACCAGAGAGCATGCACAGCAAAAGTGTCTTTATCAGGCCTGATTTCTATGAGAATAAGTGCAAATGGTTATTATGCTATTAAATAGAGGCTGCTTTAGTCACAGAATGGGATGCCAGTGCCACAAAAACCAGAGAGCATGCACAGCAAAAGTGTCTTTATCAGGCCTGATTTCTATGAGAATAAGTGCAAATGGTTATTATGCTATTAAATAGAGGCTGCTTTAGTCACAGAATGGGATGCCAGTGCCACAAAAACCAGAGAGCATGCACAGCAAAAGTGTCTTTATCAGGCCTGATTTCTATGAGAATAAGTGCAAATGTTTATTATGCTATTAAATAGAGGCTGCTTTAGTCACAGAATGGGATGCCAGTGCCACAAAAACCAGAGAGCATGCACAGCAAAAGTGTCTTTATCAGGCCTGATTTCTATGAGAATAAGTGCAAATGTTTATTATGCTATTAAATAGAGGCTGCTTTAGTCACAGAATGGGATGCCAGTGCCACAAAAACCAGAGAGCATGCACAGCAAAAGTGTCTTTATCAGGCCTGATTTCTATGAGAATAAGTGCAAATGGTTATTATGCTATTAAATAGAGGCTGCTTTAGTCACAGAATGGGATGCCAGTGCCACAAAAACCAGAGAGCATGCACAGCAAAAGTGTCTTTATCAGGCCTGATTTCTATGAGAATAAGTGCAAATGTTTATTATGCTATTAAATAGAGGCTGCTTTAGTCACAGAATGGGATGCCAGTGCCACAAAAACCAGAGAGCATGCACAGCAAAAGTGTCTTTATCAGGCCTGATTTCTATGAGAATAAGTGCAAATGTTTATTATGCTATTAAATAGAGGCTGCTTTAGTCACAGAATGGGATGCCAGTGCCACAAAAACCAGAGAGCATGCACAGCAAAAGTGTCTTTATCAGGCCTGATTTCTATGAGAATAAGTGCAAATGGTTATTATGCTATTAAATAGAGGCTGCTTTAGTCACAGAATGGGATGCCAGTGCCACAAAAACCAGAGAGCATGCACAGCAAAAGTGTCTTTATCAGGCCTGATTTCTATGAGAATAAGTGCAAATGTTTATTATGCTATTAAATAGAGGCTGCTTTAGTCACAGAATGGGATGCCAGTGCCACAAAAACCAGAGAGCATGCACAGCAAAAGTGTCTTTATCAGGCCTGATTTCTATGAGAATAAGTGCAAATGTTTATTATGCTATTAAATAGAGGCTGCTTTAGTCACAGAATGGGATGCCAGTGCCACAAAAACCAGAGAGCATGCACAGCAAAAGTGTCTTTATCAGGCCTGATTTCTATGAGAATAAGTGCAAATGTTTATTATGCTATTAAATAGAGCTGCTTTAGTCACAGAATGGGATGCCAGTGCCACAAAAACCAGAGAGCATGCACAGCAAAAGTGTCTTTATCAGGCCTGATTTCTATGAGAATAAGTGCAAATGTTTATTATGCTATTAAATAGAGGCTGCTTTAGTCACAGAATGGGATGCCAGTGCCACAAAAACCAGAGAGCATGCACAGCAAAAGTGTCTTTATCAGGCCTGATTTCTATGAGAATAAGTGCAAATGTTTATTATGCTATTAAATAGAGGCTGCTTTAGTCACAGAATGGGATGCCAGTGCCACAAAAACCAGAGAGCATGCACAGCAAAAGTGTCTTTATCAGGCCTGATTTCTATGAGAATAAGTGCAAATGTTTATTATGCTATTAAATAGAGGCTGCTTTAGTCACAGAATGGGATGCCAGTGCCACAAAAACCAGAGAGCATGCACAGCAAAAGTGTCTTTATCAGGCCTGATTTCTATGAGAATAAGTGCAAATGTTTATTATGCTATTAAATAGAGGCTGCTTTAGTCACAGAATGGGATGCCAGTGCCACAAAAACCAGAGAGCATGCACAGCAAAAGTGTCTTTATCAGGCCTGATTTCTATGAGAATAAGTGCAAATGTTTATTATGCTATTAAATAGAGGCTGCTTTAGTCACAGAATGGGATGCCAGTGCCACAAAAACCAGAGAGCATGCACAGCAAAAGTGTCTTTATCAGGCCTGATTTCTATGAGAATAAGTGCAAATGTTTATTATGCTATTAAATAGAGGCTGCTTTAGTCACAGAATGGGATGCCAGTGCCACAAAAACCAGAGAGCATGCACAGCAAAAGTGTCTTTATCAGGCCTGATTTCTATGAGAATAAGTGCAAATGTTTATTATGCTATTAAATAGAGGCTGCTTTAGTCACAGAATGGGATGCCAGTGCCACAAAAACCAGAGAGCATGCACAGCAAAAGTGTCTTTATCAGGCCTGATTTCTATGAGAATAAGTGCAAATGTTTATTATGCTATTAAATAGAGGCTGCTTTAGTCACAGAATGGGATGCCAGTGCCACAAAACCAGAGAGCATGCACAGCAAAAGTGTCTTTATCAGGCCTGATTTCTATGAGAATAAGTGCAAATGTTTATTATGCTATTAAATAGAGGCTGCTTTAGTCACAGAATGGGATGCCAGTGCCACAAAAACCAGAGAGCATGCACAGCAAAAGTGTCTTTATCAGGCCTGATTTCTATGAGAATAAGTGCAAATGTTTATTATGCTATTAAATAGAGGCTGCTTTAGTCACAGAATGGGATGCCAGTGCCACAAAAACCAGAGAGCATGCACAGCAAAAGTGTCTTTATCAGGCCTGATTTCTATGAGAATAAGTGCAAATGTTTATTATGCTATTAAATAGAGGCTGCTTTAGTCACAGAATGGGATGCCAGTGCCACAAAAACCAGAGAGCATGCACAGCAAAAGTGTCTTTATCAGGCCTGATTTCTATGAGAATAAGTGCAAATGTTTATTATGCTATTAAATAGAGGCTGCTTTAGTCACAGAATGGGATGCCAGTGCCACAAAAACCAGAGAGCATGCACAGCAAAAGTGTCTTTATCAGGCCTGATTTCTATGAGAATAAGTGCAAATGTTTATTATGCTATTAAATAGAGGCTGCTTTAGTCACAGAATGGGATGCCAGTGCCACAAAAACCAGAGAGCATGCACAGCAAAAGTGTCTTTATCAGGCCTGATTTCTATGAGAATAAGTGCAAATGTTTATTATGCTATTAAATAGAGGCTGCTTTAGTCACAGAATGGGATGCCAGTGCCACAAAAACCAGAGAGCATGCACAGCAAAAGTGTCTTTATCAGGCCTGATTTCTATGAGAATAAGTGCAAATGTTTATTATGCTATTAAATAGAGGCTGCTTTAGTCACAGAATGGGATGCCAGTGCCACAAAAACCAGAGAGCATGCACAGCAAAAGTGTCTTTATCAGGCCTGATTTCTATGAGAATAAGTGCAAATGTTTATTATGCTATTAAATAGAGGCTGCTTTAGTCACAGAATGGGATGCCAGTGCCACAAAAACCAGAGAGCATGCACAGCAAAAGTGTCTTTATCAGGCCTGATTTCTATGAGAATAAGTGCAAATGTTTATTATGCTATTAAATAGAGGCTGCTTTAGTCACAGAATGGGATGCCAGTGCCACAAAAACCAGAGAGCATGCACAGCAAAAGTGTCTTTATCAGGCCTGATTTCTATGAGAATAAGTGCAAATGTTTATTATGCTATTAAATAGAGGCTGCTTTAGTCACAGAATGGGATGCCAGTGCCACAAAAACCAGAGAGCATGCACAGCAAAAGTGTCTTTATCAGGCCTGATTTCTATGAGAATAAGTGCAAATGTTTATTATGCTATTAAATAGAGGCTGCTTTAGTCACAGAATGGGATGCCAGTGCCACAAAAACCAGAGAGCATGCACAGCAAAAGTGTCTTTATCAGGCCTGATTTCTATGAGAATAAGTGCAAATGTTTATTATGCTATTAAATAGAGGCTGCTTTAGTCACAGAATGGGATGCCAGTGCCACAAAAACCAGAGAGCATGCACAGCAAAAGTGTCTTTATCAGGCCTGATTTCTATGAGAATAAGTGCAAATGTTTATTATGCTATTAAATAGAGGCTGCTTTAGTCACAGAATGGGATGCCAGTGCCACAAAAACCAGAGAGCATGCACAGCAAAAGTGTCTTTATCAGGCCTGATTTCTATGAGAATAAGTGCAAATGTTTATTATGCTATTAAATAGAGGCTGCTTTAGTCACAGAATGGGATGCCAGTGCCACAAAAACCAGAGAGCATGCACAGCAAAAGTGTCTTTATCAGGCCTGATTTCTATGAGAATAAGTGCAAATGTTTATTATGCTATTAAATAGAGGCTGCTTTAGTCACAGAATGGGATGCCAGTGCCACAAAAACCAGAGAGCATGCACAGCAAAAGTGTCTTTATCAGGCCTGATTTCTATGAGAATAAGTGCAAATGGTTTATTATGCTATTAAATAGAGGCTGCTTTAGTCACAGAATGGGATGCCAGTGCCACAAAAACCAGAGAGCATGCACAGCAAAAGTGTCTTTATCAGGCCTGATTTCTATGAGAATAAGTGCAAATGTTTATTATGCTATTAAATAGAGGCTGCTTTAGTCACAGAATGGGATGCCAGTGCCACAAAAACCAGAGAGCATGCACAGCAAAAGTGTCTTTATCAGGCCTGATTTCTATGAGAATAAGTGCAAATGTTTATTATGCTATTAAATAGAGGCTGCTTTAGTCACAGAATGGGATGCCAGTGCCACAAAAACCAGAGAGCATGCACAGCAAAAGTGTCTTTATCAGGCCTGATTTCTATGAGAATAAGTGCAAATGTTTATTATGCTATTAAATAGAGGCTGCTTTAGTCACAGAATGGGATGCCAGTGCCACAAAAACCAGAGAGCATGCACAGCAAAAGTGTCTTTATCAGGCCTGATTTCTATGAGAATAAGTGCAAATGTTTATTATGCTATTAAATAGAGGCTGCTTTAGTCACAGAATGGGATGCCAGTGCCACAAAAACCAGAGAGCATGCACAGCAAAAGTGTCTTTATCAGGCCTGATTTCTATGAGAATAAGTGCAAATGTTTATTATGCTATTAAATAGAGGCTGCTTTAGTCACAGAATGGGATGCCAGTGCCACAAAAACCAGAGAGCATGCACAGCAAAAGTGTCTTTATCAGGCCTGATTTCTATGAGAATAAGTGCAAATGTTTATTATGCTATTAAATAGAGGCTGCTTTAGTCACAGAATGGGATGCCAGTGCCACAAAAACCAGAGAGCATGCACAGCAAAAGTGTCTTTATCAGGCCTGATTTCTATGAGAATAAGTGCAAATGTTTATTATGCTATTAAATAGAGGCTGCTTTAGTCACAGAATGGGATGCCAGTGCCACAAAAACCAGAGAGCATGCACAGCAAAAGTGTCTTTATCAGGCCTGATTTCTATGAGAATAAGTGCAAATGTTTATTATGCTATTAAATAGAGGCTGCTTTAGTCACAGAATGGGATGCCAGTGCCACAAAAACCAGAGAGCATGCACAGCAAAAGTGTCTTTATCAGGCCTGATTTCTATGAGAATAAGTGCAAATGTTTATTATGCTATTAAATAGAGGCTGCTTTAGTCACAGAATGGGATGCCAGTGCCACAAAAACCAGAGAGCATGCACAGCAAAAGTGTCTTTATCAGGCCTGATTTCTATGAGAATAAGTGCAAATGTTTATTATGCTATTAAATAGAGGCTGCTTTAGTCACAGAATGGGATGCCAGTGCCACAAAAACCAGAGAGCATGCACAGCAAAAGTGTCTTTATCAGGCCTGATTTCTATGAGAATAAGTGCAAATGTTTATTATGCTATTAAATAGAGGCTGCTTTAGTCACAGAATGGGATGCCAGTGCCACAAAAACCAGAGAGCATGCACAGCAAAAGTGTCTTTATCAGGCCTGATTTCTATGAGAATAAGTGCAAATGTTTATTATGCTATTAAATAGAGGCTGCTTTAGTCACAGAATGGGATGCCAGTGCCACAAAAACCAGAGAGCATGCACAGCAAAAGTGTCTTTATCAGGCCTGATTTCTATGAGAATAAGTGCAAATGTTTATTATGCTATTAAATAGAGGCTGCTTTAGTCACAGAATGGGATGCCAGTGCCACAAAAACCAGAGAGCATGCACAGCAAAAGTGTCTTTATCAGGCCTGATTTCTATGAGAATAAGTGCAAATGTTTATTATGCTATTAAATAGAGGCTGCTTTAGTCACAGAATGGGATGCCAGTGCCACAAAAACCAGAGAGCATGCACAGCAAAAGTGTCTTTATCAGGCCTGATTTCTATGAGAATAAGTGCAAATGTTTATTATGCTATTAAATAGAGGCTGCTTTAGTCACAGAATGGGATGCCAGTGCCACAAAAACCAGAGAGCATGCACAGCAAAAGTGTCTTTATCAGGCCTGATTTCTATGAGAATAAGTGCAAATGTTTATTATGCTATTAAATAGAGGCTGCTTTAGTCACAGAATGGGATGCCAGTGCCACAAAAACCAGAGAGCATGCACAGCAAAAGTGTCTTTATCAGGCCTGATTTCTATGAGAATAAGTGCAAATGTTTATTATGCTATTAAATAGAGGCTGCTTTAGTCACAGAATGGGATGCCAGTGCCACAAAAACCAGAGAGCATGCACAGCAAAAGTGTCTTTATCAGGCCTGATTTCTATGAGAATAAGTGCAAATGTTTATTATGCTATTAAATAGAGGCTGCTTTAGTCACAGAATGGGATGCCAGTGCCACAAAAACCAGAGAGCATGCACAGCAAAAGTGTCTTTATCAGGCTGATTTCTATGAGAATAAGTGCAAATGTTTATTATGCTATTAAATAGAGGCTGCTTTAGTCACAGAATGGGATGCCAGTGCCACAAAAACCAGAGAGCATGCACAGCAAAAGTGTCTTTATCAGGCCTGATTTCTATGAGAATAAGTGCAAATGTTTATTATGCTATTAAATAGAGGCTGCTTTAGTCACAGAATGGGATGCCAGTGCCACAAAAACCAGAGAGCATGCACAGCAAAAGTGTCTTTATCAGGCCTGATTTCTATGAGAATAAGTGCAAATGTTTATTATGCTATTAAATAGAGGCTGCTTTAGTCACAGAATGGGATGCCAGTGCCACAAAAACCAGAGAGCATGCACAGCAAAAGTGTCTTTATCAGGCCTGATTTCTATGAGAATAAGTGCAAATGTTTATTATGCTATTAAATAGAGGCTGCTTTAGTCACAGAATGGGATGCCAGTGCCACAAAAACCAGAGAGCATGCACAGCAAAAGTGTCTTTATCAGGCCTGATTTCTATGAGAATAAGTGCAAATGTTTATTATGCTATTAAATAGAGGCTGCTTTAGTCACAGAATGGGATGCCAGTGCCACAAAAACCAGAGAGCATGCACAGCAAAAGTGTCTTTATCAGGCCTGATTTCTATGAGAATAAGTGCAAATGTTTATTATGCTATTAAATAGAGGCTGCTTTAGTCACAGAATGGGATGCCAGTGCCACAAAAACCAGAGAGCATGCACAGCAAAAGTGTCTTTATCAGGCCTGATTTCTATGAGAATAAGTGCAAATGTTTATTATGCTATTAAATAGAGGCTGCTTTAGTCACAGAATGGGATGCCAGTGCCACAAAAACCAGAGAGCATGCACAGCAAAAGTGTCTTTATCAGGCCTGATTTCTATGAGAATAAGTGCAAATGTTTATTATGCTATTAAATAGAGGCTGCTTTAGTCACAGAATGGATGCCAGTGCCACAAAAACCAGAGAGCATGCACAGCAAAAGTGTCTTTATCAGGCCTGATTTCTATGAGAATAAGTGCAAATGTTTATTATGCTATTAAATAGAGGCTGCTTTAGTCACAGAATGGGATGCCAGTGCCACAAAAACCAGAGAGCATGCACAGCAAAAGTGTCTTTATCAGGCCTGATTTCTATGAGAATAAGTGCAAATGTTTATTATGCTATTAAATAGAGGCTGCTTTAGTCACAGAATGGGATGCCAGTGCCAA